>JAANYP010008410.1:0-144948 GCA_020465985.1 Centrapalus pauciflorus
GTCTGCACGAGGTGTCCACGCTGCTGATATAGACCACTCGCAGCTCAATCCTCAAACTTTTGCTCCCCATGATACAGCTGTTCACACACCAGCTGCTGGGGAACAACAACCCAAGCTGATGAACCTCAGGGATTAATCCCACCCCTCTGAGTGCGGCTGCACCTTCATGCAAATTCCATCAGCAGGTTCACCACTGCTGATTGTTGAACTGCATATCCCATCTCCAATGATGAGGTGCCTTTCGACCACGCATGCCGAGGTAACCACCATGGTCTTCAGAGGGTTTGCCAACACAAGCAGGGCATCTGACAGGCCCCAACCATCATCCCCTTCTCCTGGTGAGCAGCTACAGCCGCTGCTGAAGGACCTCTTGATCCTCCAACCTGGGCCCTCTTACTTTTGCCCAGGCTATGGAGCTTCTGTCCAAAGTCCCTCTTCCCTCTCCGTCACATCCTTCAAACCACCTGCTCCTCATCCTCCTCCCCTCTACCCACTCACAACAATCCACCCATCACCACCATCTCTCAACGACCTGCCTTTGAAGGCTCCGCTTTCTTTTGCTGACCAACAAAGTTGGTTTTGGAAAACCACCATGCATCTCCTACCCATCCATCATCTCAGACTCTGTGTCTGAGCAGCTCCACGGCTTCTTTGATATGTTCAAAAAAAGGGGAAAAAATCCTTCCCAGTCACTCCCCAAACTGATCAACTCTTCACAGCTGATTGCACTCCACTGCACAGCTGCCCAAAACTATACATCCAACTCTCTCTCCTTATCCTCTCCTTACAACGGACTCTGTGTCCTTTATGGCAGCCATTTCCCAACAGCTGTCATCTCTCCTCAATCTTGAACACTACCCCCCCCCCCCCCCCCCCCCCCCCTCCCCCCCCCCCCCCCCCCCACCCCCCCCATTCCTAACACCTTGGCCGCCTGAACACTCTCTTGGCTCTCTCAAATCCTGTGTCCTCCGACCTTGCTGATGTGCAGAAGATATCTCTTGAAGTCCATCTTGACACAGCTTCAAAGCTGTTTTTCACAGCTTCTGATAGAGCGACAACGTTGTTAAGCTGACCACTCTTGCTGCTTCCCAAGCCTCTTCTCCTTCGGCCTGTCTTCCCAGCTTGCCGCGGTTAAGGACAAACCTGGCTTTCTTAGTACACGCCTGGTTGGCCAAAACCTGCCTGCCAAACTGCTGGTAAGCATGCTGATTTGTGTCTTAGGCAGACCAGGTGTTTGAAGGTGTGTTCCATCTCATTCCAAGGGGGAGAGGTAATCTGCCTCGCAGGACTAGGTCAAGGGGGGAGAAAAACCTCTTCTCCTAAGGAGGAACGCAGTACCTTACAAACCCCACTGGTCACCAGCAGGGACATCACAGCGTACAGCTGAAGGTGCCTCTCAAGCTGCCCTATGCCATCCTCGGGCTGTCTCTCCAAACCCGCTCAGTTAAGGGAGGAAGTCATTCCTGAGGACAGGCCTAGCCGTAAAAGGATGCACTAATTCTAACTGAAGGAAGAAGACGAAGAAGAGGAAATTCCTGAGGCTGCTGTCACTCAAAAAAAAAACACCAGCCCGCTAAGGAAAAGAAAAGCAGCCATTGATCAACAAACAGCAGAAACAGCTGATCTTAAGTTTCACAAAAGCCAGGGCTAAAGAGAGGGTTCTTCCTCTGCACAAGTTACTTTGGGGGAGTTAGAGAGAACAGCTTCAAGCTCTGGAGGGAATTGAGAAAAGAAGAAAAATCTGCTAAAGTGCTAAATCTTTGCACTCCAAGAAGCAAAGAAAGCAAAAAATGTCTTCCTGGATGTGCAACAGGAAATTAATGGAAGTGCTAAGGACTCAGCAGGAAGAAAGGAGGCGGAAACAAGCATTAGGGTGCTCAGGTCTCCCTGTGACCAAGCTCAAAGTACCCTCTGCCAGAGCCAAATTCACTTTGACACTTGGCTAGAAAGAAATTCATGATGTTGCTAAAGAGGCTCTTGCCAAGGAGCGATTGTCAAAGGCTGTTCCCATTTCAAGAAAAGGCACACAGTGGAAGCTTCAGATCACCAGGATGGGAGCAACAGGCCCTGAAATGGATCCTACGATCACACTGATTGTGCACAGATGGGATACAGGGAACGGGTGGACTGGCAGTTGCCCTGAGCCAGTTTAAAGTCAGAAACGTCTACGACTATCAGAGCATACTCAAGAAGTTGATGGAGAGAGTAAGTGGCTGGGCCTGATTCCCAAGAAGTAAGAAGAGGGGTGTCTCGTGGACATACCCCAACTAAAGGCCCAGAAGGAACAAAGAAGGATACAAGTTGAAGAACTCCTTATTATGATGAACAAGGAGATTATGCTTGTGGAAATTAAAGGAAGTTGACACACAGCTGCCTGACGGAGTCGAATTTGAAGATGGCAAGTAATTGAAGAGCCTGAGTTAGGGGCATTTTTGGTGATCCCTTATCTCAGAAGAAATGTTTTCAAAGGCTTAGACCTACACAAAGTTGGTCTTAAGCAGCTTGCAGCTTCCGAATTGCCACTCCTTCAGACAGTCCAGCTTATGGAGAGCAGCCTCGTGGGATGAGTGAAGGTTTTTATGACAAGAGTGACTCAAGATTCTAACTTTATGTTCTCAGAGTTAATTGAAGAACATGGTAGAAACAAGGGAAGAACTTGAAAGAGATTCAAAGAAGGGATGCACCTCGTCCAATGAAGTCACTGCCATCTGGGTAGGTGAAGAATGGAGCTGCCATCAGTTGGACAGGTGTGCCATTATCTGCTCCCAACTCAAAACAGTCCAAACATCTTGTCCATGTGTACCTTATTACATAAGTTGTAATTTTTGCTTTTACCTTAGTGTAAAAACATTAGTAATTAGTTGTACTAACTTGTAAAACATGTGTTGTTTCTAGTGTAATCAAGAATCAGTGTATTATAAACTGATCTTTTACTTTACTGTAATGTTGTAATTTTATTTCGCATGTATTATAAAAATATAGTGATTTTTGATAGACCAGCTTAGACTGGTTATTGCAAATAGGGGGATTCTTGGCACAAAAGGCCTCAGTCAAAACCTGTTCTACATCTGAGGGGCGAGATTTATAATCAAACCTGTTGGATGCATTTGAAGGTGGTGTGAATTTAAGGCCTGTTATATAGCCTTATTGAAACCTGAGAAATGATTTGCAATATCAAGTCTAAAGCTGTTCTATATGTTTTTTGGCATGTGTTTGCAACTAGACAGTTTGTCCAAGCTGCTCTGTCTGCTGAACAGGCTGGACATAAACTGTCTACGCTGCTCCTAGCACTGTTGAGCAGCTTGGGCATTTTTAAGTGTCTGTTTCTTTTGTGAACAAAACCTGTTCCTTTGTGAACAGGCTAAACACTTTATGGAATATGTTTCCAATGTCATCATGTTATTGTTTTTGACTACAAGATCAGTTTACAAGTCGAAGACAAGTGGAAAACAGAACTTGCTCAGCCTGCCACGTGTTCTGTAACATTGAAGACAAAAGGTTATTTGGAAAAAGGGTGACAGACCTTTTTTTTTTTATATCAAAATAGGCCTTTACAAGGGAGAAAGACGCAAAGTTGACATTCCTAAATTAGTTAAAGGCAATGCAACAGTAGACAAAGTAAAAAGACAAAAGTTCTGCACATGTGAAGACAAGTCTGCTTTTCAGAAAAGTGCAGAAAAGGTTATGTTGTCTTTTCAACAAGACTTCTCCTTTTCATTCCGTCCAATGAAGATGTTTCTCTTAGATCCTCTGAAGTGGGTATAAAAGGAAGCTTCTAAGGACAGAAAGAAGGGTGAAGAAAGCTAAGTGCTGAAACCAAGAGTGAACGTGCAAGTGTGATTTTCATGCATGCAAGCCTTCTGTGTAAACCAGCATCTGTGTGTCTAAGCTGTTTTACATAAGCTGTTCCCTTAAGTCTTGTAAACACAGTGAGTGCTTCTTAGTGAGTGTATTCATTGTATTCTAGTTTGAGTTTGTCTTAGACTAGTGAACATACTGTTGTATCTGTCATCTCAGCTTGAACTATTCCGCATTCAAGCTTGTTTGTAATTAACAAATTGTTGATAATACATACAAACATTGAGAAAAGAGTGTGTAGTTTTTAAATTGCTGTATTCACCCCCCCTCTACAGCTTATAACTATATACTTTGGGAACCTCTCGGCACCTACAGATACGTTTAGGGGAACTCATCACAGAGATAAGTTCTCCTACTTCATCAACATTTGTTGATGGACTTGTAATGTCAACACTAATATTCCCTATTTGAATGGTATCAGTTTGAATACCACTCTTATTGACTGAGATGTTTCCAACACTATTTATGTTGGCAGTGAGAGAAGCATCAGAGTCAGCAGGCCTCATGTCCACAGTTTCAGGACAGTCTTTGGCCAGATGTGTCTTCATTCCACATTTATAACACTTTCTTCTTTTAGCATTTTTGGATGAAGACCTTTCAGAAACACATTCTGGGTTATTTCTGTTGATTCCATCAGCAGGTTTAGCAAACTTATTACTTTTTGATGAATCAACAGCTTGAGTGGAAAGTTCAATAGCCACAGCTTTGCCTGTCTCTTCTGTCCTCTTTTTAGGAGGGCAGATATCAAAGATAGGAAGCTTAATTGGCTTTTGAACTTCCACAGGTTTAGGAAACTTATTCCCAGATCTCTCAGGCTGAGCAATGGCTTTGCCTTTGCCCTTCCTGAGATGTGACTGATGTTGCCTATCAACATAATCATTATTTCTGGTTTTTAAATACTTATTCTCATTCAAAACCAGTTTACCACCATGATTAGAAAACTTATTTGAAATCACAGCAGGTTTGCCTTCAACCTGAGACTTACTCTTGTTAAAGGCAGACTGCTTACCTTTTGAAAACTTATTTTCAAAATGTTCAGCATTAAAAGGATTAGTATGCCTTTTTACACCAGCTTTAGACCCAAAGTCTGTTTTGTCAACAGGTTTGGTGTCCACAACTGCAGTTTGGACATGCTTTCCTTTCTTTTGCTTGTGTGAATCAGCAGAACACTTAGCAAGCTTATTTGATGGAAAACTCATTTCATCAACAACTTTTGAGCTAGGTTCACACGAGCTGTCAGTGTTTTGAGGCCTGACAAACCTGTTTGTTGAGATTAATTTACCATTCACTTTTTGAATAAAAGTGTTTGGAAGCTCACCAAGAGTGGACAAGTCTTCTTTTTAAATTATTAACCTCAACAATGGAAGCTGCTGTGTCAAGATCCCCTCCAAGATAGGCTTGGATTTGTGCAGGAATCTGCTGACTTATGCAGTGGCTGACTTTTTGTGCAGATTGGCACCAAGAGTCAACTATCTTTTGAAGCTTAGCATGTTTTATATCTGTTTCTCTCTTTTCTTCCAGTAAAATGGAATTGATGTGTTTTAATTCATCAAGCTCAGCTTCCAACTTATGGAAGCTGTCCAGTTTACTGGATTTTGTTTCAATATCAGTTTTAAGCTTAGAGATTTCAGATAATAAAACTGCATGCTTCTCAACAGCAGCTTTTAGATCAACAAGCATATATTCAAACATTTTAACTTTTTCTTCAGAACTGTAATCCATAAAATTTTGTACCTTATACATCATTGTAGGGTTCCAGTTCTCCAAGCTGCTGAAAGCTTCAGCTTCTGCCAGATCCTGTTTGAAGTTGCTTGTTGATGGGACATCAGTGTTAGCCATCAGACAGTTGTTGTCTTCTTCATCAGATGATGAATCAGACTCCTCCCAGTCACAAGTTTCTGCCATTAGTCCCTTTTGCCTGTTAGAAACCACTGAGTTTTCTAACTTCCTCAGCTTAGCCATGGCCATAAGGTACTTAACCCTATAGCCATCATCCCTGTTTATCTTGTGTGGTTTGGATGTCTGACCAACAGCTTTTGACACACAGTCAGCAGCTATATGGCCTGTTTTGCCACATTTGAAGCACTCAGCTTTGGTCTTGTCAAATGCTTTCTTTTTTACAGCATTTGAGCTTCCCTGTAGCATGTTTCTTCCAAACCTTTTCTTGTTGAACCTTTTGACAAGCATGGCTATCATCTGCTCATCATCCAGTTCAGCACTATCTGCATTGTCTTCCTCATCATACATTTCCTCCTTATCATCAGCCTGTTGATCAGGTTGAGTGAACACATCACTCACTTGATTTACAGGTTGTCTCACACTAGCCACAAAGGCTGCACCTTTCTTAGATATTTCCAAGGCATTTCTCTTCTGTTGCCTTGATTGCTCATCATTCAGTAAGGATCCATATAAGTTAACAAGATCCATACTTTTGATGGTACCTGAATTCCTTAAAATTGTAGAAAAATAATTCCATTCTTCAGGCAGAACATCTAAGAACTTGTTTACCAAAGTCAGGCTGTCCTTGGTGATCCCAACAGCTTTGAGATCATTTACAAGAGCAGTATACCTGGTGTAGGTTTCAGTGAGAGTCTCCTTTGGTTTTGCAAAGAAGAGTTCATACTGTCTAACAAGATTGTTAATCCTGTTGTCAAGTGTGATTGTGGGTCCATCATAGACAGTACACAAAGTAACCCACATCTCCTTTGCAGTCTTCATCTTCTCAACCTGTTTGAACACATCATCAGGTAGAGAGATGACCAGATTGTTTCTGGCCTTTGCATCAAGAGCCACCAGTCTTTTGTCTTCATCAGACCATTGAGCTTTTGCTTTCTCAAATGTTCTGATCTCAGGAGCAGCTCCTTCAACAGCAGGAGTTATTGTTGTAACAGAGGTTGGCACATAGGGACCCTCCATTACAATCTCTGGTAGTTGTACATCCAGATTCTCTAAGTAGAGCATCATTCTGCACTTCCAACCAGAAAAGTTCTGATGATTGAACTTTGGAGGTTTGCCCATTGAGCCATTGTCATAGTATGAGGAACTTGCAACACTGTTGTCCATGGAAATTTTGGGAGAATGAGAGATCTAGAATGACACACACTCTAAACTGCTCTGATACCAGTTGTAGGTCCAAAAGATATCCCAAGTATATAGCTTTAAGCTGTAGAGGAGGGGTGAATACAGCACTTTAAAGACTACACACAATTTTCTCAATGTTTGTATGTATTATTAACAAATGTTAATTACAAACAAGCTTGAATGCGGAAAGGTTCAAGCTGAGATGACAGATACAACAGTATATTAAACTAGTCTAAGACTGACTTAAACTAATTACAATGAATACACTCACTAAGAATCACTCACTGTGTTTACAAGACTCTGAGGAACAGCTTGAACAAGAACAGCTTAGACACTGAGCACTGTTTTATTCAAGCAGACTTGCATGCATGAAAGACACACTTTGAATGCACGTTCACTCTTGGTTTCAGCACTTAGCTTTTTTTTTTTGCTTAATCTTTCAATCCTTGGAAGCTTCTTTTTATACTCACTCAGAGGATCTAAGTGAAGCTTCTTCATTGGACGGAATGAAAAAGGAGAAGTCTTGTTGAAAAGACAACATAACCTTTTCTGCACTTTTCTGAAAAGCAGACTTGTCTTCATATGGGCAGAACTTTTGTCTTTTCACTTTGTCTACTGTTGTATTGCCTTTAACCAAATAAGGAATGTCAACTTTGTGTTTTTCTTCCTTGTAAAGGCCTATTTTGATATAAGAAAAAGGTCTGTCATCCTTTTTCAAATAACCTTTTGTCTTCATGTAGCAGAATAGCTTGGGCAGGCTGAGCAGTTCTGATTTCCACTTTGTCTTCGACTTTGTAAACTGATCTTGCAGTAATAAACAATACATGAGGACTTGGAAACATATTCCATAAAGTGTTTAGCCTGTTCACAAAGAACAGGTTCTGTTCACAAAGAACAGAACACTCGTAAACTGCCCAAGCTGCTCACCAGTGTAGAGCAGCGTATACAGTTTATGTTCAGCCTGTTCAGCAGACTGAACAGCTTGAGCAAAACTGCCTTTGTTGCAACACATGCAACACATAGAACAGCTTAAGGCTGATATTGCAAATCATTTTCAGGTTTCAATAAGGTATATAACATGCCTTAAATTCAACTTTCAAAAGCATCAACAGGTTTGATTAATAATCTCCCCCTCAGATGCAGAACAGGTTTGACTGAGGCCTTTTTGTGCCTAACAAGTTCATTTCAGTATTTAAAATTTTAGATCAAATGGTTTGGAAACTGAACATGACTGAGGCCTTTTTGTGCCTTTTTGTGCATCAACAGGTTTACGGTTTATGAAACTGAACATGAATCTGAAATTTCATGGATCAATTCAAATCACACAAACAGATATTTGAAATTTTAGATCAAATGGTTTGGAGTTCATATTTCATTGAAAATCGAATTTTTAACAAAGATGGTGTTGTTTCTGAACAAAGTTCAGTAAACAATACTTATCAGAAATCAAATTTCGAGTGGGACTCATATTTTTAATCAGTGAAAAAGTTCCTGGAATCAAAATTTTGTAAATCAGTGTGTAGGGACTTCAACATATTTTCAAGAACATTTTCTCGAATAACACTATAATCGAGAATATCTTCAGTTTCATTCGAGTTGAATAATACACCTCTCGAGAAAGTCTTAGTTTAGATCGAGTTGGATGTTTAATTATTTGAGAAAGTCCTGTTTGTTAATCGAGTTGATCATACTTAGGACTTAGAATATTTTCAAACATCAGTCTCTATTGAAACATGGGCCGAGAAACTTTGTGTTTCATTCGAGTTGGTTCTATGCTGCATCGAGGATGTTTCTTTGTAATTCGAGTTGTTCACTTTGTTAATCGAGAATCCTGTAAGGTTGATCGAGTTGAACAGATGATTTGGTCGAGTTGGACTGATCATACACTGAGTATTTCATGTTTTATTCGAGTTTAAGACTTCATTCATTCGAGTCTAGATGTACTTCATTCGAGTTAACTCATGGTTAATTCGAGTTGGACTTATTCTTCATTCGAGAATCATCAAGACTTAATCGAGAAAGGTTACACTTCATTCGAGTTGATGTATAAGCCTAATCAAGTATCATCATATGTCATTCGAGTTTTTGCGTAGATACATTCGAGAATCATTTAAATTCATTCGAGTTTGTTTACATGCATATTCGAGTTTGTTCAAGTGTCATTCGAGTTGTCTACAGAATCATTCAAGATTTATTCAAAATTTTTCCTAAGTGTTGGGATTTTAGTGTTTTAAGAAAAATATAACATTTTTTCAAGAAATTGTTTTAAATTTGTGTTTTTCTAACATTGGTCTCTGAAAGATTGACTTTGGAATCCTGTCAATAATATTTTATTATTGTCTGGAATCCCGATGCTTTAAACAGAAAATCACAAATTTTTATAATTTCTGACAAAATGTTCTATTTTTCTACTTTGAATGATTTCATTTGTTTACTTGCTTTGTCTAACATGTTTATTATATTTTACAGGATACAAATGTCATCTCCAAGTCATTCCCATCATTCAAATTCTTCTGACTCCCATTCATCATCAAACCATACCCTTGTTTCCAAACCCGTCCGTTCCGCCTCTGTTACAAGGCCTTCACCATCTACCATAATCCCTGACAATCAACTTGTTAAACCTAAATATTTCCTTCCATTCAAAGACAATAACCACCGCCTGGATACAAAAGTGATTAAAGTCAGTCACTCAATTATCGTTGGTATTCTCAAAGGACATCCTTTGGGATATCTTCTTCAGTAAACCATCCATTCCACAAGTTTACCTTCAGCAATTTTGGCATACTGTAAAGTTTGTTCCAGCAGATGGTAACCATCACTTCAAGGTTACCATCGATCAGTTCAAATCTAAGATCACGTTGGCTAGACTTCGACACAATTTGTTCCTACCCAGAAGGATTGATAAAATTAACATTCCAGAGTTAGCTGATTTTGAAGATTTCGTGTCAGATGAAGAATTGGTTCATGACCTGATCTGCCTGGGATATTCAAAGCCACTACCTAAAAGTTTAAAGTTTCATCACAACGGACTGAATGGTGAATGGTACACTCTATTCGGAATCATTAATAGGTGCATGACGTCTAAACACACAGGCATAGACAGATGCAGTATACACTGTCTCAAGATTTTCCACGGCATCGCTTTCAACAAGCACTATAATTATGCACAATGCATATGGGAAGAACTCAAAGAAATTGTGTTGGCTCAGACAACAAATAGGTCAAGGAAATTTGTTCCTTTGTAACGCTTCATTCAAATTCTAATCAGAGGCATTCTCAGGGCAAATGAAAATATACCGAAGAGATCAAACTCTCAACGATGCCCAGATTTACGTTATGATGAGCCTACATGAAGTTCCGGGTTCTCCAAATGCCAACATAATGCCAATACCGGAAGCACTGTTAAGGTACGCAGATCAATCAAGTGAGAATGTGAGGTTGTATCACATAGATCATGCTCCCATAGAGACCCAAGAACCGGGTTCTCTAAACCAAGGAGTTCTAGGAAGAGAGGAACTTCAGCAAGGGGCTGAAGTTCAGGGAAGCCCTTTAGTGTCTGAGGGAGAAGTGGGTGCAGTAAGGGGAGGTGAGAGAGAAGAAAGTAGTTCCGATTCTGAACGTACTTTATCAAATATAAATGAGGGAGCGGAGGAAGGTGATGATGATGATGATGATGATGATGATGATGATGATGATGATGATGGACATGATCATGATGAGGGAGGAGCAGGTTTGATGGATATTGTTAGTATAGCTCAAGCGAATGTGAGGGATGTTCTAAACCTAGAAAGTTGGGATATTACCACAACTGCTGTTAGCTCCCAACAAGGAGTTAGCATTGAAGAAGTCAGTATCCCACTGACGATTGCACACCCCACCATCCACTCAGTCTCCTCTCAACAGGAGACTGTTTCACTTGAGCACCGGGATCAAACACAACAGCTATCCGATAATCCTTTGGATTTGATGGATATTGAAATCAGTACACATTTGCCCGAGTGTACAACTTCATTTCAAGCACCGTGTCTAGAACCGATACATGATAGGACACTCGAGTCTACTTCATTCGTTGAAGTCAGTACAGTTGAACTTAGTGTTCCTGCTGGAACATCCTCAGTTACGGAAGCATTCGTTGCTCCGTCACTTGAAGAGGGTGGAAGTCCAGT
Source organism: Centrapalus pauciflorus (assembly GCA_020465985.1). Taxonomy (NCBI): domain Eukaryota; kingdom Viridiplantae; phylum Streptophyta; class Magnoliopsida; order Asterales; family Asteraceae; genus Centrapalus; species Centrapalus pauciflorus. The sequence goes on from JAANYP010008410.1 coordinate 11,109, forward strand.
CAGAACTACCACTATGCCAACTCTGAGCACTGGCCACACAGAGGTTCTTTTCACAAGTTCCACTGTTGTGTCAACTGGAAGTCTACGTGACCCAGTCGTTACTCTTTCCCCGTTTGTTACAAAAACAACTTTGAGTCAGGCATTATAATGCTGCTGTTGCAGGGGTAAACAATTATGTGTCAGCTCAGTTATCTGAAGTTATTGGCTCAAACGAATAATATTCACAAATTTTTGAAAGGAAAGTCCGTAGCCGAGGAGTCAGTGAAGCAACCTGATCCGAATCAAGCCATTGAGGAACTAAGGGACTTAGTGTTTGAGCAGTTTGACGAAATAAGAGAAAGAATGATAGGGTTGGAGAGTACCGTGATCACTGCGCTAGGAAATTTATCAGAAGGGGTGGCGGCAGTTGAACAGACCTGTAAGGCTCAAGCTTCTACGTCAAAACGCAAACATGATGAGCATGATGAAGACTCCGATGATGCTCCTCATGAGGGGGAGAAGAGGAGGAAGCTTGACGAGCCTACATCGGGAATTTTGATGATAACATATCCAGAGAAGGAGACTGAGGTCAGATAGAAAGAAGAAGGAAGCTCAAAAGAACCTGCTGATGTTCAAAGTGAGCTGGGAGATGTTCCAGTTCCTTTAAACATTCAGTCAGAAATTTACAATTTTGAGGAGTATAATGATTCAGAAGATGATGTTCAAGAAGTTCAGGATCAAAGGTTGATGATTCAAGGAATATAAAGTGAAGGTGAGAAAGATGTTTATGTTGAGTTATCGGATGATGATGATTTGATTGCCTTAACTGATATAGCTATGCAAGCAGAAAGGATTGAGGAAGAAGAAGAGTTAGTACAAGAGATTTTGAAAGAATCTATACCAACACCAACGGTTGAAAAGCCTGAGGTTGTAATTCAAGTTAAAGAAGAAGTTGAAGATTTTCCAATTGAGAATGTGATTCCACAAGAGAATGTGGTGTTGAATGAAGTTGAAGTGATGGAAAGATATTTTAATGAATACATTCTTGCTGATGAGTCGCAAAAACAACACCGACTCAGGTTTGAAGCTCAACAAGTTGTGCAAAGGGAAATAAGAGATATGCTTACTTTGCTAAATAAGGATGAAATCAGTAAGAAGAGAGTTAAAGCATTTGAATTATCTGCTAGAAAGTCAGCTGAGTTCATAAAGAAAAGGAATAAATTGTCGTATCTTGAAGATTATCTGGAGAAAAGAATCTTTTGCAAGAAACAAGCTCCATGTACGTTTCTAAAACTGTTTAGGGTTCTGGAGCCTAATATGCCGAATCTTGTCAACTATGCTAGTTTCTTGAGGAATAAGACACAATCAGTGGATAAAGTGAAGAGTGAATTTAGGATAGTTGATTTAATCAAAATTGAGAAAGATCGGTTCGTTCAGATCTTCTATCCTACGTTTACTGTCACAAGAGCAGATGGAAATATCTATACATTCACTAAAGCAGACATGTTCAATATGCACTTGGTTGATATAGAAGACTTATTTGATGAACTGTGCCGCAATAAGAGAAATGAACACTGTAGATTTGCACTAAAGACAATTTTTCACTTCATGCATACCAAACTGGTATTGATGTCTGTGCAAGATTTACAGATTGGTGTTGAAAGAGGAATAGGAAAATAAACATTACAGCTCCGAACCGAGAAATCAAGTTTGCAGGAGATCTAAAAGAGTATCAAGTCATTATGGTCAAGCATCCTACGGTCATGTACAAAGACAAAAATAAAAAGTTAAGGGCTATGAGGAGCGTTGAACTTAACAAATTTTGTGATGGTACGTTACAGAAAGTTTTGAATGGATTGAAGGGAAAGCTTGCATCTGACAGGAAAAGAAAAACTAAGAAAGGAGCTTTATCTGTAAATGACAGAAGGTTGATGGTGGAGTTTATTTCCAAAATTGAATGGAGACTTTCAGACAGGAAAAGTATCAGAAGATTTGAGTTGAAGTTGGGGTTATCTACTTGAAGACTTTGATTATTCCATCAAAGGGGGAGATTGTTGGAATATCTTTTGGGTGATGAAATACAAAGTCTAGGGTATCTTTTGTAATTAGTTCATAGTTGTAAAAAGTATATAAATAGTAGTTTGACTTTGTAATAGACATATCAGATATGACAGTTAGAATTTTTTGTAATCTGCATGGAATTCCAGAGGTAGGGCAACAGTGACATTCTCCTCTTTGTAATCATTCGTCAATCAATCTAAGCATTCGATTAGTTTTAATTGTTCTTGTTCTTAATTGATTGTTGTTATTGTTGATTGATTGTTAGGATTCTATATTCGCCACTATTAATTAAAAACTAAAAAAACATTAAGTTTATATTTTTTAAAAATTTTAAAATAAAATGTAAATCTTTTTTAAATCATAAAATAAATTAATTTTATTAAGTACTCATTTTTATATTAAAAGATTCTTAGGGATGATTAAAACATCTATAAAAACTTATAAATTGTTATTCTCATAATTTGGTAATTAAAAATAAAAAAATGGTTTTTTAAACTTTAGGTTTTCTTTTTGAATTTTTTAGAAAACATTAAACGTTTTCATCAACAATAAAATAAATTTAAACTTTTCAAAAAAAATATTGATATTTTTCTAGAAATTTTTGAAAAATATGTACTTAAAATTTTCAAAATGTTTAAATATTTAATTAAAACTTTATTAAAAAATGTTTAAATATTTTTAACTTTTCTAAAAAATTAAAGTTTTTTAAAATGTTTTAAGCTTTTAAACATTTTTTGTAAAATGTTTAACCTACAAAAATGTTTTTAAATGGTTACCGAAAAAAAAAGTTGTTTATTTAAAAAAATTTATATGTAAAAAAAATAAAAAGTTGTTTAAAGGGTTCACGGTTTCCGAATGTATTAAAAATTTGTTTATGTAAAAAAAATAAAAACGTCAAAAAAATTTTAATTACTTTTTGACAATGATTACATTTATTTTCTGCTGAAAAAAAGTTTGATTCAATTAAAATTCAAAAATCTAAACTAAAAGTGTTATTTTTAATTATTAACTAATAATAATAATGATGATTTATTTGTTTTTGTTAATATTTTATTAGTCAATTTTATTTCTTTTATAATAAATTAGTTACTTGTATTTCTTATTTTTAGATTAGTTTATCATTCAATAATAATAAAAACAACATTAATGATAATTATTAATAAAGCTAGGGTAAAATGGTCATTTTAAATGGCCAAAGGACGAATTTCGTAACAAAACATCAACCACAATGACCGTCAATGTAATTTTTAAAGTTAAAAATTCAATCCATAATTTCTAGTAAACCACGGGGACGAAAATTGTAATTTACCCTAATTATAATTACAAATATATAATTATAAATTAAGTTAAACACATATATTTTACTATAATCAATTATATTTTTATATTATATTTGATTACAAATACATAAAAAGTTTAAAACCACTAAAAATTCAAATTACAAAAACTAAAAATTTAAATTACGACAACTAATAATTCAAATTACAACAACTAAAAATTCATATTACCATAACTAAAAATTCATATCTTTGTCATATTGTGTTTTTTTCTCTTAATCATCCACATTTTGGTATTCGAGTTCACAATTGTCGTCATCTTTGTTATTTTCTTCGTTTGGAGGTGATGTTACAAGTTTGACTTCTTCGTTGTGTATATTTGTTTCCAAGTCGGCGTCGCTTGCATCTTCTAGGGTCGTTACACTTTGTTTCTGAGCCACTCTATCCAAATAAACTTTCAAGCAAATGCAACATTATACCGATTCGGGACTTAGTCTCGACCTCTGTTGCGATATAACCCTACCACTAACAGAAAAAATGGATTCCGAAGCTACTGTAGAAGATTGGACGGTTAGTAAATCACAGGCCATGAAACGCCCCGTTCTAATAACGCGACGCTTTTACTAAAATCTGCAACATAATCCTCGAAGTAATAAAATAAAACATTTTAATCTCAAACTTCAATTTCAATACATAAATAAACTAAAACCACCACATTCAGAGTGCGCTAAAATATAACACCTAATTATTACAACCAAATTGAAAGTCTAGGATCTATCCATCCAAAGTACAAAATATAAATCAGAGTAAATGCGGAAGTCATTCTGATACCATAAATGCTCAAACTCTAGATCCTGAAGCTGACGCCTTTCCCTTATCAGCTAAACCTGAAAATTTGTCCCCACAACCGAGGTAAGCCGTCGCCTAGCGAGTAACAGATTTAAAAGCACAGACAAGCATATATAACATGTTCAACACAAATATCGGCTCAAATTCAACATGTGTAGCATTACGACTCGCTCGATTTAGCATATACGAATCGGGTTTTGTTACCGGCTCGCCCGATAACAAGTACACGGCGTACGACTCGCTCGGTTAGCACGTGTACAAAACATGCGGCTCGCCCGCCATACAACTCGGAAGCACACAGCAACCTCGCTTAATCCACATAATACACAGTATGCATACTGGGGAAAAGGGTTCTCAGATATCGGCTCAATGCAACAAAATAAATAACAACATTCAAGGCTAAGCATGGTAGTTAAAGAATAATCATGACAATAGAAACGAAAGAGATATCCAGTGCAAGCATATCATTTATGATCATTTGGGAAATTAAATCAATTACTCACAGTGCTCGCAATCTGTACTCGCCAAACGACTATCCAATATTAGTTGAAAGTACGACCAAAAGCCGCACGTCTCGAAGAAATCCCTAATGCCCTGATATCAAAGTACATTGCCTATTTATCAATATTCTTAATTCTATAAGAAACTAAATCCGTTATCAATTTTATTAATTAAAGCTCAGGGATTTAACCGGCAAATTTCAATTTATTTGTTAAGGTTTATTAACCCTTTCGTTAAAATAATTAATCTGTACTTCTCTACATACGAATGATTTATTCTTGTTAATAAAGTAATTCTATAAATAAACGTAATAATTTGTTTCAGTTATCCCACCGTCAATGATAAAATTATTAATTAAAATTGCATTAGTAACTCACCAACTTAATTAAAACAACTAAATTATTTCTCATATAAAATATTTAATTTCATCTATTGAGATCCTATTTCAATTTAATGAAAACTTCAACCCATATAATAAGGTTAATAACCCAAATAAATTTCCCAACTTAAATTATATTATAACCCACCAACTAATCAAAAGAAATAATCTTATATTTAATCAACTCTAATATTAAAGGTTCAATTGAAATTTAAGCCCAAAACACACAAAATTTTGATTAGCCCTTTTAATTAATTAAATTCCTAAATCCCTTTCTATATTAGGTAACCCGCAATATTCATATGATAAAAATAACAATTACACCTAAAATAATTTTGTACTAGACTTAGAAAATAAAACTAACTCAAAACCTTAGTTGAATTAACTAACCCAACATAATAAACTACCTAAAACCTTAAAACCCAACAATTTTAACCTTAAAATATACATATCAGCCCAAACCCAATTTAATTAAGAAGCCCAACATGATTTTAAACCTAATTGAGCCCAAAGGAAAATTAAAAGCAAAAAAAAAAAAGAAAAAAAAAGAGAAACCTATCTCTCTTCTCTCTCGGTCAGGTGCAGAAAAAGAAGAAAAAGAAAAATCAAGGTACAAGATAAGCAAAGCATAGCAGCCCCCTTCCCTGCTTTCTTCTTCATTCCGACCGCCGGCCAGAGGCTGTGGCGGCGCCGGCCGGCCACTCTCTGGTCGGTTTCAATCCGGCAGCCACTTTCACCCTTTCTTCTCTCTCGATCCCATTACAGAAAAAAGCAGACAGCAAGAATGAGGCAAAGCACCGGCGCAGCCATGGCTGCTGCCTTCGCTCTCGACGGCCACCGCTGAGCAGCGGCGGCGCCGACGCCAACTCCGGCCACTGAATTCTAGTCCGATTTCTTATATAACACACCACACCATTCCAATCCAACCTCCATTTCTTAGATTTCTCACCAAAATCTCATAACTACAACATTCTTGGATACCATTATATTGGGTTTAAATCCAAAATTGATAACCAAATAATGTTCTAAAGATGTTTCTTCACTTATCACTGGTGTTATTTTTCATAAATCCAGATTAATCCCAAAACCCACCTAAAACCTCCATTGTTATGCATTTTGAAGCTCTTTAAATCATAAATTGATGAAGGTAAATGTTAGAACTATTATTAAGTGTTGATTTCCAGAATAAAATTCTCATTTTAATTCATTTTTCACTACCAAATCAATGCTTGAAATTAGATAACGAATTTATAATCATTACCTTAAGGTTTTTGATGTTGTTGTTGATGAACTTGTGAAGAAGATGCCAATGGTGGAGATGTTTCAAATCTTCAATTTATGCCCATACTCTCTAAACATTCCAGATTTTAGTGTGTGTGTGTGTGTGTTTTGATAGATTAGTGATAAAAAAATGGAGAATAAGGGTTATACATATATAAGGATGTATGATGGATTATGTAATCATAACCAATTCTTGTTAGGATTTGCACACCTCATAATTTTCTCCTTTCATTAATTTAATCTCTTCTAAAATGACAAATTTTTATATTGTATAATTAAAACCACTAAATCTCACTTGTAAATAATTATCCTACATTATAAAATCACCTCATAACCTTAACATTTGAATCTTAATTAAATTAAGTTTCAGTGTTTATGACAAAATGATAAAATTACGAATAGTTGTCTGCCTCTAAATTTGCGGGTGTTACAGGCCATGACGACTAAACCGGAAAAATTGGTTCCTTTTCTTTCCACCATGCCAAAATATCAATGTTTTCAAAATCTTCATACATCATTTTCGATATAAAATCACTAGATATATAGTTTCCTAACTCGCTGCATGTGTAACACCCACATTCCTCGCACAAATGCCACGTCAATAAACAATCATAAGTGGCAACAACGCAAGCATCTCATAAGGCACATGTCATAGGATTAGCCGAAAATCACTATTAATTAAAACTTTAATACAAAGATCGTCACATAACATTTCACATGCTCATACTGATATACATACACAACTGAACACTACTATCATACACATGTAGATCAAATACAACAGTTCTCAAAAGCTAATAGCGACATGCAGCAAATTACACAAAACTCGGTACGGAACTCCCTCGGCTCCTACTTCGGCGGCTTCTGCGGCTGAGACCCCATAGTATGACTGCCTGAGACACGAAAGACTCAAAAACATAAGCTTGGAAGCTCGTGAGTACGCGAGGGTTACACTCTGCAGATAAAGCACATAACATACACAACACACATCGCTCAATACACATATCACAGGCTCAGTATACACATATATCTCTGCTCAAAAAGGGGACGCCGTTCCCCTGCTAACAGGCCGCACACAGCAGCGGTGAACTACTCAATAAGCACAGGAGCGACCTGGCGATAAACACTGCTATATATATACAGTCTCATACTTCAAGACTGGTTAGGGACAGTCAGCCTGCGCGACCACGTGTCGCGGACACCTGCAACACAAACACGTATAGCACGTATAGAGTAGAGGAACTCATACCTGCGCGCTACAACACAGTCTCATACACATATATCACAATCATGTAGATGACTCCTAAAATGCACGTGCGTTTAGAAAGAACTCGAGTACTCACCGATTACCCGAACTTGACTGAAACCCGAAACTCTATTGCGGCTCGACACGTGATCGGTTAGAACTTGTACACCACGGATCCCATATATTAACACAGGTCTCAATAATTGAGCAACTCAACTCGAACACAATTATTGCAATCGAACTAAACCCGAACACATTCCCAAACGAATAACCGACTCCCGAAGTTCCTTCACGAGACTCCCACCGAGACCCCCAAAACCCAAATAAACTCAACCCGACATTAGCCGGAAGGAACTCAACTCAATACCGACCCAAAACTCCCCCACAAGCCTCAAACCCAATTTCTCCCGCAAACTGCGGCTCGCGCCGCTAAGCCTCTGCGGGTCGCGCCGCGACCAAGCGATGGTCTGCATCCTGACCTGCGATTTCCATGGCTAAACCAGGGGACTCAAAACCCCTTAACCGATTTTAACAGCAAAAGCACACACAAAACTCATATATAACAACCCATATAGATTCAAATGCAAAGCCCTAACTTCATAACATCCATATCTCAATACTAAGCTACTAAAATCATGAATACTTACCTCCAATATCTCAAGAACACAAAAGTGATGAAGATAATCAAGGTTTAGCACCCAAACTCCACTGAACTTAGCTTCTTCTTGCTGGAATTCTTCACCAGAAACACACACAACACTTTAGGTATCTCTCAAAAAATGGATAAGGAAAAAGGAGGAGGTGACACTTATACGTTTCTATTATTAGCCGGTCCCGAACCCATTAACCCGGACCCGATATCACTTTTTCAATATTAATATCATTTGGACCCAATTAAATCCACGATCTCAATGATAATAATAATCCACTAATTATTAATCCGGAGACACGTATCACTCGGTCTCGACACGTTTAATCCACGAAACGGGATTCAATTGGAACAACGCAATAATATTAACATAATGAGCCAATAAATTAAATCCACGTACCAGGCTCAAATCCGGGATGTTACAAATCCTCTCCTGTTAAGGAGATTCCGTCCCGGAATCTAGCTCGGCGACTGAAATAGATGCGGATACCGGCTCCTCATATCGGCCTCGGGCTCCCAGGTAGCACTAGTACCCTTATGATGTCTCCACTGGACGAGTACTAATGCAATCTCTTTATTCCGCAATCTCTTCACCTTTCGGTCAGTAATAGCCTCGGGCTGCTCGACATATCGCAGGTGATCGTCCACGGTGATCTCGTATAGCGGCACATACTGATCATCTTTGGCCAGACACTTCCTCAGGTGACTCACATGGAACGTGTCGTAAACTCCGGCCAACTCAGGGGGCAGTCTCAGTCTATATGCCTGATCTCGGACTCTGGCGATGATCTCGAACGGACCGATGTATCGCAGACTCAGCTTACCTCTATGCCTGAATCTGATAACTCCCTTCTACGGCGATACTTTCAGCATGACACGGTCTCCAACACTGAACTCGAGCTCAGTCAGACGACGATCGACATAACTCTTTTGCCGTCTCTGCACTACTCTCATATGCTCACGAATGACCGCCACCTTGTCGCTCATCTCTTGTAGCAACTCGGGCCCACTGATAGGTCGCTCGCCGACCTCGCCCCAACACACAGGGGTTAGACACTTACGCCCGTATAGTGCCTCGAATGGAGCCATCTTGATGGAGGTATGGTAGCTGTTGTTGTATGCAAACTCGTCCAACGGTAAGTGAATGTCCCAACTACCTCTGAAATCAATCGCGCACGCTCGGAGCATATCCTCGAGAGTCTGATTCGTCCGCTCTGTCTGCCCGTCTGTCTGAGGTCTGTACGATGTACTCAACTGAACTCTAGTCCCCAACTCACACTGAAAGCTATGCCAGAATCTCGAAGTGAACTGCGTATCTCTATCAGACGTAATCGACATCGGAACGACGTGCCTCGAAACCACCTCATTGATGTACAACCGAGCCAACTGATCCATCGTGATGGTGCCCCGAACCGCTAGAAAATGGGCACTCTTGGTCAGCCGATCCACAATCACCCAGATCATATCATTGCCTCGAACTGTGCGTGGAAGTATAACAACAAAATCCATCGTGATATGATACCACTTCCACTCGGGGATCTCAAGAGGCTGCAGATGCCCGTGAGGCTTCTGATGCTCGACCTTAACACGCTGACAAGTCATGCATTCCTCGACATACCGACCCACATCTCTCTTCATCCCAGGCCACCAGTAGAACTCACGCAGATCTCTGTACATCTTGGTGCTCCCGGGGTGGATAGACAATCTCGACCGGTGCGACTCATCTAATATCAACTGACGCAGATTACTGACTCTCGGGACCCAGACTCGGTCATGAAACACATATAGCCCTCTGCTATCTCTGCTCAGAATGTCAAGCTGACCTGTAAGTCGTTCTCTTTTCACATTCTCTGTCCGCAGACCCTCTAACTGCGCATGTCTCAAACTCTCCACAAGGGTCGAAGTGACCTCGAGCCTCGCTGCTCGGGATACCACTGTCTGGCCACACGCCTTGCGGCTCAGCGCATCGGCCACCACGTTGGCCCTACCCGGATGGTACTGAATCTCGCAGTCATAATCCTTCAGTAGCTCTAGGCTGTGCCGCTGTCTCATGTTCAGCTCTTTCTGACTAAACAGATACTGAAGACTCTTATGATCTGTGTATACCACAAATCGCGAACCGTACAGATAATGACGTCATATCTTCAACGCAAACACTATCGCGTCTAACTCAAAATCGTGCACGGTATGGTTCTCCTTGTAGGTCTTCAGCTGTCGCGACGCATACGCAATCACCTTGCCCCGCTGCATCAGAACAAAACCCAGACCGCTACCTGATGCATCACAGTAGACCACGAAATCCTCTGTACCCTCGGGCAATGCTAATACGAGTGCCTGACATAACCGGGACTTCAACTCTCTGAATGTCGACTCCTGCTCATCGGATGACACAAAAGGAACGGACTGCCGTGTTAATCTCGTCAACGGCATGGCAATCCTCGAAAAAGCCTGAATGAAGCGGCGATAATACCCGGCTAATCCCAAAAAGTTGCGGATCTCAGGCACAGTCTTCGGCGGCTCCCAACTCATAACGGCTTCAATCTTCGCCGGATCCACTGAAATACCCCCGACGCTCACCACATGCCCCAGAAACTGGACCTCTCGCAACCAGAACTCGCACTTGGAGAACTTCGCATACAGTCTCTCCTTTCGCAGCACGGTTAACACCTCTCGCAAGTGCTGCTCGTGGTCCTCGGCACTCCTCGAATATATCAGGATGTCGTCGATAAAGACAATCACGAACCGATCCAACATAGATATACACACCCTGTTCATTAAATCCATGAATGCCGCGGGTGCGTTAGTCAGTCCGAAGGGCATCACAAGAAACTCATAATGGCCGTATCTCGTCCGAAACGCAGTCTTCGGCACATCCTCATCTCTGACTCTCAGCTGATGATAACCCGATCTCAAATCTATCTTCGAGAAGAAACTCGAACCCTGTAGCTGATCAAACAGATCGTCGATGCGTGGAAGCGGATATCGGTTCTTCACCGTCACTTTATTCAACTCTCGATAATCAATACACATCCGCATAGTGTCGTCCTTCTTCTTCACAAATAGCACAGGAGCTCCCCACGGGGACGAACTCGGACGGATAAATCCACGATCTAGCAACTCCTGAAGCTGTGACATCATCTCTCGCATCTCAGTAAGTGCCAGCCTATAAGGCGTCTTCGCAATAGGCACCGCTCGAAGGATAAGGTCTATGTGAAACTCGACCTGACGATCTGGTGGTAACCCAGGCAACTCCTCTGGGAATACCTCGGGGAACTCTCAAATAACGGGTATATCCTCTAGGGTCTTCTTCTCTTTTCTGGCGTCAACAACATAATCCAGGAAGGTCTCACACCCCTTCGCAATATATCTCTGAGCTCAGGCCATCGAAACTATGCCGATCTCACCTCGGCGCCTCTCGCCATATACGGTAACAGTCTCACCATCTGAAATGGGTATACGAATCATCTTCTTCGCGCACAGAATATCGGCCTGTCTGGCTGTCATCCAATCCATACCCATTATCACGTCGAAACTAATGATCTCTATCGGCAATAGATAAATCAAAAACTGGTGAGCATCAATCTCTAAAACACAATCTCTGAATATCCGGCTCACTAATGCCGTACTACCATCAACCCTCTCAACAACTAACGGAACAGACAAAGCAGTAGAAGGTACAGAAAAGTATGCACAAAATATCACAGATACATATGAGCGATCCGCTCCAGAATCAAACAAGATACGAGCACTAAGCCCATTCAGGATGTACGTACCAGAAACAACATATGTAGACTCGCGGGCCTCCTCCGCTGTAGCCTGAAACACCCTACCCCGGCCTCTGGGTGCTGACTCACGGCGGCTCGATGACGACGGCTCAGCTCTAGTACCGCTAGTGCTCGCTCCCTACATGGCTGGCGGTGCATCTGGACAGTCTCTAGCAACATGGCCTGGCCTCCCACAACGGAAGCACAAAGAATCTCTCGAAGTACAAGTAAAGGAGGTGTGGCCACACTGCCCACAGCGATAGTAACGGGGCTGCTCTGGCATACAAGAACCGGAATGACAGCGGCGACATCTCTGGCAGTCTCTCTCTCCAGAAGAACTGTCAGCTCGACTCCCTGACGGCTGGGACCCCTGCCCCACGCTACTCTGACTCTGGCTAGGAGCACTGAAACGGAAAGTCTGACCCTGACTCTGTCTGGCCGTCCCTGACCCCTGATACTGACCCGACCTCCTAGATCTGCGATCTCTGCCTCTGTCTCTGCGGGACCCCGAACCCTGTCCCTGACTCTGCTGCTGCTCGGGCTGACTCTCTCTCTGGGACTCCTGAGGCTCTCGCCAATAACCGGGGGACTGCTCAGATGTCCCTGTCCTCTATCTCTGGGCTGGAGGCTGACCTCTCTGTCTCTCAATCTCCCTCTCTCTAACCCGAGCCAACTCCAAGGCTCTCGCGAATGTAGGGGTGTCATGAAGTCCAACAAACCCTCGGATATCGGATCTCAAACCATCGATGAAGGCATCGGCCTTACGGATCTCGGTATCAACATGTTGGGGTGCAAACTGGGCATACTCATTAAATCTGTCTACATACTGCTGAACCGACATGCTGCCCTGCTGGAGATGCAGAAAACGACGCTCCATTTCCCGGCGCTCATCACGGGGAATGTCTTGTAGCTCAAAGATAGCACGAAACTGCTCCCAAGACATGGCGTATGCCGCAGCTGTAGTCATCGACGACTCAATGGACTTCCACCACTGTGAAGCCCCTCCTCTCAACGGATAGGTCGTATAGCCGACCATATCTCTCGGATTGACGTGGGCGACTCGAAAACCCGCCTCAATCTCTCTTTCCCACGCCATAGCCGCACCCGGCTCACAGCCGCCCCTGAACTGAGGCGGGACTCCTGTCATGAAGTCCTTAAAGGACCCGCCTCTCACAGAAGAAGAAGATGCACCGGCCCCTGTCTCAACACTGGTAACTGGTGGAGGATCTGATCTCTGACGCTGATCCCTCTCGCGATAAAACTCAGCCAAGACCTCTCGAAGCTCAGATCGACGAGTATACTCATCCCCAGATGGCCTCTCTGGCCCGAATCCCTCTCCATGATCTGCCATAACTACCTGCACATATCACAAAGGAAAGATAACAGATCGAACACCCAGCGTTATACAATAAGCTAGGTCAGTTAATTCCGTTAAACTGAGTCACAGGGAAGAATCCCACGGATCTGAACACGGTCAAAGCTCAAGCATCCACTGATACGCAATACTGAAACCAACTCCACTGAACTTAGCTTCTTCTTGCTGGAATTCTTCACCAGAAACACACACAACACTTTAGGTATCTCTTAATAATGGATAAGGAAAAAGGAGGAGGTGACACATATACCTTTCTATTTTTAGCCGGTCCCGAACCCATTAACCCGGACCCGATATCACTTTTTCAATATTAATATCATTTGGACCCAATTAAATCCACGATCTCAATGATAATAATAATCATTATTAATCCGGAGACACGTATCACTCGGTTTCAACACGTTTAATCCACGAAACGGGATTCAATTGGAACAACGCAATAATATTAATATAATGAGCCAATAAATTAAATCCACGTACCAGGCTCAAATCCGGGATGTTACAACTCGGGGTGGAAGTACGTGCTTGTTTGGATTGAGAATTTATAAATGTGTTAAAAAACGATATTCCATTTCCACCTCTACTAACATTATTCTCATCTTCTCATTTGTTCGTGTATTACACTACTCATACCGTATTTTCGTAAATATATATCAAATAAATCTCGGAAACATTTGTTAAATAGTTACTTGGTTTTGGACAAAATTGAGGTTATCTTCATGTAAACCAAAAGCATACGCAATACTTTCGAATAATGTTTCCACACCACCAACATTTACGGTTGGGTTTAAAGCGATGACACAAGAAAAAACGAGTGATATTTCCTTAAAATATTTTAAAAGTTTTTCTTTCATCACATTGCCAATATTTTGGAAAACTTCACTCTCAAATTCAAAATCATTTAGTTTAGAAACCAACAAATAAATTTGATTTAATACCAAAAGACTAGTCGGATAATAAACACCAAAACTGCATTTGTATTATTTGACGCATTATCAAAAGCAATAGAAAAAACTTTGTTTTCTAATTTATAAAGACAAGTTACCTTTTCAAAAGTGCAAATAAATTTGCACCGATATGTGGTTCGCCGAATAATTCAAACGCAATTGTTGTTTTCATCATTTGCAGGCATCCAACCAATGTGTCGTAATGGCTAAAAAAGAATTTCCGGTGTTGTGAAGGGAACTCCAAACATCGCAAGTTAACGAAACACAATAATTATGTTCTTCAAAACCCAAAATCATTTCACTCGCAACATGCCACATTTTTAACGCATCTCTATAAAGGGTAGTACGACTTACTTGAGTATAACAAGGTTGCATCAATTGTTGAATTGTAGCCGTCAAATCTTCATCATCAAAGTGATCGAACGACAAAGTTTTTGTAAGCACGAACTTTGTAAACGCTTCCCGTAATTTGTCGTTGTCGTATAAATGAAAACGCCGCCTTGTGGGGTAACGTTCGGTTGACTCGAAACGGATCTCATGCGAAGTGCCTTGCATGCTTTTGTAATATGATTTTTCAACCTCGTGTTCCTTCGGCCGCAAAAAACTTTTGACAAAGTTTGCAATGAACTTTTCTCAAACCGTTCGACATTTCACACAAATCGTAATACTCCCAAATTTCTTTGTTGCGTTTAGTCTCGAGCACTCTTATGACTTCAAGATTTCCCCCGGCGGAAGATTATCCCGTCGTTTCGTGAGTATTACTTGTAGCTATTTAAGATGAAAGAAAAAAAAGCTTGGAATTTCGAGATTACGAGCGTTCGATAATACCCATAATATCAACCGGAAGTGTTTGGAATCAACTGTGATCAACCAAATACAATTCCTATCTATATATACAAGTTTGGGGTGGCAAAAATGTAAATATTTGGGTAAAATAACGTTAAAAACGGCTATATTTTGCTCCCAACGACTCTTTTTTTAACAGCTCGAAATTGGGTATTTTCGGCTAAAAACAGTTTTTTTATCCGGTAAAAATCGGTGACCTAAATAAATTTAAAACCGGTTGAAAAATCGAATCGGATACAAATCGGACCGGTTATAAAAAGAACTCCTGTATCCGGTTTCAAATCAAACTCGGATAACCGGTTTCATATGACACAACTATTCCATTACATTTTAGTATCTAAGAACGACCGAAAACACATTCCATAAGGTTATGCGATTGCATCTGTATAGAAATTAGTTCCCTATCTCAACGACTAAACCAATGAATGGTAAAGAAAGATTAATACCAACATATTCTTAAATCTACGAACCTTTTGGAGAAGATTCAGTAATAATTGATATTAAGATAAGACTCTCCAAACGAGGAGTTCATCCTATCGACTTCAACTTTCAGGACACATTTTGTCTACAGTTGACTCGAGTGAGATTTTTGTGGTTATCCTGTATAAAATAATTTAACATTAACATTAAACTTAAGGATACTCAAAGGAAGGGTATAGAAGCATTTGCATTAGCGATATTGTCAACAGTACTTGCTTGTTGTTCAGATATAAGGTGTAAACCATCATATGCAAATTGTCATGTTTTGGTAAAAAAATGTGATTTCAAGATAAATTATGATTAATGATAAAATAGTCATTTCACTTAAATTGGTGTATGACAAAACAATGTGTTAGTATACAAATCATCTTCTCGCCGTTATGCCCTTTTTAGCAATAATTGGAAGTAATCAACATAGTCTCAACAATGTTTAGAGGGTGTTTGGTTTTGCGTTTGAAAAAATGTTTTAGCGTTTTGAAACTAATAATTAAATAATGGGATAATTGCGCAAAAAACCCATAACTTGTCAGTTTTTCGTGATTAAAACCCCAAATCATTTTTCGTTGCATAGAAAACCCCGAACTAACTAAAAATCAGTAAATCAAGGTTTTATCCATGGTAACCGGTTGAAATCAGTTATTAATCCTACGTGGACCGGTAAATACCTAAATTTTAATTGTTGAAACTGGTTGCCAAGTATTACACATCACTTAAACACTCGTTGATAATTTTTTAATTGTAATTTTTGAACGGGAATATATCATCAACGGGGGTTTAAATGATGTGTAATACTTGGAAACCGGTTTTAACAATTAAAATTGATTCCACATAGGTTATTTACCGGTCCACGTAGGATTAATAACCAGTTTCAACCGGTTACCAATTGATAAAACCTTGATTTACCGATTTTTAGTTAGTTCGGGGTTTTTTATGCAACGAAAAATGATTTGGGGTTTTAATCACAAAAAGCTGACAAGTTTAGGGTTTTTTGCGCAGTTATCCCTTAAATAATAGTTGTAAAAAAGTGCTGCCGGAAATGTAATGTTTGGTTAAGCTTCTTTTGTTTGCTATCATAATTATCAAAGAATCATTTTATAAAGTGTTTGATTTGTGTTTTTATTTGTAAAATGACTAAATAATCGCTTATTAAGCAAATAAGCTACATTTTTTAACTTATGAAAAATGTGGCAGGTTCAACTCTAATGCAAATAATTACTTATTAATGTGTACAATCCAAACACTTTTAGCCAATTATTTGTCAATTATTTGCGTTATTGTTAGTTTGTAACATAATAAGTAAATAATCTGGTTCATAATGTAAGACCAAACATTCGAAACTAGTGAAGGAAGATGATCTTTGAATTGAAAAATAAAAAAACTCATTTGGACACTTTGATATAAAAATAAACTCACACGTTTAAGTTGATAAAAAAATTTAAATTAAAAGGGAAACTTTTGATAAAGAATCAATTTCCGACGTGCTTTCTTAAACATTACTAAAAAAGAATTAGGAAATTTTGATTGAAAATTAGTGGGCCGTTTGTTTGTCTTGGTTATTTTTTTTTTAAGAAAAAGGTCTTGGAGCCCGATGCTTAATGTGAGAGCGCGCATCACGTACACGACATGTACTTGTTTTGGTATTATATCATATAAGATAACACATTGATACTGTTATAAACTTATAATAACTGAAAACATAAGACACCAAAATCTGAAATACCAAAATATATAAAATACACAATCTTTATTTTAAAATTTGAATTACTTTAAACAGTTTTTAAAAGAAATCAAATTACTGCAAAATACCATCTTCATTGTGTATGCAAATTATTTATTTAAGAGTTTGTCATTAAATAGCAACCAACTTTTTTATATTTCTTATTTAAGATAAATTATGTTTTGACGATTAAGTTTTTTTTGGGAAGGCAAATTTATTAAACAACACCCGAAGGCTTACAAAACATGGATTCGAGAGGAGTCAACAAAATGAAATACACCAAAAAAACCCAAAACAAAAGACACCACCACTACAAGCAAGTTGCCATTTACTGACTGATGCATTTAGTGACTGATATATGTTTTAGTCAGTATATATCAATTTATACCTATTCTGACTTAACCATAAAGTAGCTGAATATTTAAAAATGAAAAAAGGAAAAAACTAAAAAAAAAACGCATAACTTGATGTTAAAGCGTGCGTGCCCTAGTCTCTCTCGTTTACAAACCTCTCTTGTCAATCCCAAGTCCACATCTGCCTGTTCCGCCTGTTATTCAATTCCATGTCCGCCTCGCCTCCGGCCATGCTCCGCCTGTCTTCCCTAGCTTTGGATGCTCTGATTTTACTCCTCCTGGTCAATTTCTGCGCTTTTACTTGATCGGATTATTTACTTGCTGCTCTTGAACCGTGTGGTCTGCCTCTCCTCCGCCTAGTCAATTTCTCACCCCTAGTCCGATTAGCACTCAATCACAGGTACGATTCGATCACAATACAATATCAATTTTCAGGTAAGAGTTCTGTTTTGTTTGTAAGATTAGGTTTTAGTATGTTATAAAGATTCTCATCAACTGGTTAATACTTGATTCCTAATAATTAATAATCTCTACTATTGTTGTATCTGTGTAACTATTGTTGGTATTGGTTCTGCTACTTGGTGCTGTCTTTTGAGTCAATTGTGGATGCAAGTCAAAAGACCTCTATTGTCTTATGTTGTTGCTTGTTCAAGGATGTTTCTTATAACTTGTTTTTAAGTCCTGAATATCAGGCTGCTAATTTGATTTTAAGTCCTAAAATTATGCATGGCTCAGATAAGTATGTGCAGGTGATCTTCATATGGACATATCTGGTTTTTTAATGATATTGTTGTTGGTGCTCAAGGTGGTTTTTATGGGTCTGCATTACGTTTATCAAGTTTCTTTACTTATGATCCCGTGGTCATGCATTTTTGTAACATCCAGCATTAAACCAGGTTAGCAACTATGACCTAATCAGTATTTAATAGCCAATTATAACCTAATAAATGGTCATTAGCAATTAATCAAAGTGATTAACAATGTTCTTAAGAAAATTCAACTCAATTAGAATCAAATTCATCGGTGCGATGAATCAGGAAATCAATTAATCCGATCGATTTACGATATGAAAGATTAATTCAACTAAGTACATAATTAAATTATGATTAGTGACACTAATCATACACTAATACAATTACTTAACATTAATTATTGTTGGTACATCCTGTGTGACGATAGCAGTCTAAGTGTTCCTACATTGTGATTCTAGCAAGTGTTTGTTATATATGTTGATATATGGTTGATATTTATTAGTGTTTGTATGTTTGAACTTGATGTAACGTATTACAAGAAGTTCAAACATAAAGTACAAAGATAAAATCAATCATAAGTAATAACATAAGTTTCAACACTTAGTTGTTTATGTAAAAGGCTAGATTCGAATCATACAAGGCTTGGCATTCGAATCTGTGATAGATTCGAATGTAGCCTAGATTCGAAGAGCCCAGATTCGAGAGTGTCTTTGTGGACAGACTCGAATGGGCCTTGGGCCAGATTCGAGTTTGGCCCACATCAGACTCGAATCAGGGTCTATAATTAGGGATAGACTCGAGATATAATCAGACTTTTTGCAGAATTCGTGAGGGATTAAGCAATAAGCGATCTCGAGTTTATCAGCTTGGTGCGTGTTCTTTCGGAGAGAATCAGTTCGTAGGATCGTTCGTGTGTCGTTCGTTCAGCCTCTGATAGTCTCCGTGTTTCGTAGTTGAGAGTTGTTCCGTCTACCCGTTAACGAGGATTCCGCACTCGTTTATGGCTCCGCGTCTAGATAGATCTCGTATAGTGGTAGACCTTACAATTATGCAAGACTAAAACAATTCAATAAACTAATGCATTCATATGTATTTATGAATTTACATAAAAAGGGAAATACAAGAATACATTCTAAATACAGTTACAAAAAAAATGAAAATACACCATAATTATACCATATGGCCGGCCCATAGGTGGGTACAAGTCATAGGTGTTGACTTTATTTTTATATTTCAAAAACCTTACACTGTCACAATCAAATCTTTCACACACACCTCCCTTTCATCTCATCCAACACTTCACTCCACCTCCAATTGAAAGACCACTTTTTCCATCTATAAATAAGAGATCATTTCACTTCATTCTTCACACCTTGCAAAGCAAAAACCTCTCCTCCTTTCTCTCTAAAAAAATCGGCCAAGAGGCCTTGTGCAAGACCAAAGTTTGCAACTTTGTTCTTCATATTTTCTTCAAGTGTTTTGGGTGCAATTTTTGCAAGAGTTTCAACTTCTTCTCATTTTCATTCTTCTAACACATCAAAGTAAGTAAATACTAACCTATTATATCTTGTTTTTATGTTCACATAAATCTTGCATAATATATATAATCACCAACAACAACAAGTTTCACAAAAACTCAAGTTTATAAATCTCTAGTTTTGTTTTTAACCCTTCTACAATACAAGAAAATTTTATTTTTCCACCTCTTTTTTCAAATTTAACACCTTAACTTAATTGCATTAAATTTTGACTTTATTTTTTTCATTAATTAATTAGTAATAATTAGATTTTGTAACATTTAAAATTAATGTTTACCTAAAATAAATATCTATCATTATTATCCATAATAATCATAATTAGATCCAAATGTAAAAAATTTGAATTAATCGTGGAAATTATTTTTATTATGTATAATAAAGGAAAACATCAAATGTCACATGTCACCTCTATGTTCCCCAAAAAGATAATTACAACTTATAAAAAATAAAAGATAAATAAATTTAATATTTTTAAAAAAGATAAATATACTCTATTTTTTAATCTGTAAATAATAAAAAATAAACACAATTATTATTTTTGTATGTTTTTATTTTTATTCATATACATTTTATATAAATGAATTTAATTAAAAATATCCACATAATACGTGGGTTATAAACTAGTTATGAGTTATAAAAGGACTAAGTTTAAGGAAAAGACATATAATTATCAAAATGATACAATTGAAAAAGACATATAATTATCAAAATGATACAATTAAAATAACAATTGAAAAATATAGTACATATTATTTATCCCTTGAGTAATGACATCTTCCTAGCATTTTTGAAGCCAAATTGTTGATCAAATCTTCACAATTGATACAATCTAATATATTGTTTTCAACTGCTATCAAATTCACATTCTCATATCAGTGATGTTATAATTGTAATCAATAAACAGTAAAACTAAAAGGATTAAATAAATTACAGATTATAATTAATAGATTACAGAAATTACGTTTAACCTAGAAATTCAATGAAATTGTGATTTGTGAATAGCAAGAGGAAACTGAAATCGATTGACAAGAGGCGAAATCTGCACATGTAGTTTGTGAAGACTGAAGAGATAAAGAGGCTTATCAAGTGTGGCTTTAATAGAAGATTTATGGCTTTCTGCAGTAGTGCAGTAAGTGAGAGCAGAAGAGGAAATCGAATGACGATTGAGAAGAGCAAATTCAATGAAATCAGTGGCTTTAATAAAAAGAAGAATAAGAGCTTCAGATTAATAGATTATCAATTGTGGGTTGCTATAAAAATACCTTTGATTTGAACTTTGAATCGTTGATGATGATTTGAACGTTGCCAACGATTTCGATCTTGATGACGATTTCAACATTCCTGTTAGTTGCTCGATTCGTTACAGTCATCCTTTAATATTCGACGCTTTGATTTCCATGTACACAACCCTTCGTGGTTCGCTCCTTTCATGATTGTCTCCTTCTCTCTCTGGCCGATTTGCCGTTTGCGAATTTTGTGACTGAGTCGATTCAGCTTTCCCGTCCAGAAGCGTCAATATTTGGAGAGCAAATTTTGGACAGTTTGGGTGTATATTGGGCTGTAAATATTGGGCTACAGATTTTAGAGTTATGAGTCCCCAAATATTTGGGGGCCCTGTGCAGTGGCCCAGGCTGCACAGGGTTATAGTCGGGGGCCTGATTGAGTAACAAACTGCCACTAGTCATATTCTTCTTTAGTATGTCACTTGTCATCTTCTTAAGTTGTGTGACGTCCTCATGAATTAATGAAATAATTGTAGCAATCACCAGGATCGACAAACAACCCAATGAGTATTATAATAATTGAAATTGAATTCTTAAATCAGAGTTAAGTGAATCCACACTAAAGCAATGAAAGTAAATGTCTACAGTGTTTAAGTCTAGCTATTACATCATCATAATTGTTTTAATAGTAACAAATTCCCAGCCCCAAAGCTACATCGTCCATGTACCAATTAGCTTCTAAGGTCACCGAGATAAGAATTTGATTGCTTAAGATGAATGTCCCGCTACACTCTTGCCTTTGCCTGAAACAATGTGAATCAACAGTAAGCTAAATGCTTAGTGAGATAACAGATTATGCAAACAACAAATATTTCTTTACAAGCAATGCTTAACCATGGGCAGTGTAAGCCCCATGTATGTGTGTACAGGCAGTGTAAGCCTCAATGTGTGAAAACCATGCAGTGCAAGCATGGGTTGGCAGTTCAATATGCTGATCGGGGATGTGCCGAACCTGATGGGATACGAGTGGGATGATCAGTCCCCGACAGTGGCCTGCTGTCAGCCCCAGTCCAGGTCGCATCAGATTATGAAGTAATGATCATGCAGTGCATGCATGATGTAAATAGATGCACTTTCAAATGAACGCTGGCTACATGTGTGTTACATGTCAAGTACGAGTGTGCATCATAACAACAAATCATTTCATGAGTGCCAAATGAAGTATATGGACAACGTGAACATGCCATTGAATGTATAAACATGAATGCAAAAACAATAAATGTTCGAATGACAATCTGTTACTCACAGTGATTGGTTTTGTGACTTGATCCTGAATCAATGTGTGTTTTGATAACACCACAATGATCTGTAATGTAAGTGTAATAGTGATGTAATGTCAGTAATTGCTTAAAAATTGTATTCTTGAAATTTAAGTGTAAATGGGTCTGATTTCGGACCACATCCGAATTCGGATGGTCCGAAATATAAATGATCCGAAATTGGTCCTTGGTCCGAATTTGGGGTAGTGGTCCGAAGTGGTTTTGTCCGAAATAGGTTGGTCCGAAATGAAATGGTCCGAATTAGCATGCGGTCCGAATTCATTGTTGGTCCGAACTCGGATAGATCCGAATTGGGATGGACCCGAATTCGGATGGTCCGAACCGAGTTCATCAGTCCGAGTTCATACTTAGTAAATTTTCCAGATTTTCCAGATTTACGTTTTTGACCATTTTGCATGTTTCTGAGTCTAATATTGCAAATGTGAACTTATATACACTATATCAACTTATAACATGTCATATTGTACCAAAATAACCCATTTATGTCCATTTTTTTCTACATATCTTCGAAGAACACACACTAAAAACACATACATAATTTCAGAAATCGTACTTAGGAGTGGAATCTGATTCTGAAATTCGGTACACTATATTATACATGCTCGATTTACACATTTCATCAATAAATTCTAACATGCAACAACATTTGCATCATCAATCTTATGATTCGTTTTTTTACAAAAACCGACCCCAAATCATCACAAATTCGAAATATAGAGAGATGTTTACCTCAATTCGTTTGTTGTAATACTTATAGTTCCTTATTTGCAACTTGTTTTCAACTTTTGCACTTGAAATCGTTGATTCTTGTGTGTTTCTTGGAGTAAAGCCGAGAGTTAGAGAGAGAGATGAGAGAAACCGGTGAGAGAGAGAGAGAGAGTAGAGAGAGAGAGGATTTTGAAAAGTGAAAGGCTTTTCCATCTTTTATTTGCTATTTTGACCCATTTGCACTTTATACCCCTCAACTTCGTATTTTCATATTTAACTGATAATATGATTATAAGTAACTTAAATTAATACAATCATCCAAAAGTACAATAATTGAGTCTTAAAATCGTAAATTACATATATTTGAAAATTGGGATGTTACAAGTTGCCATTTAATTTGTTAAAATCTAATTTTAAATTCAATTCAATTAAATCTATTATATTAAAAATCTAACTTGAAAATTTAAAAATTAAATAATTAAAACTTTTGAATACATGATGCAATTTACACTATTATAAATCCATTGATATTTTATTTGTTGTTTATATAATAATTTTTTAGATATATACAAATAAAAAAAATAGTTAAAGTATTCCGTGTAGTACACATGTAATAAACTAGCACAAATATAT
This sequence comes from Centrapalus pauciflorus, assembly GCA_020465985.1. Classification (NCBI taxonomy): domain Eukaryota; kingdom Viridiplantae; phylum Streptophyta; class Magnoliopsida; order Asterales; family Asteraceae; genus Centrapalus; species Centrapalus pauciflorus. Next base: position 35,007 of record JAANYP010008410.1, read on the forward strand.
AGTAATACAGATGAATAAACAGAGGTTCTGATGTGAAATATAATAAACAAACATGAAGCGATAAATTTAAGCAAAATACATTTTATCAAGGTACCTGAAATACATAGATGGAATCGATGCACAATTTTAGATGAAATTGATCCATGTAGATAAAAGTAGGATTTATGACCAATTTTAAAGCATGTCAATTGTCAAATGGTAAGCAACAATGGATTTGAATAGTTTTTGATGAGCAAGAATGATAACTGGATGAGTTCAATAAAGAATGGTATTTCATCTTTAAAACCAATAACCAAATCATTTCGTCCCAATCCACATTGGGTCTCCACTGTTTATACGATCATGTGAAGAAACTTGTTTAGCCAGAAAGTCTCAATTACATATTTGCAATCCCAGTACCGCATTTGTTGTACCCAAATCCGACCTGTCCATGATTAAAACTGACAAAGACGATATTAATATTATGAAGCATAACAAACCAACTTATAACATGATTACATGAAGTTCTAAATAATAACCAAGTGTTACCATTGCTAATTTACTCTAAACACAAATCACATACATGTGTTCCCCAAGAAAAATGCCATTCATAAGAGTCATCATACAAGAAAACAACTAGATTCAGGGCATCGGTACAGTGAAATCATAGCAATAAGATGGTTTAAGTTTACAAACTTCTATAACCAGTGATAATTACGGATAAGTAAAGATTAACAGAGAAAATAGATAGAATAACAATAAAAACTTCATTCTCTTTCTATGTTTTTATTATTATCTCCCTTTTGACAAGCTTCGAAAAGAAATAAAATTTATACTGAACTCAATTGCCTACTCCTTTCCCTTCAAAATAAGACTCTCGTTACATGTTAAAGAAACTTGTAAACCTCACAGGATTTAGTTCTCTCGATTCCACCAAATCAAACGCTCCCTAAATGTATTAGAACAAAACGATTAAATAGTTATCAGCTACAGGTTGTTGGTCACAAAGTACTCTTTTAAAGGTTTATACATTAAAGTTCTTTTTTTCCCCCCAATTGAAGCATCCCAATACGATTAGCGTCATACTAGTCCTTTTTATTAGTTCTTGTTGGGGTTACAAGTTATGTGCATCAAACAAATAAATACATCACAAATCTTTATTAGGAATTTCGTCAAACGGTTTGTGTACATCCTTAATACATCCCAGTCAAATCATCAAGACACATTCGAATCCAAATCATGTTTATTTTTCTTTCAAATCTTATAAACAACAATGAGTGAGATGAAGAGAGGCAGGAGAGTGAACCGAGACTCCGAGAGGATGAGTACTATGGGCACAGGTAGAGTGCAGCGACTGGTGGAGTACAACGACTGACCCAGTGACTGGTGGTAGATCCTTATAAAACTTTTAAGTTACGTCTATATCTTTATAAAACATTAAAACTTTATATCCAAATATATAATGAATTATTATTAAATTATTTGAAAAACACAAACAATATATTCTTTATTATATTTTCTAGAATACCCTTTCTTAAACCTAAAAGAAATAACCTACCCAACCGTAAGTCCTGCATAAAAACTAACAATGACAATGGCAAAAACTAAAAAAAAAATGTAATCCATCGAGGCTATCTTTCCAGCAAAAACTACCAAAAACGACGATCAAAGAACCTAATTCGTAAATCCTCATTTGATTATGTCATTCCATCCATTCTTTTATTTTTTTTAAAAATATCTACGGGCATGGGTGACGGGTGATATGTATCCATGCCCGCCGCCCGCGGGTGCCATTTCTAGTGGTGAAGGTCTCGGCGGCCACTCACGGCCAACGCTCCATTTCTTTCTGCCTCTCTCTATCTCAGTTACGGTTATGATGTCTAGTATTGAAGTGAAATTGACGCCGGTTAAGGTAGACGGTGGCGGTGGCAATTGGAGTGATTGTGACGTGGAGTTTGTGAAATGCAAGTGTTGTAGTCTGATGGAGGAGTGCATGCAGACGTATATAACAGTGAGGATGAGTAATCAAGGCCAGTGGATTTGTGGACTTTGTTCGGAGGCGGTGAACGAGTAGATGGAACAGTTATTCTGCTTGTACGAAGCCTATTTTAATAATTAAATTGAAAAAACAATTTGGATTTTGTATTTTGTATTTTTATTATTTAATTTATGAAAAAATAAAGTTAATTACCTATTTTATAATTATGTCAAGGGCAAAATCGTAATATTTAAAAAATGACTGGTCATAAGAGTAAAAACATAACAAATAGGCAACCATAAATACTGAAATTGTAATTTTGACGTGAAAAGGACTTGTTCCATAATTTGCATATAACCACATTAACGAAAATTGTAATTTACCCAATAAAGTATTAGTGTTTTCAATTTTGATAATCTAGTTTTTATTTTGAGAAAAATAATATACAAGATATTTAGTTTAGATTTAATGTTAGATAATTCTATGGATACAAGGTAACGTCTTGTGCAATTAAAACTTTCTAATAAAGCAATTTACTATAACTGTATTTCATTTTAATATTTTTTTAGTTTCTTAGATACTTGTTGAATTCAATTCACTAATTTGGCCGATACAATGATAAAATCATGACAACGTTACTGTCTTTTAAGTCAGTTGTAAGATGTTCCGTCCGTAATGGTAATCACCCCGTGCCCATATAAGAACCCATCAATTCAATTGTTAAAATAGTGCCCATTAACAATTAGATTCAACAAGGGTACCCGTATTATTGTGTAGAGTAATACCCTTGTTGAATCCAATTGTTAATAAGCACTATTTTCTTAATTTCATTAAAATTATTTATTATTATTTATTATTTTTTTCTTAACCTTATAAATTCTTTGATATACATATATGGTTAGATAATATTTGATTATTTATTCACAATTATATAAAATATGAATGACAAAATACTTCAAATCATTCCATTTTACTAATTATAAATGAAAAAAACTACGGACAATCATTTTCTTAGTTTTTTCAAACAAAATAATACAAATCGTTCATGTTTTTAGTTTTTTCAATCTAAATGAGTCATAGTTTTTTATTTAAAAAACCAAAAATCAAAATGAATTTCAATATTTTTCATTCAGAAAAACTATAAACTACAATTACCATAGTTTTTGCATTTCTAGAAAAACTAAATAAATGAATGGGTCACAATATTTTTTCATTCGTGTTACTTTTCATTTGGAATTAAAAAAACAAAAATTGTTTAGCTTTTTAATAAATTTCAAATGAAACGGACTACATCTCATTCATGTTTTAGATTTTTAAAAAAAAAACTGTAAAAACCATTACGATTTTTTGTTTTTTCTAACAAAATAACTGCATCCCAATTATTTTTGTACGTTTAACTATAGTTTTTCTGAATAAAAACTATTGCAACACATTTTGGCTTTTAAAATTTCAAATTAAAAGATACAACTCATTTAGATTGAAAAAAATTAAAAAACCAAAAAGCTTCGTATTTTCTTTTTTTGAAAAAGTAAAAAATAGTATGGTTCGTATTTTTTTTTTGGATATAAAAACTACAAATTATTTAGTTTTTTAATCTTTCCTAGTGAAAAGTACCACGATCCGTTTAAGTCTTTAGCTTTCCTGAATGACAAAAACTACCACCCATTCATTTTTTTGATTTATTTAACAAGAAAAATTATGAACAACTCTGATTTTTTTATTTTTGCTAACAAAAAAATTGCAATCCATTTATTTTTTTAGTTTTTAACAACAAAAAAACTATGAATAATTGCGGTTCACAGTTTTTCAATAATGAAAAATAATTCAACCAATTTTGATTTTTAGTTTTTTAAATAAAAAACTACAACCCATTTAGATCGAAAAACTAAAGAACCAAAATGGTTCATATTATTTTGTTCGGAAAAACTAAAAGAGAATGGTTCATAGTTTTTCATCTGCAAAAGGTGAAAATTAAGATAATTCGTAGTATTTTTTGTTCATATTATATATAATAGTGAATAAATAATCAAATATTTTATAACTGTAAATAAATTTATAGAATATATATTAAAAAAATTTAAGATTATGAAAAAATAAAAATTGTACATAAATAAATTAAATGAAATTAAAAAATAGTCACATAGTAATAATATAATTAAATAAACTTTAAATAAATAAATAATAAATGAAATTAAAAACCAAAATTTTATTATAAAATTTTACAACAAAATATGACACATAAATTGGATTTATTTTGATGTTTATGTAACGATAGAAAAACTTAAAAAGTAATTATTAGATTTAATTAGTTAGTTAATAGTTAAAATAGATTGGATTAAATTAGATTAGATTTGATATTAACATACCTAACATTTGTCAAACCAAAACGCACCGTTTTGGTGCTTTGGTTTTGATGTTTTAAAAATGACAAAATAGCCCTTGTACTTCGGTTTTTGTACTTTTGAAAATTGCAAAAGGCCCTTGTACTTCTCAAAAATTGCCAAAAGTCAATGTATTTTAAGAAATAATTACATAAAAGTTCTTTTGGATTCCTACATTTAAGGTCCCGTAGGTTTCTATATTTATACAAAAATGTTCCTGTGGTTTTCTAACTACACACATATACTATTTTTTTAAAGAAAAATATACGAATTAAATTGGTTCGTCGTTTTACCGTTTCGTTAAATTAGAAATCGGAATGATTGATCATTTTATCTTATAAAACATTAAAAATTAGATTATTTGGTTGTTTTTTACATATGGCTAAATTGAAAATTGGAATGGTTATTCATTTTTTTCCGTCGAAAATACTTTAAAATAGATTTGATTGGTCGCTTTTTCCATTTGGTTAACCATTTCGTTGGAAAACTTGAAATGGTTCCTCATTTCGACTTTAAAAGTTTTCGCTCGCGAACCATCTCGGTCTTTAACTTAATCAAATGACAGAAATAATCGCTTAATCTAATTTTTAACGTTTTTGATTGGTAAAAACATTTAACAACATTGATTTTCGATTTAACCAAACTAAAAAACGACTAATCATATTAGTTTTATATACTTTTGCTCAGAAAAAACGATGAACCATATTAAATTTAAACGGTTGGAAATAACGTCAACTGATTTAATTTTAAATGTTTTCACTCGGAAAAAAACGATAAACTATGATTTTTAATTTAACCAAACGTAAAAACAATTAATTAATCTATAAATTTTTCCAGTAGAAAAAAGGATGAATTATTTCACTTTTTTAATTTTTGTTGAATAGATGAAACTCATGAAATAACGAACCATTTACAATTTCAATTTAACGGAACAAAATATATATATAAAATTATGTAGACCGAATAAAAACTTATTTTTACAAACAAAGTAAAAAAAAATATAAAATTTCACAAGCTTATTAAAAATATATAACTAACTAAAAATTAAAAACTTATTAAAACTAAATATAACATAAACAAACTGATGCAAACTGATTAATAAACATATAGCGATTAAAAATCAAAAATTTATATATATACACCCTAGCGGTTGTGATTGTAGAATGGTGAATTTTAGCATAGAGTATAGAGATTGTTTTGAAGAAAATAAAATAAATGAAAAAGAAGTAAAAGAAAAAACATGAAAGTTTTTTGCATTAAATGCACCATCATATTGTGCCAATAAAGATTGAGAAACTTTGAAATTATTAATATACATATAAAAACATGAAAAAATAATTCAAACAATTTTAATGAATAACATGTTGTCTTCAATCAAAAAAGTTGGAGAGTTTTTTATTTTCACCATTTGTAATATTTTGTTTTATTTTTTGATTTTTCGTTTTACCTAAATATAATTACTAATTTGTATTTTGACTTTTTTCTTTTTATACATCAAAATTATTTTTTCTTATATAAATTTATTAATTAATTAAATGTATTTTTAGTTTATAAGAAATATTTGTTACATTGTAGGTAATATAGTCATTTCTATTTATTTTAACTAAAAAACCTTATTGTTGGACAAATTTATATATGATTATTTTTATGTTTTTATATTTATACATAAAATTTATTTATTTTATATGAAATTTTTTAAAGTTTAATAAATATTGAATTCGACATTTTTTATATTTTATTTGTAAATAAAGTATTCATTTTGTAAATCAACTTTTTCAATATTTGATAATATTGAAATTTTTCGCTTTCACCTCAATTTGAAGAATTAAATGACCATTATTCATTTTATTTTATTGTTTGGTTTTGTCTCACAAGATGCATATAAAATATCAACTTTTGTTATTCGTAATTTTTATGTAAAAAGAGGTTTAATATGAAAAAAGGAACATGTTTTTTTTTTTGTTTTTGCGATATAGCCTATCCATGTTATCTTTTACCAATAAAATCTTCAAGATATTGTTTATGATTTTCAGATAATTTCTTTTTTTTTTTTTGCCAACAAAATCATTAAGTTTGAGGGCTTTTCATGAAAAATAAGTGAAAATTGTTGGGTTTTTTTTTTTTGTGAAAAATACATGAGTGATTTTGTTTTTCGTAAAACCAAAAAGGAAATAATAACCTGAAGACTTTATTAGAAAAAAAATAATATGGAGAGACGAAACCACAAAAAACTTCATGTTTTGTTCATATAAAACTCTAAAAAAACAATATATTTTAGACATCATCAATTGAGTCAAACCAAATTCGTAAAAAATGTAAACCCACTAATGCTTAAACACACAAATGACTGAAGTTGTTGTCATCATTGAAGTATTGAACACGTTTCTATTTCTGAACATCATAGCTTATCTTAAGCAATAAAAATTACATATTCATGCGGAAACCCGCAGCAACGTGCGGGCAACCATAACCCTAGTTATTAATAATTATAGTAAATGACATGACAAATTTGTAAAAATGACAAGTGACAAATTAAATAAAAAAATGACAAGTGTCAAATAAAAGGAGAAGATGACAAGTGATAATTTTGTTACTCTTTTAATAGTCTTTATAAGTATCTTTTGTAACTCTTTTAATAGTATTTATAAGTATATATATTTAAAGGGCGTCTATGAATTCAACAATTCACCAATTCAATCAACATTAAGTACATATGAACAACAACAACAATTATCAATACAATCTGCTGAATGATTAGAGAGAAAGAAATATTACATGAAATGTTCTTGGCTTTCTTCTGACTCCCATTCATCATCAAACCATACCCTTGTTTCCAAACCCGTCCGTTCCGCCTCTGTTACAAGGCCTTCACCATCTACCATAATCCCCGACAATCAACTTGTTAAACCCAAATATTTCAATCCATTCAAAGACAATAACCACCGCCTGGATACAAAAGTGATTAAAGTCAGTCACTCAATTATCGTTGATATTCTCAAAGGACATCCTTTGGGATATATTCTTCAGTAAACCATCCATTCCACAAGTTTACCTTCAGCAATTTTGGCATACTGTAAAGTTTGTTCCAGCAGATGGTAACCATCACTTCAAGGTTACCATCGATCAGTTCAAATCTAAGATCACGTTGGCTAGACTTCGACACAATTTGTTCCTACCCAGAAGGATTGATAAAGTTAACATTCCAGAGTTAGCTGATTTTGAAGATTTCGTGTCAGATGAAGAATTGGTTCATGACCTGATCTGCCTGGGATATTCAAAGCCACTACCTAAAAGTTCAAAGTTTCATCACAACGGACTGAATGGTGAATGGTACACTCTATTCGGAATCATTAATAGGTGCATGACGTCTAAACACACAGGCATAGACAGATGCAGTATACACTGTCTCAGGATTTTCCACGGCATCGCTTTCAACAAGCACTATAATTATGCACAATGCATATGGGAAGACCTCAAAGAAATTGTGTTGGCTCAGACAACAAATAGGTCAAGGAAATTTGTTCCTTTGTAACGCTTCATTCAAATTCTAATCAGAGGCATTCTCAGGGCAAATGAAAATATACCGAAGAGATCAAACTCTCAACGATGCCCAGATTTACGTTATGATGAGCCTACATGAAGTTCCGGATTCTCCAAATGCCAACATAATGCCAATACCGGAAGCACTGTTAAGGTACGCAGATCAATCAAGTGAGAATGTGAGGTTGTATCACATAGATCATGCTCCCATAGAGACCCAAGAACCGGGTTCTCTAAACCAAGGAGTTCTAGGAAGAGAGGAACTTCAGCAAGGGGCTGAAGTTCAGGGAAGCCCTTTAGTGTCTGAGGGAGAAGTGGGTGCAGTAAGGGGAGATGAGAGAGAAGAAAGTAGTTCCGATTCTGAACGTACTTTATCAAATATAAATGAGGGAGCGGAGGAAGGTGATGATGATGATGATGATGATGGACATGATCATGATGAGGGAGGAGTAGGTTTGATGGATATTGTTAGTATAGCTCAAGCGAATGTGAGGGATGTTCTAAACCTAGAAAGTTGGGATATTACCACAACTGCTGTTAGCTCCCAACAGGGAGTTAGCATTGAAGAAGTCAGTATCCCACTGACGATTGCACACCCCACCATCCACTCAGTCTCCTCTCAACAGGAGACTGTTTCACTTGAGCACCGGGATCAAACACAACAGCTATCCGATAATCCTTTGGATTTGATGGATATTGAAATCAGTACACATTTGCCCGAGTGTACTACTTCATTTCAAGCACCGTGTCTAGAACCGATACATGATAGGACACTCGAGTCTACTTCATTCGTTGAAGTCAGTACAGTTGAACTTAGTGTTCCTGCCGGAACATCCTCAGTTACGGAAGCATTCGTTGCTCCGTCACTTGAAGAGGGTGGAAGTCCAGTCAGAACTACCACTATGCCAACTCTGAGCACTGGCCACACAGAGGTTCTTTTCACAAGTTCCACTGTTGTGTCAACTGGAAGTCTACGTGACCCAGTCGTTACTCTTTCCCCGTTTGTTACAAAAACAACTTTGAGTCAGGCATTATAATGCTGCTGTTGCAGGGGTAAACAATTATGTGTCAGCTCAGTTATCTGAAGTTATTGGCTCAAACGAATAATATTCACAAATTTTTGAAAGGAAAGTCCGTAGCCGAGGAGTCAGTGAAGCAACCTGATCCGAATCAAGCCATTGAGGAACTAAGGGACTTAGTGTTTGAGCAGTTTGACGAAATAAGAGAAAGAATGATAGGGTTTGAGAGTACCGTGATCACTGCGCTAGGAAATTTATCAGAAAGGGTGGCGGCAGTTGAACAGACCTGTAAGGCTCAAGCTTCTACGTCAAAACGCAAACATGATGAGCATGATGAAGACTCCGATGATGCCCCTCATGAGGGGGAGAAGAGGAAGAAGCTTGACGAGCCTACATCGGGAATTTTGATGATAACATATCCAGAGAAGGAGACTGAGGTCAGATAGAAAGAAGAAGGAAGCTCAAAAGAACCTGCTGATGTTCAAAGTGAGCTGGGAGATGTTCCAGTTCCTTTAAACATTCAGTCAGAAATTTACAATTTTGAGGAGTATAATGATTCAGAAGATGATGTTCAAGAAGTTCAGGATCAAAGGTTGATGATTCAAGGAATATAAAGTGAAGGTGAGAAAGATGTTTATGTTGAGTTATCGGATGATGATGATTTGATTGCCTTAACTGATATAGCTATGCAAGCAGAAAGGATTGAGGAAGAAGAAGAGTTAGTACAAGAGATTTTGAAAGAATCTATACCAACACCAACGGTTGAAAAGCCTGAGGTTGTAATTCAAGTTAAAGAAGAAGTTGAAGATTTTCCAATTGAGAATGTGATTCCACAAGAGAATGTGGTGTTGAATGAAGTTGAAGTGATGGAAAGATATTTTAATGAATACATTCTTGCTGATGAGTCGCAAAAACAACACCGACTCAGGTTTGAAGCTCAACAAGTTGTGCAAAGGGAAATAAGAGATATGCTTACTTTGCTAAATAAGGATGAAATCAGTAAGAAGAGAGTTAAAGCATTTGAATTATCTGCTAGAAAGTCAGCTGAGTTCATAAAGAAAAGGAATAAATTGCCGTATCTTGAAGATTATCTGGAGAAAAGAATCTTTTGCAAGAAACAAGCTCCATGTACGTTTCTAAAACTGTTTAGGGTTCTGGAGCCTAATATGCCGAATCTTGTCAACTATGCTAGTTTCTTGAGGAATAAGACACAATCAGTGGATAAAGTGAAGAGTGAATTTAGGATAGTTGATTTAATCAAAATTGAGAAAGATCGGTTCGTTCAGATCTTCTATCCTACGTTTACTGTCACAAGAGCAGATGGAAATATCTATACATTCACTGAAGCAGACATGTTCAATATGCACTTGGTTGATATAGAAGACTTATTTGATGAACTGTGCCGCAATAAGAGAAATGAACACTGTAGATTTGCACTAAAGACAATTTTTCACTTCATGCATACCAAACTGGTATTGATGTCTGTGCAAGATTTACAGATTGGTGTTGAAAGAGGAATGAGGAAAATAAACATTACAGCTCCGAACCGAGAAATCAAGTTTGCAGGAGATCTAAAAGAGTATCAAGTCATTATGGTCAAGCATCCTACGGTCATGTACAAAGACAAAAATAAAAAGTTAAGGGCTATGAGGAGCGTTGAACTTAACAAATTTTGTGATGGTACGTTACAGAAAGTTTTGAATGGATTGAAGGGAAAGCTTGCATCTGACAGGAAAAGAAAAACTAAGAAAGGAGCTTTATCTGTAAATGACATAAGGTTGATGGTGGAGTTTATTTCCAAAATTGAATGGAGACTTTCAGACAGGAAAAGTATCAGAAGATTTGAGTTGAAGTTGGGGTTATCTACTTGAAGACTTTGATTATTCCATCAAAGGGGGAGATTGTTGGAATATCTTTTGGTTGATGAAATACAAAGTCTAGGGTATCTTTTGTAATTAGTTCATAGTTGTAAAAAGTATATAAATAGTAGTTTGACTTTGTAATAGACATATCAGATATGACAGTTAGAATTTTTTGTAATCTGCATGGAATTCCAGAGGTAGGGCAACAGTGACATTCTCCTCGTTGTAATCATTCGTCAATCAATCTAAGCATTCGATTAGTTTTAATTGTTCTTGTTCTTAATTGATTGTTGTTATTGTTGATTGATTGTTAGGATTCTATATTCACCACTATTAATTAAAAACTAAAAAAACATTAAGTTTATATTTTTTAAAAATTTTAAAATAAAATGTAAATCTTTTTTAAATCATAAAATAAATTAATTTTATTAAGTACTCATTTTTATATTAAAAGATTCTTAAGGATGATTAAAACATCTATAAAAACTTATAAATTGTTATTCTCATAATTTGGTAATTAGAAATAAAAAAATGGTTTTTTAAACTTTCGGTTTTCTTTTTGAATTTTTTACAAAACACTAAACGTTTTCATCAACAATAAAATAAATTTAAACTTTTTAAAAAAAATATTGATATTTTTCTAGAAATTTTTGAAAAATATTTACTTAAAATTTTCAAAATGTTTAAATATTTAATTAAAACTTTATTAAAAAATGTTTAAATATTTTTAACTTTTCAAAACAATTAAAGTTTTTTAAAATGTTTTAAGCTTTTAAACATTTTTTGTAAAATGTTTAACCTACAAAAATGTTTTTAAATGGTTACCGAAAAAAAAAGTTGTTTATTTAAAAAAATTTATATGTAAAAAAAATAAAAAGTTGTTTAAATGGTTCACGGTTTCCGAATGTATTAAAAATTTGTTTATGTAAAAAAAATAAAAACGTCAAAAAAATTTTAATTACTTTTTGACAATGATTACATTTATTTTCTGCTGAAAAAAAGTTTGATTCAATTAAAATTCAAAAATCTAAACTAAAAGTGTTATTTTTAATTATTAACTAATAATAATGATGATGATTTATTTGTTTTTGTTAATATTTTATTAGTCAATTTTATTTCTTTTATAATAAATTAGTTACTAGTATTTCTTATTTTTTAGATTAGTTTATCATTCAATAATAATAAAAACAACATTAATGATAATTATTAATAAAGCTAGGGTAAAATGGTCATTTTAAATGGCCAAAGGACGAATTTCGTAACAAAACATCAACCACAACGACCGTCAATGTAATTTTTAAAGTTAAAGAATTCAATCCATAATTTCTAGTAAATCACGGGGACGAAAATTGTAATTTACCCTAATTATAATTACAAATATATAATTATAAATTAAGTTAAACACATATATTTTACTATAATCAATTATATTTTTATATTATATTTGATTACAAATACATAAAAAGTTTAAAACCACTAAAAATTCAAATTACAAAAACTAAAAATTTAAATTACGACAACGAATAATTCATATTATCATAACTAAAAATTCATATCTTTGTCATATTGTGTTTTTTTCTCTTAATCATCCACATTTTGGTATTCGAGTTCACAATTGTCGTCATCTTTGTTATTTTCTTCGTTTGGAGGTGATGTTACAAGTTTGACTTCTTCGTTGTGTATATTTGTTTCCAAGTCGGCGTCGCTTGCATCTTCTAGGGTCGTTACATTTTGTTTCTGAGCCACTCTATCCAAATAAACTTTCAAGCAAATGCAACATTATACCGATTCGGGACTTAGTCTCGACCTCTGTTGCGATATAACCCTACCACTAACAGAAAAAATGGATTCCGAAGCTACTGTAGAAGATTGGACGGTTAGTAAATCACAGGCCATGAAACGCCCCGTTCTAATAACGCGACGCTTTTACTAAAATCTGCAACATAATCCTCGAAGTAATAAAATAAAACATTTTAATCTCAAACTTCAATTTCAATACATAAATAAACTAAAACCACCACATTCAGAGTGCGCTAAAATATAACACCAAATTATTACAACCAAATTGAAAGTCTAGGGATCTATCCATCCAAAGTACAAAATATAAATCAGAGTAAATGCGGAAGTCATTCTGATACCATAAATGCTCAAACTCTAGATCCTGAAGCTGACGCCTTTCCCTTATCAGCTAAACCTGAAAATTTGTCCCCACAACCGAGGTAAGCCGTCGCCTAGCGAGTAACAGATTTAAAAGCACAGACAAGCATATATAACATGTTCAACACAAATATCGGCTCAAATTCAATATGTGTAGCATTACGACTCGCTCGATTTAGCATACACGAATCGGGTTTTGTTACCGGCTCGCCCGATAACAAGTACACGGCGTACGACTCGCTCGGTTAGCACGTGTACAAAACATGCGGCTCGCCCGCCATACAACTCGGAAGCACACAGCAACCTCGCTTAATCCACATAATACACAGTATGCATACTGGGGAAAAGGGTTCTCAGATATCGGCTCAATGCAACAAAATAAATAACAACATTCAAGGCTAAGCATGGTAGTTAAAGAATAATCATGACAATAGAAACGAAAGAGATATCCAGTGCAAGCATATCATTTATGATCATTTGCGAAATTAAATCAATTACTCACAGTGCTCGCAATCTGCACTCGCCAAACGACTATCCAATATTAGTTGAAAGTACGACCAAAAGCCGCACGTCTCGAAGAAATCCCTAATGCCCTGATATCAAAGTACATTGCCTATTTATCAATATTCTTAATTCTATAAGAAACTAAATCCGTTATCAATTTTATTAATTAAAGCTCAGGGATTTAACCGGCAAATTTCAATTTATTTGTTAAGGTTTATTAACCCTTTCGTTAAAATAATTAATCTGTACTTCTCTACATACGAATGATTTATTCTTGTTAATAAAGTAATTCTATAAATAAACGTAATAATTTGTTTCAGTTATCCCACCGTCAATGATAAAATTATTAATTAAAATTGCATTAGTAACTCACCAACTTAATTAAAACAACTAAATTATTTCTCAAATAAAATATTTAATTTCATCTATTGAGATCCTATTTCAATTTAATGAAAACTTCAACCCATATAATAAGGTTAATAACCCAAATAAATTTCCCAACTTAAATTATATTATAACCCACCAACTAATCAAAAGAAATAATCTTATATTTAATCAACTCTAATATTAAAGGTTCAATTGAAATTTAAGCCCAAAACACACAAAATTTTGATTAGCCCTTTTAATTATTTAAATTCCTAAATCCCTTTCTATATTAGGTAACCCGCAATATTCATATGATAAAAATAACAATTACACCTAAAATAATTTTGTACTAGACTTAGAAAATAAAACTAACTCAAAACCTTAGTTGAATTAATTAACCCAACATAATAAACTACCTAAGACCTTAAAACCCAACACTTTAATCCTTAAAATATACATATCAGCCCAAACCCAATTTAATTAAGAAGCCCAACATGATTTTAAACCTAATTGAGCCCAAAGGAAAATTAAAAGCAAAAAAAAGAAAAAAGAAAAAAAAGAGAAACCTATCTCTCTTCTCTCTCGGTCAGGTGCAGAAAAAGAAGAAAAAGAAAAATCAAGGTACAAGATAAGCAAAGCATAGTAGCCCCCTTCCCTGCTTTCTTCTTCATTCCGACCGCCGGCCAGAGGCTGTGGCGACGCCGGCCGGCCACTCTCTGGTCGGTTTCAATCCGGCAGCCACTTCCCTTTCTTCTCTCTCGATCCCATTATAGAAAAAAGCAGACAGCAAGAATGAGGCAAAGCACCGGCGCAGCCATGGCTGCTGCCTTCGCTCTCGACGGCCACCGCTGAGCAGCGGCGGCGCCGACGCCAACTCCGGCCACTGAATTCTAGTCCGATTTCTTATATAACACACCACACCATTCCAATCCAACCTCCATTTCTTAGATTTCTCACCAAAATCTCATAACTACAACATTCTTGGATACCATTATATTGGGTTTAAATCCAAAATTGATAACCAAATAATGTTCTAAAGATGTTTCTTCACTTATCACTGGTGTTATTTTTCATAAATCCAGATTAATCCCAAAACCCACCTAAAACCTCCATTGTTATGCATTTTGAAGCTCTTTAAATCATAAATTGATGAAGGTAAATGTTAGAACTATTATTAAGTGTTGATTTCCAGAATAAAATTCTCATTTTAATTCATTTTTCACTACCAAATCAATGCTAGAAATTAGATAACGAATTTATAATCATTACCTTAAGGTTTTTGATGTTGTTGTTGATGAACTTGTGAAGAAGATGCCAATGGTGGAGATGTTTCAAATCTTCAATTTATGCCCATACTCTCTCTAAACATTCCAGATTTTAGTGTGTGTGTGTTTTGATAGATTAGTGATAAAAAAAATGGAGAATAAGGGTTATACATATATAAGGATGTATGATGGATTATGTAATCATAACCAATTCTTGTTAGGATTTGCACACCTCATAATTTTCTCCTTTCATTAATTTAATCTCTTCTAAAATGACAAATTTTTATATTGTATAATTAAAACCACTAAATCTCACATGTAAATAATTATCCTACATTATAAAATCACCTCATAACCTTAACATTTGAATCTTAATTAAATTGAGTTTCAGTGTTTATGACAAAATGATAAAATTACGAATAGTTGTCTGCCTCTAAATTTGCGGGTGTTACAGGCCATGACGACTAAACCGGAAAAATTGGTTCCTTTTCTTTCCACCATGCCAAAATATCAATGTTTTCAAAATCTTCATACATCATTTTCGATATAAAATCACTAGATATATAGTTTCCTAACTCGCTGCATGTGTAACACCCACATTCCTCGCACAAATGCCACGTCAATAAACAATCATAAGTGGCAACAACGCAAGCATCTCATAAGGCACATGTCATAGGATTAGCCGAAAATCACTATTAATTAAAACTTTAATACAAAGATCGTCACATAACATTTCACATGCTCATACTGATATACATACACAACTGAACACTACTATCATACACATGTAGATCAAATACAACAGTTCTCAAAAGCTAATAGCGACATGCAGCAAATCACACAAAACTCAGTACGGAACTCCCTCGGCTCCTACTTCGGCGGCTGCTGCGGCTGAGAACCCACAGTATGACTGCCTGAGACACGGAAGACTCAAAAACATAAGCTGGGAAGCTCGTGAGTACTCGAGGGTTAGACTCTGCAGATAAAGCACATAACATACACAACACACATCGCTCAATACACATATCACAGGCTCAGTATACACATATATCTCTGCTAAAAAAGGGGACGCCGTTCCCCAGCTAACAGGCCGCACACAGCAGCGGTGAACTACTCAATAAGCACAGGAGCGACCTGGCGATAAACACTGCTATATATATACAGTCTCATACTTCAAGACTGGTTAGGGACAGTCAGCCTGCGCGACCACGTGTCGCGGACACCTGCAACACAAACACGTATAGCACGTATAGGGTAGAGAAACTCATACCTGCGCGCTACAACACAGTCTCATACACATATATCACAATCATGTAGATGACTCCTAAAATGCACGTGCGTTTAGAAAGAACTCGAGTACTCACCGATTACCCGAACTTGACTGAAACCCGAAACTCTATTGCGGCTCGACACGTGATCGGTTAGAACCTGTACACCACGGGTCCCATATATTAACACAGGTCTCAATAATTGAGCAACTCAACTCGAACACAATTATTGCAATCGAACTAAACCCGAACACATTCCCAAACGAATAACCGACTCCCGAAGTTCCTTCACGAGACTCCCACCGAGACCCCCAAAACCCAAATAAACTCAACCCGACATTAGCCGGAAGGAACTCAACTCAATACCGACCCAAAACTCCCCCACAAGCCTCAAACCCAATTTCTCCCGCAGGCTGCGGCTCGCGCCGCTAAGCCTCTGCGGGTCGCGCCGCGACCAAGCGATGGTCTGCATCCTGACCTGCGATTTCCATGGCTAAACCAGGGGACTCAAAACCCCTTAACCGATTTTAACAGCAAAAGCACACACAAAACTCATATATAACAACCCATATAGATTCAAATGCAAAGCCCTAACTTCATAACATCCATATCTCAATACTAAGCTTCTAAAATCATGAATACTTACCTCCAATATCTCAAGAACACAAAAGTGATGAAGATAATCAAGGTTTAGCACCCAAACTCCACTGAACTTAGCTTCTTCTTGCTGGAATTCTTCACAAGAAACACACACAACACTTTAGGTATCTCTCAAAAAATGGATAAGGAAAAAGGAGGAGGTGACACATATACGTTTCTATTATTAGCCGGTCCCGAACCCATTAACCCGGACCCGATATCACTTTTTCAATATTAATATCATTTGGACCCAATTAAATCCACGATCTCAATGATAATAATAATCCACTAATTATTAATCCGGAGACATGTATCACTCGGTCTCGACACGTTTAATCCACGAAACGGGATTCAATTGGAACAACGCAATAATATTAACATAATGAGCCAATAAATTAAATCCACGTACCAGCTCAAATCCGGGATGTTACAAATCCTCTCCTGTTAAGGAGATTCCGTCCCGGAATCTAGCTCGGCGACTGAAATAGATGCGGATACCGGCTCCTCATATCGGCCTCGGGCTCCCAGGTAGCACTAGTACCCTTATGATGTCTCCACTGGACGAGTACTAATGCAATCTCTTTATTCCGGAATCTCTTCACCTTTCGGTCAGTAATAGCCTCGGGCTGCTCGACATATCGCAGGTGATCGTCCACGGTGATCTCGTATAGCGGCACATACTGATCATCTTTGGCCAGACACTTCCTCAGGTGACTCACATGGAACGTGTCGTAAACTCCGGCCAACTCAGGAGGCAGTCTCAGTCTATATGCCTGATCTCGGACTCTGGCGATGATCTCGAACGGACCGATGTATCGCAGACTCAGCTTACCTCTATGCCTGAATCTGATAACTCCCTTCTACGGCGATACTTTCAGCATGACACGGTCTCCAACACTGAACTCGAGCTCAGTCAGACGACGATCGACATAACTCTTTTGCCATCTCTGCACTACTCTCATATGCTCACGAATGACCGCCACCTTGTCGCTCATCTCTTGTAGCAACTCGGGCCCACTGATAGGTCGCTCGCCGAGCTCGCCCCAACACACAGGGGTTAGACACTTACGCCCGTATAGTGCCTCGAATGGAGCCATCTTGATGGAGGTATGGTAGCTGTTGTTGTATGCAAACTCGACCAACGGTAAGTGAATGTCCCAACTACCTCTGAAATCAATCGCGCACGCTCGGAGCATATCCTCGAGAGTCTGATTCGTCCGCTCTGTCTGCCCGTCTTTCTGAGGTCTGTACGATGTACTCAGCTGAACTCTAGTCCCCAACTCACACTGAAAGCTATGCCAGAATCTCGAAGTGAACTGCGTATCTCTATCAGACGTAATCGACATCGGAACACCGTGCCTCGAAACCACCTCATTGATGTACAACCGAGCCAACTGATCCATCGTGATGGTGCCCCGAACCGCTAGAAAATGGGCACCCTTGGTCAGCCGATCCACAATCACCCAGATCATATACATCCTAGGTTTCTTGACGCTAGTTGGACGGTTTTTCTCTCAAAATCGAGTTTTTGAGCTTAGCAAATTCATATTCAGAAAATACTTTGTGGTTTTTCACGTTTTTTATCGAAACCATTATTTTTCGTTAGAAAAATACTGGTTTAATCTGAAAATCGTTAAAAAATCAAAGTATTAGCTGTTTTTCGAGTTTGCGGCGCTCGAATCTAATAGGGGTAATTAGGGTTACACTTTAGTCTCGAGTCTAACCTAAATCTGCTCCTTTCGAGTCTGTTTCAGTGGGTTTCGAATCTGTTTCGAGTTTGTGCTACATTCGAATAGGGTCTCGAGTCTACCTAGTTTCGAGTCTAGTTCGAGTCTAGTCTAGTTTCGATAAGGGTTTCGAATCTGCTGTTACTTCGAGTTTGCTGACCCTCGAATCTAAGGACCATCGAATCTAAGGACATTTCGAATCTGACATATTTCGAGTTTAATTGAATTAAAATACTTAATAGAATTTAATCCCAAATAAATTGGAATCTGACTAAATTCGAATCTACCTAGATTCGAAAGAGTTAATTCACATTAGTTTCGAATTAAATTAATTAAGTTCAATTCAATTACTTTCGAAAAGATGTCAAATCTTCAGAAATTCCTAGAAATGGACCACGAGGTCGGGAAGGCAAACGCACCGCCTAAGCTGATGAAAGTCGAGGATTATTACTGGTGGAAAGACCGATTTACTGACTTCGTACGTTTTAACGACATGCGCATGTGGGTGTGCATCGACGAAGGGTATATTCCACCAGTGTCAGAAGTTGAAGGCCGTCAGAAAGTCTTGTCATATCAAATGATGAAGGAGGATGACAAGAAATTGTATGAAGCCGAAAACAAAGCTTTCTCGCTAATTCGCATGGCTTTACCTCAGGATATTCTACACACATTCAGGACTCAAAAGACGTCGAAAGAACTTTGGGAGTCGCTAGAGAAACGTTGTGAGGGAAATCCTAGGGTTCGCAGAAAGCGTACAGAGCTGTTGAAACAACAGTTCGCAATCTTCAAGGCGTTAAAGGATGAACAACTGGATGACATCATCACTCGGTTCTATCATCTGTTGACTGAACTTGAAAGTCACGGGATTGAGTTCACTGACACTGACAAGAATAACAAGCTTCTTGATGCCCTACCAGCCAAATGGGCTATGTACGTGGCAATGATTAAGCTGAATGAGGACAAATACTATACTCAATCTCTGGATGACATTGTGGGAACGTTGCGGGCATATCACTTCGAGTTACTAAAGGCCGAGACTGATTACGAACAAGTCCAGAATCCAGCAATGTATTTTGGAAAGACAACCAAATCTTCAGTGACAGCCGAGCCGAAGACTGCTACAGCGTTTTTCACGGGAGAAACGTCGTCACCAGCAGAGTCTGATGACACATTAAATCGCGCGTTCTTAGGGTTAGGAAGATCGGAAGAACCGCAACCTCAAGTACAACAGGCATCGTCATCTCAGAGCTATTCAAAGATGTCCATGAGCGCAAAGTCAGCGGAAGAACATCTGAATCTGCTTGCTTCTTTTGTCGCCGCATACGGAAATTGTGTCCAGGGGAAGATTAATGATCCGGCTCTATGGGACGAAGACTACGATCAGGTCGACCCTGATGATCTTGAGGAAATGGATCTTAAATGGCAACTGGCCATGGTAACCCAGAGGGTTAAGAGATTCATTAAGAGAACTGGAAGGAATCTGCAGATGAATAACAAGGGGATAGGGTTTGATAAGTCCAAGGTAAAATGCTACAACTGTCAAGGACTCGGACACTTCGCCAGGGAGTGTCAGAGACCGAAAATGGAGTCATACCAAGGGCAGAGTCAGCATCAGGGACAGTTCCAAAATCAGTCCCAACAACGATACCTTCCAAGTTCATCATCTGGTCAAGCCTATCTAGCGGGTCTACTATCCAATGTCACTTCAGACAGACAGCTAGATGGTACCTATGACTGGAGTTCACATCCTGAGTCGAATGCTAGAGCCTTCATGGCTGAAGTCACAGAAACTGGATGTGATGGGGACGAGCAGACCACACGGGACAGCAGTCCGATGTGGGTAGAGAAGGCGAATGATCAGACAGTGCTGGAGTTTGCTGCTCAGATGGCCAACGTGGAATCTGATAACTCAAAGGTTAGTCTGACTTATTCTCTCTTTCGTGAATTATGTGCTTTATGTGTTAATTCTAATGATAGGTTAAATCTAGTCCTAGACTCACATAAAACCATAACTGCTCAAAATGAAAATTTAAAAATTGAAAATGCTAGCCTAAATGATATCAAGCAAGATCTAAAAGAAAAGCTTAAGGCTGATGCTCAAGACGTAGTAGTTCTAAAAGACAAACTCAGTGAGCAGTGTGTTAGGATAGAGCTTATGTATGAGCACGTAGAGGCCTTGACAAAAAGTCTTAAGGACAAGGACATAGAGCTAGCAGAAACAAAGGTTAAGGTAGCAGATGCAAATAGCAAGTTGGAGAAGTTTAGGAATTCGAGCCTAAATCTAGGGAAAGTCTTAGATGCCCAAAGACAGTCTAAGAAGCCCGTAGGTCTAGGATTTCACGAAATTCCTCCACCTTTCAATGCAAACTATGTGCCTCAGCCTCAGGAGAACACTGATAAATCAGTAGACTTAGAGGACCTACCTACACCAGCACCAGAGCCTACAGTAGAAAATACACCTAAGTTGGCTGACTCAACCGTCAAGGTCAAGAAAGTCAAATTTGTGTCTTCCTCCAGTGAAACACCTGCAGGAAAACAGAAAATTTCTTGGGCTGATCAGGTCGATGAGCCAGACACCATAGATGTACCAAAGGAAATAGACACTAGTGAGACACCTAGATCTAAGGGAACACACAAAAAGTCCATAGATAAGATGTCTTGCTTCAGATGTCACGAGAAGGGGCATGTTGCTTCTCACTGTCCACTTAGGAAAGCCGATGTTACACCTAAGTCAGTGAACCCAACACCTGTTAAGCCCTCAACCAGTGTGGCAAGCAGCAGTAGTTCTCAACCTACCGAGAAAACTGTGCAGGCCGCACCCAAACAAGTTGTGAAAAACACACCGGTTAAGGTTAGACCAAAGGAAGTGATTAGGACAAATTCACCGAATCGTGTCATTAATCAACCTAGGTCAGCACCACAACAAGTCTATAGGAGCACCACACCTAGCAGGTCACATACTCCAGTTAGGACTCATACTCCAGTTAGACAATATGCACCGGTAAGAGCTCAGGGATCACAAACTGAAATGCCATATAATAGGAATTATTCTAGAGCTCCACAACAAATGCCTACTCCAAGGCAAAGAGTGAACTTAAATCACTCGGCACCACAACAGAACCCAGTTCAAAGGCCCAAGTCACCTGAAAGGCGAGATGGGTACTTGAAAGAGTTCACGTATGTGGACGAGAATGGTATTACCAAGTCAGTCATGGCTTGGGTTCCTCGTGATAACTAACCTCTTTTCTTTCATGTGCAGGAGATAACTACAGGTCCAAACAACAAGTGGTTCGTCGACAGTGGTTGCTCCAGGCACATGACGGGGGAAAGAAGTCTACTCACAGACTTCAAGGGGGGGAATCGGGGATTCGTATCATTCGCTGGTAACAAGGGTGGAAATATCACGGGTACCGGAGTGGTCACTAATGGGACAATCAAGTTAGACCAAGTTTATCACGTTGATAAATTAGTTCACAATCTCATTAGTGTATCTCAAATCTGTGATAAGAAGAACTCGGTGTTATTTACTGACACTGAGGCGTTAGTGCTAAAGCCGGGATTCAAAATTCCTGAAGAATGGGTATTGATGCGGGCGCCAAGGAAGAACGACTTATACATGTTAGATATGAACAAGCCGGATACTTCGATGGGGCCAATTTGTCTTTTATCCAAAGCTTCAGAGACGAAGTCGGTTCTGTGGCACAGACGCATGGCTCACCTGCACCTAAGAAAGATGAACTACATAACGAAGAATGGATTGGTGCAGGGGGTGCCTCAGAAGAGCTTTCAGTTCGAGGACAAGTGTCTACCGTGCATGAAGGGCAAACAGCATAAGAAGACACACAAGTCCAAGAAGCAGAACTCCATAACCTCAACATTCGATTTGTTGCACATGGATCTTTTCGGCCCAATCAACAAAAGGAGTATCGGAGGTAGTTGTTACTGCTTAGTTATCACTGATGATTACTCACTGTTTTCTTGGGTTTTCTTTTTAGGTACGAAGGACAAGACGGCGACCAATCTCATCGGGTTCTTAGACCAAGTGGAGAACTCATACGGAACAAGGGTTGAAAATATTCGTAGTGATAATGGGACTGAATTCAAAAACACTGTAATTGGTGTATATTGCATATCAAAGGGCATAGTGCATCAATTCAGTGCACCATATGAACCTCAACAGAATGGGTTGGCCGAACGTAAAAATAGAACATTGATTGAAGCTGCAAGGACTATGCTTTCGGATTCAAAGCTTCCTACCATGTTTTGGGGGGTGGCAGTGAATACCGCGTGCCACATTTTAAACCGAGTCCTTACAGTTAAATCTTTGAACAAAACATGCTATGAAATTTTGAATAAACGGCCACCTAACTTAACTGGATTCGAGCCGTTTGGGGTACCATGCACTCTTTTACGAACAAAACATCAACCGAAGTTTGGTGAAAAGGCTGACGAAGGATACTTCCTAGGTTATGTGTCAAACTCACCAAACAAACGGGTGTTTAACAAAACAAATGGTACTGTGGACATTGTGTATAATATTGAAGTCACAAGTTATACACATGAACCCCAAACTGGTCGGGAATGGATATTTGACTATGATAAGTTATTTGAGTCATTTAACATTCCGTTGGATGATAATGCAGGTACAATTGAGAAGGACATGGCGACGTTGCATCTGAATGACGATGGCCATATCTTTCCGAGGACCACGTTTGAATCTACATTCGAGCCTACTGCGAGTGTAGATAGATCTCCAGAAGTTGCTGATCAAGAAGCACCTACCACTGAGAATCGGACTCAAGCATCAAGTTCCAACTCTAAGGAAAACGTCCATGAGGAGGAAAATGTAGAAGCTGAGCCTGTTCCCCCATTAGGTGAAATAGGATCGAACTTAGGAGATAATCTAAGGGTTGATGAGATAGAGACCTCTAGGATTAACAAGAACCATCCATTAGAAAGCATCATAGGAAATCCTAACGAGGGTGTGAGGACTTGGAGTAGTGTAAATAACAACACTGTGTTGTTGTCGATGATAAACGACTCCGAGGCATATCACACATGTCTCTATTCATGTTTCATATCGCAAGTAGAGCCTAAGAATGTGCAAATGGCACTTAAGGATAACTCCTAAGTTGAAGCGATGTAGGAAGAACTTTCGCAATTCAGGAAACTAGAAGTGTGGGAGTTAGTTCCATTACCTCGAGGGGAAATTGCCATAGGAACCAAATGGGTTTTTAAGTGCAAAAGAGACGATCGGGGTATAGTCACGCGCAACAAAGCTAGGTTAGTTGTAAAGGGTTTCAACCAAGAGGAGGGAATCGATTACAACGAGGTTTTTGCACCAGTAGCAAAGCTGGAAGCCATTAGGTTGTTTCTAGCGTTTGCCTCCTTCAAGGGCTTTAAGGTATATCAGTTAGATGTTAAGAGTGCTTTCCTGTATGGGAAAGTGAAGGAGTTGGTGTATGTAGAACAACCGCCCGGATTTACAGATCCAAAATATCCTGATAGAGTATATCGATTAGATAAGGCTCTATACGGATTACATCAGGCACCTAGGGCGTGGTATGAGACTCTATCCAACCATCTATTAGAGAACGGTTTTGAAAGGGGTAGGATAGATAGTACTCTATTTGTTAAGAGGAAGGGAGATCACTTTATCTTGGTACAAGTGTACGTCGATGATATCATCTTTGGATCATCAGACGAACAGATGTGCAAAGATTTTGAGAAGGTGATGAAGTCTAAGTTCGAGATGAGTGCTATGGGAGAGTTAAATTTCTTTTTAGGGTTACAAGTTGACCAAAAGAAGGAAGGAATGTTTATCCATCAGACTAAGTATGTCTATGACATATTAGAGCGTTTCGGGATGGAAGGAACAAAGTTGACTGCCCACTTCAGCACGCCGATTCAAGTGAATCATAATCTCGGACCGAGTACTGAAAGTGATACCGATGTGGATCCGACTTTATATCGGGCCATGATTGGGTCACTTATGTATTTAACTGCTTCAAGACCTGATATTATGTTTGCTGTGTGTATTTGTGCTAGGTTTCAAGCGAATCCGAAGGAGATGCATATGAAAGCTGTGAAGCGGATTCTACGATACCTCAAGTCGAAACCGAAGCTGGGTCTTTGGTATCACGCGGAGGGAGATCTAGAGTTGGAGGCGTTCACGGATTCTGACTACGGAGGATTCAGCTTGACGCACAAATCAACAACTGGAGGTTGTCAGTTCCTAGGAGGGAGATTGGTGTCCTGGCAATGCAAGAAACAAACGTCGGTAGCCGTGTCAACATGCGAGGCCGAGTATGTTGCTGCTGGTAGTTGCTGCTCACAGGTTCTGTGGATACAACAACAATTGCGGGATTACGGTTTGGCTTACACTCAAACTCCAATTAGGATAGACAATCAATCTACAATTGCTATAACTAATGATCCAGTTAAACACAACAAAACAAAGCACATAGACATAAGGCATCATTTTATTCGTGATTGTGCTGAAAAGAACTTAATCAAACTGGTAAAAGTGGCAACAGAAGATAATAATGCAGATTTATTTACCAAAGCGTTTGATAAGTCACGGTTTGAGTATTTAATTCAACTGAATGGAATGCGCAACCCAGAGTAAATTGACCTTAGTAGTAGTAGTTTATTTTCTTTTAGAGTCGTAGTATTTCTTTCTTTACAGTAGTCTGCTAATTTAGGAAAGTTTCTATTTTTAGTAAGTTTCTATTTTTAGTAAGATTCTATTTTTAGTAAGTTAGTAGGTTAGCTTATTTTACTGCTTTTTCTTATGAAAAACAAAAGAAAAAAGAAAGAAAATTACAAAAATACAAAAAAAAAAAGAGAATATCAGAAAAAAAAGTTAAGTCTTAGAACATAGGTTCAAAGTGACGAAAATTAGCACAGTCGTTACAAACTCTAAGTGTTTAGGCTTTCACACATAATGCAACTAAATTCTAAGTGTTATACTTTATTTAGTTTGATGTGTTGGTAGGCATAATACATATAGGGAATCTCAAGGTTAATAAAATATTCTAGAAAGAGTCAAGCGTGTCACTAACTTAGATGTACGACCAATCGGTCTTAATTTTTATGTACAAGACATACAAACTTTGAGTCTAAATGAGGTATGCAAACTTTCTGGGGATGTATGGCAACATCAAATGCATCTGAAAATGGAAAGAATAGAAATATCATATAAAACTGAGAGTCGAAAACATGCAACTCTGTTGTACGTAAGTACAGACCTGTTGTCTCTGTTTAGATTCGGGTTAGCAGACATGTCGCTTTGTTGTACGTCAGTACAGACCTGTCACCGCTGTCTTGCTAACTTTAAGAATAAACCTTAAGTCAAACTAAGACACTTTGTTGTATGAAAATACAGACCTGTGTCCGATGTTTGTCTTTTAAAGAAAGTTTGCAAATACCAACAAGTTAGAATCTTTGTCTGTGTGCCTTGATCATAAAAGTATGTCTATCTCTGAGTCACGTAAGATAATTTCATGATAAATAAAAATGCCAAGGGATATTCCGACATGTAGAGTGTTTAAAGGGGTAAAATACCAACAATCGGCTAAATGGGTATGTCACGACAAACAATCAGAGGAATCAAAAAATTCCTAAGTGTGAAAGTTTAAGTACTGAAAGTAAGTATCAGACATCGCTATCTGATTGAACCTTTCTTAGACTATACTCAGCAAAAAGATTTTGTTTTAGTATTTAGATTAGGTTGTAATATTTTTTAAGTATAGCTTAAGTCTAGATTAAATTTTTGGAATTTTATTTTATTTTGTCTTAGTTTATTTTATTTTATTTTATTTTAATTTTTACTTAGGTAAAAGGTCAAAAATTCTGAGGGTGCATTCAAAGTTGGATAAAATAAACATTGCGTGAAATATTTTGTGCTTAGGGTAAAAGGATTTGGCATAGTTTATCTTGTTACACGATACCATAGAAAAAGGTTGAAAAAGTTGAAGTTTTTTTTTTTTTTTTTTTTTCAAAAATTTTCGAGATTTTTCTAAGTGTTTGGTGTTTTCGAGTTTAGGACAGACTCGAAGTGGTAAGGCTTCGAATCTGTCAGTAGATTCGACTAGGCCTTAGACTCGAAGGTTGGTAGTATATATAGGTCAACAGTAAAGACATTTAATTCTTACTGTTGTCGAATCTACTTTCTCGAATCTGTTGTGGCGATTTCGAATCTATCCTCGAGTCTATCGTATTTCTCCTAAACGACATTTTGTCGAGTTTAAAGCTAGTGTGTTCGATTCTACTACTGTACCTAGGTATAATCAACTTGATTGTACTAGATTCATGTAGTTTTATACACAATTTTAGGCTAAAACATCGATTTTTGAAGGTTTAAGGGTCAAAATAGGGTTTTTACAAAATTACCAAGTTTGGACCGATAAACACTCAAATTAAAGGCATATATCTGTGATTAGTAACTAGTAGGACTAATGAATGTAATTTTCTAAGTCCAAAAGGGTTAAAATCAAGAGATTTGGTCTTGAAATAATGTCGGCGGTTCGAATCTGTTCTAGCCGTTTCTCGAATCTGTCATTAGATTCGAAAGGGTGATTGATTCGAATCTGTCATCTCATTCGAAAGAGTTTATTCGAATCTGTTACATTCGAATCTGTTATTTTTTATTTGCACTATTTAATTTAAATCTTATTAAACTTGTAGAAATTTAATTGTGTTGGATTTTGTACTTAAACAAGTTCAAAATAAAACAGATTTGAATTTAAACAAGTTTATTGATTTTTTAATAAATCTAATAGTTTTGTTTATTGTGCAGAAATGGCTGTGCGAGCATTTGTGCCTAAGCACAATATGGTGCTTCATCCAGATCATAATCTCCCTGAGGCGCAGGGATTTAGACAAGTACTTGATTTCCTAGTAGAGTCTAGGATCGGTTTTGCACTATCTCATAATGTGCAGCTAGTGTTACCATATATTCGGCAATTCTATGAGCATCTGCAGGTAGACTGCTCGGTCACACCGACAGTGCTACGCACTCGTATCGCTGGACAACCATTGGTATTCTCGGCAGATATGCTGCGACAAGTGTTGCAGCTGGGCACGCAAGAAGAAGAAGCTGGTCCGATAGAGTTTCCTCTGAGTATAAGGCAAGCTGCCTTTCAGAGAATGGGATACAGTCTTGATGTGACAAAAGTGTCATACATGAAGAGCGGCTTAATAGGGCAATGGAGGTTTTTAGCTCATGTGTTTATGGTGTGCTTTGCTCCAAAGAAAGCAGGATTCGACTATATAGTTGCGAAGATTCAGTCAGGGATTGTCGCGATGGTTTATAATCGACCATATAGCTTCTCGGAGATGTTCTTCTCGGAATTTGTTCACCAGATAATCGCTCCCGAAAATCAACAGTTATTGCTATATTTGCAGTTCATTATGATGTTGATAAGGCACTTCTTGCCAAATCTGCCGCAATCAAATGACATTCAAGGCGTTGCCGTCATGGACAAAAGGATTTTCGCTGATTGTTCCTCACACCGAGGAAGATTGGCTGTTCCTGTTGAGCGTCCGTTATTCGGAGCAATCTTGGATAGGGAGTTTCAAGCCCCGGATGTTGCCAACTGGGCAGGGGTAGTTGAATTTCAACCGAGACAACAACAACGACAACAACGACAACAACAACAACCGCGACAACCGCGTGCTCCAAGACGTAGACAAAGACCTTCAGCGAGTCAAACTCAGGCGTCAAGGCCTTCGACAAGTCAGCAACCAGAAGTTCAAGAAGCCGGGCCCTCTAATGCTCCGAGCGAAGCTGAACAGCTATGCCAAACGCTTAATGAAATCTGGGAGGCAGGGCCTCATGCGAACGAAGATGTGGCTGCAGCATTAGTAGGTGAATTACTTAGTCCACCTGAGGGAGAGGAAGACGTGTTAAGAGATGTTGATGAATATATGCCAGAGCAAGCTGATAAAGTTTTGTCATCATCGGAAACCGAGTCAGAAGAAATGGAGGAGCTAGAGGTTGAAGCTCCTGAATCAGTGGCTACAGAACCAAATATTCAAATCGGAACCTATGGATCTAGGTTGGTAGTTAATGAAGAAGGATCGAGGAGGAGAGTAGCAAGGGAATCTGATGATTCAGATTTTGAAGAGGAGGAAGTTGCTCCCTTAGTGACTCGGCAAAGGGCCAAGCGACACAGGTTTATGCAAGGGTCATCCTCAGCATCCGATGCACAACAACCTCAAACTCAACCTGAAGAACCTCAAGCCACCGCTCCACCACCACCACTACCTCAACATGAGCCATATATTCCATCCCCAATTCGCCCAACACCTATACAATCCATTCCATCTACTTCGACCACCTACGCTGACAACCAACGGTTTATGCAGCTTAAGGGACGCGTTGACTTCCAGCATGTTCAAATCTTAAGCCTAACAAAGGCGATCGGCGAACTCCAGGCGCATAATGCAAATCTTGATAAGGATAATGCCGAGTTAAAGAAGATTGTGGAGAATGTGAGGGAAGAGAACACCAAGTTAAAGTCCTTTATTGCAGATCAATCGTCAGAGATCTGATCGATGCGGTCCCTCCTTGAGCAGCTAATGAAAAATCTAAAAGCTCAGGGGGAGACAAGTTGTAGGGATCATGAGAAGCAGCGTAGAGATGAAGATGACGAAGGCAATGATCCCGATGCACATAATGAGAATGAGCCAGTAGATTTTCCTGCTACTCAGGCTTCACAAGTTCAGGGGGAGCCCAGTCAAGTTGAAGGAGAAATGGGAGAAGCCAGTTCATCGAAGCAGCCTACAGATTTTGAAATCAGTGAGATGATCGACGCTCTTATGGATCTCGATGATGATCCTATGGATGTAGGTTTTGATTATGACGATGAAGAGCTGGAAGAAGGCGAGTTTGTGCCAGAGGAGATAGTAGACTGGCAGTCGGATGACGAAGTAGTTGCTGATGAGGATGATGAAGCTGACGAGATAGTTGTACAGCAGAATCCTATCACGGATACTTACATGATAGATGGGAATAATATTGTCAACATTGATGTAGTGAATGCTGCATTGAATGCTCAGCCATCAACAGAAGAACCTAGAGAGCTATCAAATGAAGAAAAACGAAAATTATGGTTCAGAGCTGAAAAGAAGGAGTTAGAGATCAAAAAGACAATGAAAGTGCCGGGTACTGGGAAGCTGTCTGAGCGCATATTAAACTGGTTCTTTGATAGAGAACTGCAGCTATTTGTAATTAAGAGGAAAGATGGGCTTCAGTACTTGAGGCGAACTTTAAAAGCGTTCAACTCCCTGCCAAAGATCGAAATCACTGCGCTAGCATGGAAAGATCTGATAAACATTGGCAATGATCCCTATGCGAACGTAATAGAAAGAATCATAAGAAAGGAGGGGAGATCAAGGAAGTTCGAGCGATTGAATCCAAGGTTCGGGAGAAGAGTAGAGGATCCGTCACGTATCGATCCTCTAACTGGACGACCTTGGATGTGGATTCACTATAAACCAGCTAGATGTCTTAGGAAGGTGCCTCTCAAGCCGATGCCACAGAATGTTTTGAAGAATCTACATTGGTGGTACGCTGACACTGAGACTGGGGAAGCGGTCATGGAAGATTTTGAAGAAAAAGTTATTCTTTGAGTCTACGACCCGCTTCATCTGGTAAACCTCTCTAAAGATGATCTTCATATTTTGTATGCTTGTAAGATTTCCAGTGACGCACATATGGACAGTGAAGCTAGTAAGTATGAAAATGTAGTCAAGGTATGTGTCGAAAAAGGTTTGTATGCTGGTAGTATTTTGAATCAATAAATAAACAAAGTTCTTAAGTCAAATGTGTGAATTATTAGAAGCTATCGTCAAGGGGGAGTCTGTTGGTACATCCTGTGTGTCGATAGCAGTCTAAGTGATCCTACATTGTGATTTTAACAAGTGTGTGTTATATATGTTTATATATGGTTGATATTTATTAGTGTTTGTATGTTTGAACTTGATGTAACGTATTACAAGAAGTTCAAACATAAAGTACAAAGATAAAATCAATCATAAGTAATACCATAAGTTTCAACACTTAGTTGTTTATGTAAAAGGCTAGATTCGAATCATACAAGGCTTGGCATTCGAATCTGTGATAGATTCGAATGTAGCCTAGATTCGAAGTGCCCAGATTCGAGAGTGTCTTTGTGGACAGACTCGAATGGGCCTTGGGCCAGATTCGAGTTTGGCCCACATCAGACTCGAATCAGGGTCTATAATTAGGGATAGACTCGAGATATTATCAGACTTTTGGCAGAATTCGTGAGGAATTAAGCTTAAAGCGATCTCGAGTTTATCAGCCTTGTGCGTGTTCTTTCGGAGAGAATCAGTTCGTAGGATCGTTCGTGTGTCGTTCGTTCAGCCTCTGATAGTCTCCGTGTTTCGTAGTTGAGAGTATCCCGTCTAACCGTTAACGAGGATTCCGCACTCGTTGACGGATCCGCGTCTAGATAGATCTCGTAGTGGTAGACCTTACAAGGTAGGATTTTCTTTTCTTCAAATCCTTTTTCAACTCTCAGCTCTCAACATTTTTCAACTAAGCTCCCTCCGGCTCACTTTTTCATAAATAAATTCAGTCATCTTTGAAAGCATGATCTGATGCACCATCATCTCCTTTCAAATCATCCCTCTCATTTATATTTTACCTCTGCCCGACCCTGTCAGTATCCCGTGATAACTAACACTTCTCAACTAATAAACCTAAAGAACCCTCACCCACACAAACTATAGATGGTTTGCTTCTTGGGTAGGTTTTCCGGTTCTGGTTAGACCATAGACACGATATTTATGCCTATCACTCAGATTGGTGCATAATCGGAGTCAGTAGATAGACTTTCAGCTTTGAAGGTCATGGGATATGATGAAATTCACCTCATATGATATTGGAGATTATATTAAGATAAATTGGGAGATATCAGAATGAAATGGAAAATTCGATATATGATATGAACTGAATTAGATTTTCATGAAAAAATTAGCACTTGGGAGATAACGGGAGAATTCGGTATGAATTGGAAGAGTTATAATAAAGAGAATCTCAGAAGAATTGAGATGATGAAAATCAAATAGATAAAAATTTTCTTTTCACCTAAAAAATTCTTTTTATGTGTGTATCAAATATTTTCGTGAAAATTCACACAGTTTTTGAAAAATGTCTTCGTCAAAGTATCTGAAACTCCCACTGGAAATAAGCACAAAACGTTAGTCAACTCATGAAAAGTAAAACAGGAGCAAAAAATTATAAAAATAAAACTCCCTCTTTGTCAATTTAGCTTCAGTGTTGAATTCAGGGCAGGAATTTCCAAAGGATTCGTCTTTCAGAATCGGATTCTAATCAGAAATGATTAGAATCCTTTGTTGCGGAAGCTCGGGTTTCAGTCTGATGTAACTGAAAGCCTTTAATTCTGGTTATGTACTGAGAAGTACAAAAACCATCTCCGATGAAGACCAGGTTCTAGTCTGAATTGACTAAAAACCAATGGAATATAAGAACGGGTTCTGCACTGATGTGTTCAGAAACCTTTTGAACTGAAGAACGGTCCTGAACTGAACTGAACAAGAGCCAATGTTGAATTTAAGAACGGGTTCTTATCTGAAATGATAAGAAACCTATAACCTGCAAAATTTAAGATGTCTTTGGTATCCAAACAGATTTGGATCTAGACTTGTTAGCGCCCTTGGGTACCCATTTCAAAACGGGTTTTAGTACCCACTGGTACTTTGGTTTAGGTAGCCAATGTAGATTATAACAATCAGCTTCTCTTTCAAAAGCAGAAAACAAATTTCTTCGAGTATTTGAGAATTGAATATCTGAATTTCTAAAGAAACTTGGATTTAAATGTTCAGACTTTTGCGAACTCTTCTTTCTGAAAAACTGTCTGGTTCTTGCCTGTTTCTGATAATACTTGGTGTTTTTCCTTGAATATGTTTTCTGAATAGAATGACCAGTATTTTCAGAAACTTTAGGAAAATTTGACTTCGAAGATTCAGCAGTGTGAATCTTGACCGGAAGTTTTTCAAGTATTTTATCTTTGCCTTTCTATACCTTTAAAAGATACTTAAGTTTAAGATCTGAATAAGAATCAAACTTAGGAGATTCAGTTGGATTATTTTCACTTTTAGTAGACAAATCAGATTGATCAACTTTAGATTATGAACAAACTGAAGGATCTATAACTTCTGATTTATTTAAAGAAGGAGAGATATTCAATTGTTTAGTAAGATGAAATATCTAATCTTCTAATCCTTTGATAATGACCAAATAAGAATTTCTATCATTATCAAATGATTGGTAATCAGTTTTAAAAGATTGTTCTTTAATGAATAACACCTTTCTTTCATCTTCAAACAATATAGATGTTGATTTAAAATCTTATTCTTTAAGTATGAACTCATGTCATTCCTTCTCAATTAAATCTTTAGTTAAAGATAACTCTTTTTCAAGAGCAAAAAATTCTTCAGATTTGTTTAAAATGCAATTTTGATCAGTCTGATTTGTCTTGGAAAGTAAGTCTTCAAGATCTTTAACTTTCTTATGAAGTTCAGTTCTTTCAGGCAAAAGATATTTGAGTTAAGTTGTAGTCTGAAAATTTTATTGTTTCAGCTCATCAAGTTCTTTATTTAATTCAGAGATTTTCAATTTAAGAGCAGTACTATCAGAATTTTGTTTTTCTTTTTCAGAAATTAAAACATTTATGTCATATTCAGCAGACTTTAATTTTGTTAAGAGTTCAACATTTTCTTTAGTCAACACTTTAACTTGATTTTCAGCACTAGATAAATCTTCTTTAAGATTAAGAACCACTACCTGATCAAGCTTGTATCTCTCTTGATAAACATCAGCTGTAGCTTTGAGTTCTCGAATTTGTATATCTTTGGCTATCAAGTTAGCTTGAAACATATTGAATTGCTTGAAATTGAATTTCCAATATCTTTTATGGAAAACTGAGTGAATTCTGATAAAACTTTGAAAACTATATCTATAAATGATAACTTGTGAAAAATCAGCTTTGAAATGACTTTTTGATGTTGAAATTTCAGCTTTTCTGTAGAAAATTGCCCGTAACTTTTTTCTGGAGTGGAAATGGGCCTCGAAAATTACTCGAACCGGCTTTGCCTACTTTTAAAAATCGTAGATCTTTATTAAAGCTTCGATTTGACGTATGGTAGGCCTTCTAACGATCTTCCAGTCAAAAGTTATGGCTAATTTAAGCAGCTAAGGTCAAACAGTCAAAATATAATGAAACTCGAATGAATAAGGACTCAACTCGAATGAAGAGTAATGAAACTCGAACGATAAAGAATTAAACTCGGATGGTTAAGTGTGAAACTCGATTGTAACACTATCAAACTCGATTGAAAGAGAATGAAACTCAAATAAGCTTGATTCAACTCGAATGTGAATTGAATAAAACTCGAATGAACTTGCATATATATGGAATTACAATATGAGAGGATGAAGAACACTATTGACCTAATTCCGTACAATATATTCCGTGCAAAAGTAGA
Organism: Centrapalus pauciflorus; assembly: GCA_020465985.1. Classification (NCBI taxonomy): domain Eukaryota; kingdom Viridiplantae; phylum Streptophyta; class Magnoliopsida; order Asterales; family Asteraceae; genus Centrapalus; species Centrapalus pauciflorus. The sequence continues at coordinate 69,232 of JAANYP010008410.1, forward strand.
ATGTACTATATGTACATTTCAGGACATTATTTTTACTATTTATATACAAATACACAACTATTGAGAAATTACAAAAAGACCCCTAGACTAATTAACTTCATCAACAAAATAGTTTCCAACAATCTCCCCCTTTGATGAAATATAATGAGTCTTCAGTCTTTTAGTCCTTCAATCTGAGCTTCATCTCGAATCTTCGAATACTTTTTCTGTTTGTTAATCTCGACTCAATCTTCGTAATGAACTCCACATTCAGCTTCCTGTCATTCACGCTTAAAGCACCCTTCTTTGTCTTCCTCTTCTTGTCAGCAGCCAGTCTTCCTTTTAAACCAGACAAAACTTTCTGCAATATCCCATCACAAAACTTATTCAACTCAACACTCCTCATGGCTCTCAACTTTTTTTCAAATTTTCCACGTGTCTGATAAAGCGATTTGGAGCAGTTATATTAATTTTCCTCGTTCCACGCTCAACACCAGTTTGAAGATCTTGCACAGACATGAGCACCAGTTTGGTGTGCATAAAGTGAAACAATGTCTTTAGTGCAAATCTACAGTTTTCATCTCTTTTGTTTCTGCAGAGCTCATCAAACAAATCTTCTATTTCCACCAAATTCATGTTGAACATATCAGCTTCAGTAAAGACATAGACGTTCCCATCAGTTCTGGTTACTGTGAATGTCGGAAAAAACACTTTCACGAACCGATCCTTTTCAATCTTCACCAAATCCACAATTTTGAACTCACTCCTTACTTTTTCAATTGGTTGAGTCTTATTCTGTAGAAAGAGCGCATAATTCGCTAGATTTGGCATGTTTGGCTCTAAGACTCTGAACAGTTTCAGGAAGGTGCATGGAGCTTGCTTCTCGCAAAAGATTTTCTTCTCCAAATGATGTTCAAGATATGGATGCGTATTTCTCTTTCTGATGTACTCAGCAGTTTGTTTTGCTGATAAATCCAACACCCTTTATCTTTTTGTTACTCACTTCATCTTCATTTAGCAGTGTCAGCATGTCATTTATTTCTCTCTGAACGACCTCCTGAACAACAAACCTTAATTGATGTTGTCTGTGAGATTCATCAGCCAAAATGTAGTGATTGAAAAACTTTTCCATGATTTCCACTTCATTTAATTCCTTAACAACTTGAGGCACAACATTCTCAATCGGAAAGGGATCAAACTCTTCTTTGATAGTAACCGTCACCTGGGCTTTTCAACCGTTGGTGTCGGTACATCATCCCTCAAAATCTCTTCAACAAGCACTTCCTCCTCCTCTAACCTTTCAGCTCTAAAAGTATATCAGTCAAGTCAAACACATCATCATCGTCTGATATCTGAACTTCTTTCTCAACCCCCTCAATCATTAATGTTTGACCTTGTTCATGATTGTCGGAATCATCATATTCTTCAAAATTATATATTCCTGATTGAATACTTAGAGGAACTGGAACATCTTCATATAGAATCAATCCTAGCTCACTCTGAGCGTCAACAGGTTCGTCCGTTGAACCTCCAGCTTCTCCAACCTCTTCTCCTCTTCTCCTCTCGATTCTTTCTCTTTCTCAGTATACAGAATTATTTGAAATCCAGTATATGTACCTTCAAGCTTCCTCCTCTTCTCCCCCTCATGAGGAGCATCATCGGAGTCATCGTCATGATCATCATGCTTACGCTTTGGAGCTGAAGCTTGAGCTTTGCATGTTTGCTCAACAGCTGATACTCTCCCTAACAATGATCCTAAAGCAGTAACAACTGTAGACTCTAAGCTGATGATTCTTTCCCCCATCTCATCAAACTGATCATAAACAAATTCTCTGAGCCCATCAATAAATTATTGTGGATCTCTGTCTCTAACCCCTTCAGCAACAGACTTTCCCTTTAACAATTTCTGAATATTCGACATTTGGCTCATCATTTCAGTGAACTGATTCGTCATCTGTGCTGTATCACCACCAATGGCTTCATTTAGTTTGTCTTCAGTAACAAAGGGTGACATTCTAACCACTGGGTCACCTAGACTTCCATTTGACACAACAGTAGAACTTGTAAAAAGTACTTCTGTGTGGCCGATGCTCAGAGATGGAAAAGTGGTAGCTCTGACCGGTCTTCCAACTATTTCAAGTGAAGGAGCAACAGATGCTTCCAACACTGTGGTTGTTCCGGCAGGGACACGAAGTCCTTCTACACTTACTCCAACGGATGGAGTCGACTCAAGTGTCCTAATTTGTATTGGATCCATGACATGTGCATGATAAATTATACACTCAGGCGGCTATGTACTATATTTAATATCCATGGTATCCAAAGGATTCCAGGATAGATCGTGTGTAAATTCCCGATGTGAAGTTGAAACACCTTCTATCTGGCTATGATACCAATTGTGAATTCAATAATTCAACAATTCAATCAACATTAAGTACATATGAACAACAACAACAATTATCAGTACAATCTGCTGAATGATTATAGAGAAAGAAATATTACATGAAATGTTCTTGGCTTTCTTGACCAGTAATTCTCTCTACATGCATTCCTTCGTACACTTCTAATTTGTTGGATACACCTATTTATACTCAACTATAACTATTGAGTATATACAAAATACACCCCTGAACTATTACAATAAATTGTTTACAACTCTGTCATAAATTGTACCCAACAGCGTCTTTTAAGTTTTCTCCCCGACCCAAAATATGATAGGCTCGGCCCTAGCTCCCTCCTAAATAGGGGTGTAAACGAGACGAGCCGAGCCCGAGCCCGTTTTAGCTCGAGCTCGGCTCGTTTAAACGTATTAGGCTTGAGCTCGAGATCGACTCGTTTCGAGCTTTGTATGTAAAGCTCGAGCTTGGCTCGAGAATAATTTTCCAAGCTCGGGATCGACTCGTTAATTATATATTTTAATTTTTTAATTAATTTATGAATAATATTGTTATATAATATATATAACTTGTAATTTTAAAATATTTTTATAGTTATTTAATCTATATATTATATATTTATTAATTAAAAAATATATCTATATATAGGTTCGTTTAAGCTCGTGAGTTCGATATGTGAGGCTCGGGCTCGAGCTCATTTACTAAACAAGCTCGAATTTAGGCTCGAGCTCAGCTCGGGCTCGTTTAATTCTAGTTTTTAACGAGTTGAGCTCGAGTAAGCTCACGAATTGCTCGGTTCATTTACACCCCTAATCCTAAACAATGAAGCCAAACAAAAATATGAAATCATCCCCAAACTGTCTTGTTCGCGATAAAAAAATCCTCAACCTCGACCCAATTCTTTTGGTTTATAATTTATACTGTCGGTTTCAATTTTTTTTTCTCATTCTTATTGTTATAATCTTGCGGTTATCAGATTTTTAATTAGGACAAATGACCAAAAATAGTAACACATTTTGTTATTTTTTATCATTAGTAGTAACATTTTTTATTTTTTTATCGTTAATAACATTGACTTTTATATTTTTTTTTTTCGTGAATTGTAACAATTTGTTATTTTATAATCAATAATAGTAATTGGTGACCTGCAAACCTGTTTAGTAGGTCACCAACAACTTTTCAGTTATAAAAAGGGATAACTGCGCAAAAAACCTTAAACTTGTCAGTTTTTTGTGATTAAAACCCCAAATCATTTTTCGTTGCATAAAAAACCCCGAACTAACTAAAAATCAGTAAATCAAGGTTTGATCAATTGGTAACCAGTTGAAACCGGTTATTAATCCTACGTGGACCGCTAAATAACCTATGTGGAATGAATTTTAATTGTTAAAACCAGTTGCCAAGTATTACATATCATTTAAACCTCCGTTGACGATGTAATCTCGTTTAAAAATTACAATTAAAAATGATCAACAAGTGTTTAAGTGGTGTGTAATACTTGGCAACCGGTTTCAACGATTAAAATTTATTCCATGTAGTTTATTTACCAGTCCACGTAGGATTAATAACCGATTTCAACCGCTTACCGATTGATAAAACCTTGATTTACTGATTTTTAGTTAGTTCGGGGTTTTCTATGCAACGAAAAATGATTTGGGGTTTTAACCACGAAAAACTGACAAGTTGTGGGTTTTTTACGCGATTATCCCTTATAAAAAATAGTAACAACTTTTCATTTTTTTTATTAATAATAATAATATATATCAAATTAACAACTTTTTTTAAAAAATCTTGTAAGTTTTTTCAAAGATTTCATATACAACAAAATAAACTCAATCTATGTTTCATATTTTGTTGTGAAATTTTCTAATAAAATTTAGTTTTTAATTTTCTATTATTTCTTATTTATTTTGAGAACTTTGATTCCCGGTATATTTTGCACTCAAACACATAAAACCAAATGATTTGTATTAAGAATATGAAGATTATAAGAGAGAATTTTAGACACTCAATCTCTAGGAACTTTCACACTAAAAAACACACACTTAGGCGGAGGCTACTTGGAGGCTCCTTCAAAACCCTAGGAGAACAATACTATATATACCTAAGCTTAAATTGAGAGTTTGTCCAAACACTCCCCTCAAAATCTAGGAAATTGAGATTCCCCCCCCCCCCCCCCACCCCAAGCAAACGATTGCTATTTACAAATTGAACCTAGACTTTTATTATATTTAATTATACATTATTTTAGGGCTAACAATCTCCCCTTTAGCGTGTAATTAAATATTTACAATTAAGCGCAATTACACAAGCTTGAATTACAAGAAATAATGTTTCTAACAATCTCCCCCTTCTTGTAATCAAGGCTTCTATTCTTCTGAAGTATTGGGCTCTAAACTCTGATATCTGAACTTTGAAGTATCTCATTGATCTTCTTCAGACGACTCTCCCCTTAAATTCGGTGGCTCTCCCCTTGCATTTAGTAAGTATTTCTCCCGTTAAGAACTTCAACATACTTTGCAACTATGTTCAAAATATTCTCCCCATCATGATGATCATGATAATTATGATCACCATGTAATCACTTCAGCTCTCCCCTTCAAATGAACAATCTCAATGTGTCTTCAAATCTTCTTTCTTTGTCGATGTTGATGATTACGGACTCAGAAAGAAAATATTGCATTTTAGAACATTACAGACACTGAAATACTTTTCTCTCTCACGTTACAAACTCCCCCTCAGTATCATCATAAAATCCATTCATCGCTTTGCAACCTGAACAAATAAAATGAAATGAAATCATTTGTAAGTAACAATCCAGTTACGCATAGGAGTTCTGTTTGCACAATAGACTATGTCTATGTGACCTACGTTCAGCGCTGACATGACATTAACACTGGTAGGATTTCCAAATAATAATCGTGAAATCCTTTATCATGAAAGAATCACTCATATTTTTCCGGCTTTGTCTCGGTAGACAAGCTATTTATAGTCACGCAGACTGTAGACTCCATGTGTCCTAGAAGTGTATAACATTAAGCTCTAGACTCAAAGTGCACCAATCGAAGTCGGAGAGGTGTCTTCCATGTTTTAGTATCAACCATATCCAAATGATATGTCGATAGAGTATGTGATATAACTCCGTGTGAATTGAAACAGAAGTCTTTTAAGAGATGACTGAGTAGCTAAGGGGTTTAGTGCATGCGTCACTGGTTCCATGACGTCTTGTTTAATACCTAATCTAACTCATGGATATTTATTTTTCTTTTAATCCTTTCTCACCCCTCAGCTCTCATCATTTTTCAACGGTACTCCCTCTGGCTCACTTTTAAAATACGATGATAGATAGAAAGCGTAGCATTGTTAGTTCATGATGCACCCCCACCTCCTTTTGATAACCCCTCTCATTTGCCTTTTATTTATGCTCGACCCTGTTAGTACCATGTGGTAACTAACACTCCTCAACTAATTGACCCGAGAACCCTTACTCACACAAACTAAAGTGGTTTTCTCCTTGGTTAGGTCTTCCGGCTCTGGTTTAGTCCATAGGAGCGATATATATGCCTAATCAGACATATTATGCATCATCAGAGTCAACATGATATCTTGAAAGATATAGCAGTTAAGCTCATGGGGTATTCCAAAAGATGAATGATAGTGGAATGAAATATATTGGGAAGTTTGAGAGACTGTATTTGAGAACTTCAATAGAAAGTCTGATATGAGATTTGGAAATGAATCAAACTATCATGAAAGAATTAGCTTGTATGAGAGAAACTTGATGTATGAGAGATTCAGAAAATGTGGGAGAAATCAGAATATTTAAGAGAATCTCAAGAAGAATGAGATCAAGATCATCACGAAGATTAGATCGATTAATCTTGGTGGAAATTTATTCAGTCAGAGAATCAGATTATTCTAACAAAATCTTTTAAAGTGTGCATTAGAGTATTCAGAATGCTTATACACTATTCATTAAGATGTCATCTTCAAAGCAAATCTGAAACTCCCCCTGCGAATAAGAACAATATCAGTGAAACATAAAATGTTATGAGTGAATTCAAGAATGAAACTCAAACTGATAAGCATAAAAAGTAGGGAAATTCCAGAGAATTCGCAGAAACACGGGTTCTAAACTAGGTATTTAGAAACCATCTAAACATGAAAGAACGGGTTCTGATCTGTCTTGATGCAGAATCCATCGCTTTGAAGCACAGGTTCTACTCGGAAGTAAGTAGAAGTCATTTCTTTGAAGTCCGGGTTTTGATATGAAGTAATAAAAAGCCATATCATTGAAGTTTGGGTTCCAGTCTAAAGTGATCTGAAAACCATCTGCATAAAATTAAACCACTTTTGGTACCCATCGAAAGATGGGTCCTTTCTTGTTAGATTTGGGATTTCCATCGTCATGTAACAACACAACAGTAGGAATCCATTTAACATTTGACACGTGATTAAATGCAGAACTTTTTGGCACCCATTTGTATATGGGTCCAACTAGGGGTGAGCAAACACCGAACCGGAAACCCAAAAAACCGGAAAACGGGAAACCAAAAAACCAAAAAAACTGAAACCGAAAAAAAGAAGTAAATGGTTTGGTTTCGGATTCCCTATCAAAACTGAACCGAAAAAACCAAACCGAACAGATTTTTAAATTAATTTAATTTTTATAAGTATTTTATATATATAATAAGTTATTTCTACTTTTACTCATATTTAATACTATGTCCTACTCCTATATTAAAGGAAGCATTTTTTAATTATATTTATAATTGATATTTATGATGTTAAAATTATAATTAATTGACATTGTTAATAGTGTTGGGAATTCGTATGGTTTTTCATAAAAACATAAACATTAATCTTATTAACGCACAACGGAAGCTTTTAAAAATTACGAATTCCGTACACGGATCATCAAGTAAAACATAAGATAAGTAAACGGGAAAGCAATAAAAATTCGTACCTTTGTATTCTATGACAAGAATACACGAATGAGATGCTCTCGGTATCCACCGGTGATGACACGGTCGAGCGGCGCCAAGTATGCAATCGAACACACGAAGAACGGGAAAACCAAACACGTAATTGCGTGTTTGGTTCGTACGGTCAAGCACACCACACACACACAAACACCTTCAAGTGTGTGTGTGTGTGTGCGCGGCGGCTCCTCATCAAAAGCCACACCCACATTAGGTTATGTATTATGTATATATATATATATATATATATATATATATATATATATATATATATATATATATTTCTATACATATGGGCCGTATGGATATATATGTTATATATTATTATTATTAATTAAGAGTTTTAGTTTTAATCAAACTCTAATATAATAATATAATATATATCTTAATAATTATCTTTATTATTTAAACCTCATATAATTATCTCTATAATTATATACCCTTTAAATAATATTAATCTTTTATACATTATCTAATAATATATAAATGACTAGATAATTATTTATAATTATCTCTTATTTATTTGTTTATAATTATCCATCCAATTATCCAATAATAGATGATAATACTAATTCAAATAAATCAATCTTTTATTTAATATCAAATAATAAATAAAAGACCAGATAATTATTTAATTATTATCCAATGACAATCAATACAATATCTAATATTGCACTTTTAGTCCCCGTACTTTGAGATATAATTAATCATCCATTAATTAAATCTCAATGATCATTTCGTGTCATAAACAATATCCAATATTATTTATTCAATAGTTTAATTGCATCTGCTCAGTTGTGCTCATCGGTGTGACCCTCAAGTGTTTTATGAAATCAGCCATGATGCAGTAGTAATGTCATCTTTACACACCATACACTAACAAATAGTTATGTCTATTTTAATTATACGTGAAGTAGAGAATGCTAATTAATTGGTATAAACATTATCATTATATTTCTACATGATGAAATTACTTAAATTAATTCAAAGCCTAAGTTAGTAAATTTAATAAATTAAAGTATAAAACACCTAATTGAATATTAATATCCATTTTTATGAAATCGAAGTATCAAACTAACACATAAGTCATTTAAAAATTAAAACGTAAACAATTATTTTAATGATTTATCAAATAGTGTTTAACTTTAGTAAAGAAAAGCATAAGTTTAGTAAACAAAAACTCAATTTTAGTAAAAAAGTGTCTAAGATATTTCGGGTTTGAACCCAAAAACCAAACCGTTTTCAAAAGCCAAAAAACCCACGAATGTAAACCGAAAAACCGATAATCCAAACCGGAAAACCGAAACCGAACGGTTTCTTTATTTCAAAAACCAGAATTTGCGGTTTGGGTTCTGTTTCGGCCAAAAAACGAACCGAACCGCCCCATGATTTTTAAACCATGAAATTTGAAAGATAAAAAGATTTTTAAAATCAATGAATTTTAAACCATGAAATTTGAAGATACAACAACCATATGGTTGTTATAATTCTTTTTCTCCAAATTTAGCTTCTACTTATCTTTCACCTGAATTTTAAGTTACATATTGATATAAGCAATTCAAGTCCTCCAACTAATAATTTGTCATCATTTCTTTCTCTTTGGTTCCATCTGATCTACCTAAAACAATCTAGGGATGTAAATAAGGGTGGTGAGAGTGCCCACCATTCCCATTTCTATCTTTTAGGGGTGAGCAAAAACCGAACCCGAAACCCAAAAAGCCGGGAAACCGAAAAACCAAAAAAACCGAAACTGAAAAAACCGGAGTAAATGGTTTTGTTTTGGATTCCCTCTAAAAACCGAACCGAAAAAACCAAACCGAACCGGTTTTTTTAATTTAATTTAATTTTTATAAATATTTTATATATTTATTGAGTTATTTCTACTTTCACTCATATTTGATGTTATGTACTACTCCTATATTACAAAGCTTCTTTTATTTATATTCACATGGAAGCATTTTTAAATTATATATATATATATATATATATATATATATATATATATATATATATATATATATATATATATATATATATATATATATATATATATATAATTATATATAATTCAATTTTACGATGTTAAAATGCTAATTAATTGACATTGTTAATAGTTATGCTTATTTTAATTATATGTGATGTAAAGAATGCTGATTAATTGGTATAAACATTCTTATTATATTTTTACATGATTAACTTACTTAAATTAATATAAATCCTAAGTTAGTAAGTTCAATAAATTAAAGTACCAAACCAACTAAATTAATATTGAATATCCATTTTTAGTAAATCAAAGTATCAAAAAATCACATAAGTCGATTAAAAATCCAAACGCAAGTAACTAATATTTAATGATTTATCAAATAGTGTTTAACTTAGTAAAGAAAATCATAAGTTTAGTAACAAAAACTCAATTTTAGTAAAAAAGTGTATAAGAATTTCGGGTTTAAAACAAAAAACCAAATCGTTTTCGAAAAACCAAAAACCAAAAAACCCACGGGTGCAACCGAAAAACCGGTAACCCAAACCGGAAAATCAGAAAACCGAAACCGAACGGTTTCTCCATATCAAAAATCAGAATTTTCAGTTTGGGTTCGGTTTCGGCCAAAAACCGAACCGAACCGCCCCATGCTCACCCCTAGGTATAATGGGCTTTGAAACAGCCTTTGGTAATGAAACTACCTTTGGCTTGGGTGACTTTGGAAATGCCTTAGGCTTAGCCTTTGGTGATGGTTTTTCCAATTTGTCAGGCGGTGATAAGACATGCACTTTTGTTTTCTTAGATTGGTGGCGTTTTCGTTTTTTGAGATAAGGTACAAACTTAGTCGTTTCAGGAACAGCACGCCGAAAACTTTTTGGTCATAATTGAAACAGATTGCAAAAAGATTATTTCAAAGGATTACTAGCAACATCCTTTCCAGACACACTAACACTATTATCGATTTTCACAAAAGATTCAGGCATGACTGCTTTTTCACAAAGAAACTTTAAAAATCAAGAGATGTTATTTTAGGAATCCTCCTTGCGTGATCTATAGGAACAAAACAATGAGAGTCCGTACATTTGGAAGACTTAGACTTAGAGAAATTCCTTGGTGAGTGGGTTTCTTGGAAGAATTAGATTGATTCATAGCCTTCTTTGAAACCTCAGCACTCACCTTTAAGAATGATTAAAGGGAACTTCAATCTTGGCTTTACCTTTGTCTGATGAGGTATGCGGGACTTTGGCAGGAGGAGAGGTTCTTGAATCTTTCAAGTGAGAACTTAAACTTTCTGAAATAGTGTCAAAACGTTCTTTGTAGATGGTTAGTTCTACATTTTGTTCAAAACTTTGTTTTACCAAATTTTCCTCACTTTTGAGAAGAGCTTCTTGATAACCAAGGATTTTCTCACGAGTTGTCCTTAAATCCTTTTCAAGCATTTATTTTATGTTGAATAACTTTTGTAGAAATGTAAGGATGAGGGATTGGTTTAACAGGTTCAGAGTTCATTTTAGTTGGTTAACTGCTATTAAAGAAATCATCTCTCAGAGTAGGTACTCTATAGGGATAACTGTCATTTAGATTTCATATTTGAAAGAAATTTGCCTATTTTCAATTTCATTTCATTTCTCCTCCTCTTGGGTTAGGGCTTCTTCCGATGTTTGAAGGAAGAAAGTCCGGTACCCGTGTCCCATGTACCTTCTATCATAATACATTGGTAGAACTGATAAAGCCTTTTTCAATAACTTAGGATTTTTAAAACCAATTCCTTGTTTGGAATGATAAAACCTAGTTTCTTTGGGTTGATTTAGATGAATAGTTTGTTCAGTCTGACCCTGTTTTAGAAATTCATCATCTAGGGTTTTGATTCGTGAGTACAAACCTATCCTCTCTTTTCAATCATCTTATATTTTCTCTGATTGTCTAAGTTTTCCACATTTACGGACTCTAAGCGTTTTGTAAGAACAGGCAGTTTTGACTTCAAAGAACTCTTTTTCTTAGTGATTGTATCAATACAACTCTTAAGATAAGTGTTCCTATCCTCAGCCATTACCTTTTCATGCAAGAATTTCTTTACAAGATTGTGCTCATTCAACCACTTATTTTTATACATAGTGGATTTTCTTTTTCAGCAATCAATTTGTTCTTTAATTCATGTAGTTGAGCATGCAGTTCATCAAATTCATCACTCGATTTAAAATCAGATAATGATTGTGTATCAGATAAATCAGACGAAGATGAAGAACTTTGTACCTGTTTGGAGTGGTTCATGAGACAGACTGGAGATATATCAACTTTCTCCTCCTCGACAGTCTTCTCATGTGTGGAAAATCCTTGATTCATGATTGTGGAGTGCAAAAGGTGGATCTTCTAGATTGGAAACTGGAAAAACTCAGAAACTTCACTAGTTCGGATGCTGATGAATCCGAAATTTGATGGGCGATGGATCGAAATTTTCAAATCAGTCCGAGGTTGAAAGATCAGAGGTGTCTGATGATAGATATCCAAATTTGAAGCTCAGCAGATGTATCCGAGGTAGGTAACTTGGTGAAACTTGGATCAGAAATGGGTTTTGGACGTTAATTTTTCAGCTTCTCTAGAGACTAATGTCTGTAGCCTTTTTTTTGGAGTCGAATTACGCCTCGAAATTTTCTGAACCAGCTTTGCCCATTCTAGAAATCGTAGATCTCGGTTCAAGCTTCGTTTTGACATATGGTAGGCCCTGTAACGATGTTCCAGTCAAAAGTTATGGCCTCTGGAAGCACTGAAAGTCACATTTCGGATGGATTGAAGTTTAGTGTGAAGAATGGTCTGAATTTCGGATGTATGATGCGAAATTCGGATGGAGTGAAGTATGGTCCAAATTTCGGATGTATGATGTGAAATTCGGATGGTCCGAAATTCCGATAGAGTGAAGTATGGTCCGAATTTCGGATGTATGGTGATCCGAATTTCGGATGGACCTGAAGTTTGACTTAGTCAAAATTCTCAGAAAAATTGCAGCAGAACTGCTGCTGTTGAACATGATGAACAGTACCCAGAACTTCAAAAATCCAACTTCAAATGATGTAAAAACCCAAATAAATGATCCCTTAATGCCCGAAAATAATAATAAACAAATTTCAACCTCTACTTTCTACAAATCTATGCTTAATTTCAATGAATCACCAATAAAATTTAAAAAAACGTGAAAGAAAAAAAATTATCTCTTAGATCCAAAAATTAACCCTAAATCACGTTGAAAACTAGCAAATAATGATAGGAATTAACTAATAATCATCAAACGATCACAGATCCATCAAAATAAAGCGGAAACAACAATTTATTTTGAGATCTAGAAAAAACCCGTATGAATATGGACGTTTTTTTGTGAAGAACACGAACAAATCTGAGATTTCAAGTTGAAATCCAATCAACCTGACTCTGATACCAATTGACAACTTTGATTCCCAATATATTTTGCACTCAAACACATAAAATCAAATGATTGGTATTAAAAATATGAAGATTACAAGAGAGAATTTTAGACACTCCATCTCTAGGAACTTTCACACTAAAAAACACACACTTAGGTGGAGGCCACTTGGAGGCTCCTTCAAAACCCTAGGAGAACAATACTATATATACCTAATCTTAAATTGGGAGTTTGTCCAAACATTCCACTCAAAGTCTAGGAAATTGAGATTCCCCCCAAAGTAACTATTTCTATTTACAAATTGAACCTACACTTTTATTATATTCAAATTATACATTATTTTAGAGCTAACATATTTAAAGTTTATTAATTATATTATTATTATCTTTTATGACTATTTTTTTTTTAATTTTATCAAATTTATTTATTTACAATTTTTGTTTTTTCATTACCTTATCAATATTTTAATATATATTCTGAATATTTATTTCCGGTTAGATAATATTCGATTATTTTTTCACAATGATAAATACTAAGAAATATTTCAATTTTTACTTTTTCCAAACGAAGAAACTATGAACCATCCTGTTAGGCACAAAAAGGCCTCAGTCAAACCTGCTCTACATCTTAGGGGGAGATTTTTAATCAAACCTGTTTGATGCACTTGAAGGTATAATTTAAGGACTGTTTATGCCTTATTTAAAACCTGAAAAGTGATTTGTAATATCACCCAAAGCTGCTTACCCTGTTGCATACGTTGCAACAAAGGCAGATTGTCCAAGCTGTTCTGTCTGCTGAACAGGCTGGACAAACACTGTCTACGCTGCTCTGTTCTGTTGAGCAGCTTGGACAGATTCTAAGGGGCTGTTTGATAGCACTTATCAGCCTCTTATCGGAGCTAACCTCTTATTCGGTAAGAGGAAAACCCGATAAGTGCGTTTGATTTGCATAATACATAAGAGGCAAAATCCTCTTATTTTGACTTACCATGATCAGATTTATTTTTCCTCTCATCACCTCTTATCAAAACCCACAAAAGAAAAACACAAAACACATCCTTCTCCTTGGTGAAACCCTAGCCGCCTAGCAGCCCATCTCCCTCACCGGCTCCGGCAGCGGCAGCGGCACCGGTACCGGCAGCGGCTCTCCCTCGCCGTCGACTTACAGGTAACGACTCCCTCGCCTTCTCTCTTCTCCCTTCCTGTTCGTCAATTTCGCCCCACCCCCTTCACCGTCGCCATTCTCCCTTCCCCCCCTCCTGATTTCAACCTATTTTTACATCTTAAAATTACTATAGTTGTGTATGTTTTGTTTGATTTCAACCTATTTTTTCATCTTAACATTTTAAAATCTAAAGATATGAATTTATCTAGGCATTTTTTATTTCTACCCTAACTATAGTTGTGTATGTTTTGATTTCAGGTTTGCTATTGACAAGCATTCTTTGGCAAACAATCTTTGACTAGCATTCTTCATTTGAGGTATTCATTACTTTTATTTTTCAAGTATTCTTTGATATCATGTATAAAAAGTAGTTGATTTATGATTTTTGAACCATTTGATACTTGAATTTGATTCTTTGATCATGTATGATTCTTGAACCATTTGATTCTTGGATTTGATTCTTTGATATCATGTATAAAAAAGTTAGTTGATTATGATTCTTGAATCATGTATGATTCTTAAACCATTTGATACTTGGATTTGATTATTTGATATCATGTATAAAAAGTAGCATTCTTCATCATGTATGATTCTTGAACTATTTGATACTTGGATTTGATTATTTGATATCATGTATAAAAGGTTAGTTGATTACTATTGTTTTGATGGTAAAAACATGTGATTTGAGAATGAATATATAAAATTAATAAAAATAACAGAATCAGATAATTTTTTAAACAAACAGACTTATTAAAATTTTCTTATCAGATCACTATCTTATCAGGACCACATCTTATCAATCAGAAGTGGGATCAGACATCAGACAGATTACCTCTTATGCTATCAAACAGCCCCTAAGTGTTCTGTTCTTTGTGAACAGAACCTGTTCTTTTTGAACAGGCTAAACACTTTGTGGAATATGTTTCCAAGTCCTCATGTATTGTTTTTGGCTAAAAGATCAGTTTACAAGTCGAAGACAAAGTGGAAAACAGAAACTGCACAGCCTACCTACGCTGTTCTGTTACATGAAGACAAACGGATATCTGAAAAGGGTGACAGACATTTTCTTATATCAAAATGGCCTTAACAAAAGAAGAAAGATGCAAAGTTGACATTCCTCTTTTGGTTAAAGCCTTATGCAACAGTGACAAAAAGAAAAAGACAAAGATTCTCCCACATGAAGACAAGTCTGGTTTTTCAACATGTGTAGAAAAGGTGTTTTGTCTTTTTGGAAAGACATCCCACTTTCTCATTGTCCAATGAAGAAGCTTCACTGAGATTCTTAGTAAGAGTATAAAAGGAAGCTTCTAAGGATTATGAGATATCAAGAGTGTGAAATTAGATCGTGCATTGAAGTGTGTTTTTTTCATGCATGCAAGTCTGCTTGAATATAACAGTACGTGTGTCTAAGCTGTTCATACTCAAGCTGTCCATCTGTGTCTTGTAAAAACAGTGAGTGCATCTAAGTGAGTGTAGTCATTGTATCTAGTCTGAGTGTGTCTTAGATTAGTTAAACAACTGTTGTATCTGTCATCTCAGCTTGAACCTTTCCGCAGTCAAGCTTGTTTGTAATTAACACTTGTTGATAATATACACAAACATTGAGAAAAGAGTGTTGAGTTTTTAAATTGCTGTATTCACCCCCCCTCTACAGCTTAGAACAATACACTAGGGAAACCTTTTGGGACCTACACATCCTTTTTTTAGTTTTTTCTGAACAAAATAATATAAACCATTCTGGTTTTTTAGTTTTTTCAATCTAATGGGTTGTAGCTTTTTTATTTAAAAACTAAAAAATCAAAATGTATTGCAATATTTTTCATTCAGAAAAATTATAAACCATAATTATTCATAGTTTCGTTTGTTGTTAGAAACTAAAAAAATGAATAGGTCGTAATTTTTTCGTTAGCAAAAATTTAAAAACAAAAATTGTTCATAGTTTTTTTGTTAAAAAATCTAAAAAAATAAATAGGTCGTAGGTTTTGTCATTCAAAAAATCTAAAAACGTGAAGGGATCGTAGTCCTTTTCGTTTGGAAGGATTAAAAAACCAAAGAATTTGTAGTTTTTCAATTCCAAAAAAATACGAATTTTACTATTTTTAGTATTTTTTTAATTCCAAAAACCTGAATGGATTGTAGTCCTATGAGTAATTGCGGTTTATAGTTTTTCTAAATGAAAAATACTGAGACCCGTTTTGGTTTTCGGTTTTTTAAATAAAAAAACTATGACCCATTTAAATTGGAAAACTAAAGACTGGAACGATTTGTATTGTTTTGTTCAATAAAACTAAAAAAGGATAGTTTGTAGTTTTTTAGTTTGGAAAAAGTGAAACTTAGAATGATTCGTAGTATTTTTGTCGTTATATATAATTGCGAATAAAGAATCGAATATTATCTAATCGTAAATAAAAATTAATATATTATAAAACTTATAAGGTTATGAAAAAATAAAAATCGTAAATTAATAAATTTAATGAAATTATAAAAAATAGTGGATAATAATATAATTAAATAAACTTTAAATAAATAAATAATAATAGAAACTAAAAAACTAAAATTTTATTATAAAATATCACAATAAAATTTGAAACATAAATTAGATTTATCTTGGTGTTAATGAAATCTTAGAAAACATAAAAAATAAAAAAAAATTTGGTATTAATTTGATAAGTTATTGTTACTGATAAAAGAGTAATTACAAAAATGGTCCATGTGGTTTGTTCAAAATTATGAAAACGGTCTATCAACTTCCAAAGTTTCAGTAGTGGTCTCTCAAACCACTTTTTACTTACAGAAACGGTCATTCTGTAAACTTTATAAACAAGACGATTTTCCCTACTCTTAATTACAAGTTTGGTCATTTCAATTTTGGTCTTTTTTCTTTATTTTTTATTTTTGATTTTAAATTTGATATATTAATTTAATAAGTTATGATTTGACACATTATTAAATGTATTATTATTATTATTATTATTATTATTCTCATTCTCATTATTATTATTAGTTATACCGATTTATTTTGTAAAATAAATCTATATTTATTTATTAAAAAATTATTTTTATTTATATACTTAAATAGTTAATTTATGCCTATTTTACGTATTCAATTTAATTATTTTATATTTTATTGGTTAAACTATTTGTATATTTTTATATTTATACTTTTCCATCAAATTATTTCATTACGTTAATAAGTTTTGATTTTATCAATATTTTGATTTAAATTTACAAATTCATTACGTTAATAAATTTTTAATTAAGTATACTAATTTATTATTTTTTATTTAAATATTTTGTTACATTGATGAAGACTGCAAAGAAGATGTGGGATACTTTGTGTACCGTCTTTGATGGTCCCACAATCACACTAGATAAGAGGATCAACAATCTTGTTGGACAGTATGAACACTTCTTTGCAAAACCAAAGGAGTCACTCACAGAAACCTACACCAGGTTCACTGCACTTATCAATGATCTCAAAGATGTTGGGATCTCAAAGGACAGCCTGACTCTGGTGAACAAGTTCTTGGACATCCTGCCTGAAGAGTGGAACTACTTTTCTACCATCTTGAGAAATTCAGGCACCATCAAAGGTATGGATCTTGTTAACTTATATGGATCCTTACTGAATGATGAGCAGTCAAGGCAACAGAAAAGAAATGCTTTGGAAATGTCTAAGAGAGGTGCTGCCTTAGTGGCCAGCATGAGACAACCTGTTGGACAGGTATGTGATGTGTTCACACAACCTGACCAACAGGCTGATGATGAAAGGGAAGAGATGTCTGAAGAGGAAGACAGCGCAGATCTTGCTGAACTTGATGATGAGCAAATGATTGCAATGCTTGTCAAAAGGTTCAACAAGAAAAGGTTTGGTAGAAAAATGTTGCAGTGGAACTCAAATACTGTCAAAAAGAAGGCAATTGATAAATCTAAGGCTGAGTGCTTTAAATGTGGCAAGACTGGCCACATAGCTGCTGACTGTGTGTCAAAAGCTGTTGGTCAGTCATCCAAACCTTTCAAGACAAACAGGGACGATGGCTACAGGGTTAAGTACCTTATGGCCATGGCTAAGCTGAAAAAGTTGGAAAACTCAGTGGCTTCCAACAAGCAAAAGGGACTCATGGCTGAGACATGTGATTGGGAGGAGTCTGATTCATCCTCAGATGAAGAAGACAACAACTGTCTGATGGCCAACACTGATGTCCCATCAAACAGCAACTTCAAACAGGACCTGGATGAAGCTAAAGCCTTCAGCAGCTTAGAGAACTGGAATCCTACAATGATGTACAAGGTACAAAACTTTATGGCTTACAGTTCTGATGAAAAAAGTAAAAATGTTTGAATACATGCTTGTTGATTTGAAAGCTGATGTTGAGAATCACAATGTTTTACTGTCTGAAATCTCTAAGCTTAAAAATGATCTTGACATAAAATCCAGTAAACTGGACAGTTTCCATAAGTTGGAAACTGAGCTTGATGAATTAAAACACATCAACTCCATTTTACTAGAAGAAAAGAGAGAGACAGATGTAAAACATGCAAAGCTTCAAAAGATAGTTGACTCTTGGTGCCAATCTGCACAAAAAGTCAGCCATTGCATTAGTCAACAGATCCCTGCACAAATCCAAGCCTATCTTGGTGGGGATCTTGACAAAGCAGCTTCTATTGTTGAGATAAATAATCTGAAAGATGACTTATCCACTCTTGGTGAGCTTCCTAGCACTTTCATTCCAAAAGTAAATGGTAAGCTAGTCTCAACAAACAGGTTTGTCAGGTCTCAAAATACTGACAGCTTGTGTGAAAAAGCTCCAAAAGCTGATGATGGAATTTGTTCTCCATCAAATCAGCTTGCTAAGTGCTCTGCTGATTCACACAAGCAGAAGAAAGGAAAACATGCTCAAACTGCAGCTGTGGACACTAAACCTGTTCACAAAACAGGCTCTGGGTCCAAAGCTGATGGTAAGAGACATGTTAACTGTTGGAATGTATTTTTGTTGATGGAATACAAAGTATAGGGTCTATTTTGTAATTAGTTGATAGTTATAAAAATGTATATAATAGTGATTTGACTTTCAAAATAGAATAGATCTGACAGTTATTTTGGGCGCATTGAATTCAGAAAGGGTACTGTACACGAAGATTCTCTTTCATCATTTTGTAATCGTTAGTTGTTCAATCGAAACATTCGGTCAGTTTTAATTCTGTTTGTTGTTCTTGATTATTTGATATTAGTGTTTGATTGTTAAGAAACTATTTTTCACAATTGGTATCAGAGTTTCTAGGGGTGAATTTTTGATTCTGAAATTGAAAATTACGAAGTGTTCTTGAACATTTTTTCGCAAAACCTAAAAATCATCAAGGGTTTTTATTCTGTTGATCATAGATTCTGAAATTTGGATTGAAGGTAAAGGATTAGTAATCGATTCAATTGAATATAATCTTGATTTGATTCATCAAACACAGAAAAAGGTCTAGTGATTTTTCTGAAATTTTGAAAAACCCAAAGTTCATCACTGTTTTATAGAAAAAGTCACTTCTAGATCTATTTTTGGACAACGTTGTTTCACAAAAAGTGTTTGTAATCATAATCCTTACCTTCGACTTCAATTTGGGTGAAAATGGCTAAATTTTTCGAATTAATTTGAGTTTCAGACTTAAATATTCTGAAAAACTAAGAAACTCGAAATATACTCAGTTTATGTGCAATTCGAGTTGACTGCGTTTATAATTCGAGTTGATAACAAGTGTCAATCGAGTTGGAATTGTTAGTCAATCGAGTTGACTTGATTATTCAATCGAGTTGACTAGTTATTCATTCGAGTTGACTTACAATTTTATTCGAGTTGAATCTCAATTGATTCAAGTTAACATTCATTTCATTCGAGTTGAACTGAAATTTAATCGAGTTGATCCAAAAGTTAATTTAATCGAGTTGCACAGAATCTCAATTCGAGTTGTACTTAGTCTTATTCGAGTTTCACAGAAACTTAAGTCGAGTTTTACAAAAGCTTAATTTGAGTTTCACTCAAAGTTCATTCGAGTTTCACTCAAAGTTAATTCGAGATTCACTCAAAGTTAATTCGAGATTCACTCAAAGTTAATTCGAGATTCATACAAAGCTCATTCGAGTTTTACACAACATCATTCGAGTTTTACACAGCATCATTCAAGTTTTACACAACATCATTCGAGTTTTACACACCATCATTCGAGTTTCATCATTGTTTGATTCAAGTTGATTATTGCTTCTAACAAATTACTTTGTTATAGATTCGAGTTGATTATCTGATTCAATAGAGTTTCACTAATCATTCTTACAAAGGTTGATCAACTTTCAACTGTTGATCAACAATTTCAATTTCAATCAAAGTTCATCAGATCTTGGATAGTTTTCTAAATATCAATCACACTGTCAAAAGACGCTCTAGCAATGGGATCAGAAACCAAACCCCCAATTCTTTATCGGGGAGAATACGTCCAATGGAGGGAGAGGTTTCTAGAATTCATAAGTTTTCATGATCTGTCGGAAGAAATGTTGAAATCCTTAACAGAAGGACCAACTCCATTTATGGAAACAATTCCTGGAGTACCCACTGGTAATCCCCCAATTCCACCAAGGACAGTTGAGGTTACAAACTTGACTGAGACACAAAAGAAAAGAAAGTTAGGGGATAAAACCGCCAGGAAATTATTAATGACCTCAATCCCCAATGACATTTACACATGTCTCACAAACACAAAAACCGCCAAATCCATATGGGATGAGGTGTGTAAACTTATGAGGGGATCTGACAGAGCTGCAACAAACAGAGCTAGAAACAGTCTGATGACATTCGAGAATTTTCGAGCTCGTGAAGGAGAATTACTGGAAAACACTTACCTGAGGTTTGTTAGTTTGGTAAGTGAAATGAAAAGAAATGGAGTGACAAAGTCAAATCTGGATATTTATGTCAAGTTCTTAGACGTTCTGAACCCTGAATGAGAGAAGTATGCCATGATAATCCAGCAGACAAAGGACATTGAAGAAATGGATTTTCATATAATTTTTGGAACCTCAATAACTACCAAGAGGTTGTATTGAGGAAATTATCTGGCAAGAAGAAAGCTGAGAAAGAGACTGCTGACACTACTAGCAGAAAAGAAGTACAAATATAAGCTGAAAAGGGAGAAAAGGGCAGTAGGTCAGCAGTAGCTCTTCCGAATCAGAAACATCAGATTCATCTGCAGATTCCGAAATAGAAGAAATGAAAAAGCAGATGGCACTGCTAACCAAAGCATTTCAAAAGAAGTTCTACCGTAAGCCAATAACAATAAGATGCGCTACAAGACTGGCTCGAGGAAAATTGAAAAGAAGGAAAAATATGAAAAATCTTGAGAGAGCAGTGGCAGAAAAGCTGACAAATATGAAAAATCAAATAAATCGGCAAAGAAAGAATCAGAGCAGAAGTGCTATAACTGTGGAAAACCATGTCATTTTGCCCATGAATGTAGACTACCAGTAGTAAAAAACTCTGACTACTATACAAGAAAGCCTCTCTTAGCCAAAGAAAAAGAGGCTGGAAAAGCTCTTATGGCGGAGGATGACCACTGGCTACAGTTATCTGAAGATGAAGACATACTAGATGAGGATGCTCATATTTGCCTGAACTCAGAGGTTTTCAATGAGTCGGAATTAAGTGAGTCAGCCATGATAGCCGAGGATGAAGTATGGGTTGGACTAACAGATGAGGAGGATGAGGAAAGACAAGAGTCTAAGGAGGAAGAGACTGAAGAAGTTGCGTTGATGGCAACTGGAAAAACTGATGATAAGGATAATGAAGATTCAGAGTCAGAAAGATCAGATGGTTCAGACACACCGGAGGTAAATTCTAACTCTGACTCTGAAATTGATAATTCTTGTGTGCTAGAAGAGAAATTAACTCAGGTGGCCATTATGCTTAAGAAATTTGAAAAATCGTTAAAGGCTGAAAAGAAAAACGCTCACTCTTTGGAAAACAAACTACGTAACGAACATAATTTAGTTTTAGATTTTTCCAAAGATAAAGCATTAGCCTTACGAGCAGTTTCAGATTTACAAGACAAAGAAAAAGAACTTCAAAGCAAAATACAAGAACTTAATCATAATATATCTGACCTACAAGAAAAACTGAGAATGGCAGAATTAGAAGCTTCAAATTTTTCTGTAAAATATCATGCTATTTTTGAAGAACGAACTAAACTTTATGAAAAAATAAAGATGGAAGATGAATTTATCAAAAGAGGGCAAACAGATCAAAACATCTATTTAAATTAACCAAAAGACACAGAATTTTACAATTCTAAATCTGGTATTGGTTGGGAAAATCCCAAGTATCTGACAAATGCTATATCCAGTTCACCTACTTTATATGATGTCAGATATATGAACTTAGGATTAAAAATGATTTTTATGAAGCATCTGATGAAGTAGAATCTAGTGAAGAAACAAAATGATTAAGATCAGACAAAATGCAAAATTCTGTTGATTATAACAGAATAAATGAATCAAGCAATAATACTGATATTAAAGAAGAGTATATTCAGACATATTCTGAAAAGGATTTATCTGAATCTACTACTATATCTCAAAAGTTATACTTGCCAATTTCAATTCTAGAAAAGATAAATTCTGATCTAGAATTGAAAATTTAAAACTTTGAGACAGAAAATAAATCTCTCAAGGCTGAACTTAAAATTATGGAACAAAAGTTACAAAAACAGTCTGAGAACAAAAAGTTGTCTGATCCATCATCTTCAACTTCTCTAAATTCTATCAATTCAGAAAAGGCATTTGATCTGTTTATGAACTCTGACTTCAATTCCTTAGAGGAAATGTTTGTTAAAATTGATGATTTTGTAAAACCTTTACATAACAAACAATCAGATGATAAAAAAGAACCTGTTAAAATTCTGCAAAGAATTTCTACAGATTCAATAAAATCATCTGAAAATTCACCAACTTTACAACAAAAGAAGGAGAAAACAAAAGTTATTTTTGATACTCCTAAATTTGAAAAAGGTGAATCGTCTTCTACAGAGAACTCAATTGCACTTAGAGTCCAATCTTCAAAAGGTAAGAGAAATTTATAGAAGAAACAAATTTGTAAGACTACTAATTCTCATGTTTCTTCTATGTCAGATATTATCGTGAACGGTTCAAGAAAGCAAGTTTGGAGAAAGAAGAAGAGAGAACAGAAAAACAAGAAAATAAAACAAGAGTGGCGCGTGAAGAAAAATATTGTTACATATAGAAATAGCAATTTTGAAAACTCTGTCTGTACTAATACATTTGTTGATAATTCTTGTATAAAATTCTCTCGAACAGACTTAATTGCTTTGAATTTTGGTGCATGTAAATCTTTAATTGTAAAATCTGATAAGCTCGTCTCGCAACCGAAGAAAAAGGACCCATTTTTTAAACAGAAAAAAGTTCCACAGCAAAATATTATAAAAACAGTTCCACCAAGAATTGTACAAAAGTGGATACCTAAAAGAACTGTTCAAAAATGGGTACCTAAATCATCATCAATTGTAAAGCTAAAAGCCATATCTGATGAGAAAACAAATACTAAACTGCATGATTTACCTAAATCAAAAGTACCCAACTATAAGTGGGCACCTCATGTGCTATTTCGTCTTCAAGGTAAATCATGTATGGTATCTTGACTCCGGATGTTCGAAGCATATGACCGGACAAAGAGACACACTCACGAACTTTGTAGAAAAGTTCTGTGGGACGGTCAGATTTGGAAATGATCAGTTTTGTCCGATCAAAGGATACGGGAGTCTCGCATACGATAAAATTACCATTCAGAAGGTTTTCTACATTGATGGTCTTGGACATAATTTGATTAGTATTGGACAGCTGTTTGATAAAAGATTGGAAGTCAACTTCAAAGCCAATCGGTGCAACATTAGATTCGGGGAAGGTAAAGAAATACTGGCAGGAAACAGGAAAACCAATTTGTACTCCATTGACTTAGCCTCCATTAATCTGAAGAAGGATGTCTGCTTACTGTCAAAAGCTACATCTAAAACAGCATGGCTATGGCATCGTCGCCTTTCACATCTGAACTTCAATGAATTAACCAACCTAGCAAAAGGCGGGTTAGTTAAAGGGCTACAAACTCTCAAATTCCAAAAGGAGCAGTTGTGTGCCGCATGTGAAAAAGGAAAGATGACCAGAGCTTCACACAAATCCAAATCCGAACACTCTTCAACGAGAGCACTGTAATTGCTACATATGGATCTGTGTGCACCAATAAGAGTACAGAGCATTAATAAGAAAAGATATGTATTGGTGATAGTTGATGACTATTCATGGTACACATGGGGTTTCTTCCTGAGGTCCAAATCAGATGCTACCGAAATCATCATAGACTTCATCCGGAAAATTCAAGTGAATTTGCAACTTACAATTAGTCAATCCGCTCAGATAACGGAACAGAATTCAAGAACAAATCACTTGAATCATTTCTGAATTCTGTAGGAATGACACATCAGTTTTCAGCTGCTAGAACTCCACAACAGAACGGTGTCGTTGAACGGAGAAATCGGACACTAGTGGAATCTTCTAGGACGATGCTGGCGTATTCAAATCTACCGTTGTTCAAATGGGCTGAAGAAGTTAAAACATCTTGTTTCACACAGAATTGTTCAATCATCAATAAACGTTTCAGAAAGACTCCTTATGAACTAATAAATAAACGGATACCTAATATTAAATTTTTCCATGTCTTTGGATGCAGATGCTTCATACTAAATGACAAAGACAACCTTGGAAAGTTTAATCAAAAAGCAGATGAAGGTATATTCATAGGTTATTCAAAGGAGTCAGTCGCTTTCCGTGTATACAACAAGCGAACCAAGATAGTCAACGAGAGCGTCAACGTCAAATTTGATGAAGGAGTGGTAATGGCTTCTGAACATACCAGTTCAGGACCCGAACCTAACAAGCAGACTTCAATGGAGTCACCTGAAGAGAATGCTGAAAATTCTAAATTAAATAAATTGTTTGAGAATTTTTATGAAGACTACTTTGAGAAGCCCAAAACTAATGTTTTAAATTTGGTGCCTGAAAGGATTACTGAAGATCCTGTCGTAGTCTCCGATCATTCTCATCAACAAGTATCAGAAGAAACTGGAGAAGCCTCAACAACAGATGTGCACTTGCCAACTGAAAGTGCACAACCCATTGAACCTCCAGAATCTTCTGAAACCCCCTTAACATCCGAAAATTCAGAAACTCCTAACTCAGATACCCTACCAACTACATCTGAAGCAATCCCCCGACCTACATATT
Organism: Centrapalus pauciflorus; assembly: GCA_020465985.1. Classification (NCBI taxonomy): domain Eukaryota; kingdom Viridiplantae; phylum Streptophyta; class Magnoliopsida; order Asterales; family Asteraceae; genus Centrapalus; species Centrapalus pauciflorus. The sequence continues at coordinate 94,469 of JAANYP010008410.1, forward strand.
TAGACCGTCATCCCAATCAAGACCACATAGAACCGTATCCACATACTTACAAGTGGACTAGAAATCACCCAATAGAAACATTATTGGTGATCTCTGCTTCAGTCCAAACCAGAAGAGCCACAATAAACGAGTGCCTATTTTCAAATTTTCTCAGCAAAATAGAGCCTAAGAATGTGAAAGAAGCACTTCTGGACGCTGATTGGATTGTTGCAATGCAAGAAGAACTGAATCAGTTCGAACGGTTGAAGGTCTGGAGACTTGTTGAGCGACCCAAAGACAAATCTATCATTGGCACGAAGTGGATCTTTAAAAATAAAAAGGACGAACATGGAGTAATCATTCGCAATAAAGCTCGCCTCGTTGCCAAAGGATACAGTCAACAAGAAGGGATTGACTACGATGAGACTTTTGCACCAGTTGCACGAATAGAAGCGATTAGAATGTTTTTAGCTTTTGCTGCTCATAAAAACTTTACTGTTTATCAAATGGATGTTAAAACTGTGTTTTTAAACGGGGAATTAACCGATGAAGTATATACATATCAGCCCGAAGGCTTTACTGATCCTTCAAAACCTGATCATGTATATATTTTAGACAAGTCACTGTATGGCCTTAAACAAGCACCGCGTGCTTGGTATGATGCACTTTCAACATATCTGTTGAAATGTGGATTCAACAAAGGTGCCCACAACCCTGTTTATAAAACGTTAGGGGCCGGATATTATAGTGATACAAATATATGTAGACGACATAATATTTGGGTCTACAAATCCTGAATTTTGTAAGAAATTCGCATTCTTAATGTCCCAAAAATTCGAAATGAGCATGATGGGAGAAATAAATTTTTTCTTAGGATTACAAGTTAAACAATTGGCTGATGGTATTTTTATTAATCAGTCAAAATATATACATGATATGTTAAAGAAATTTAACATGGTTAACAGTTCTCCTATGAAAACTCCCATGGCTCCGGATTGAAAGTCAAAACTCGATGAGGACATCTCGGGGAAACCTGTAGATGTGACTCATTATCGAGGTATAATTGGGTCATTATTGTATTTAACTGCTAGTAGACCGGATATCATGTTTGCTACATGTGTATGTGCTAGATATCAGGCGAATCCAAAAGAATCACATTTAACAGCTGCAAAAAGAATTTTAAGATATCTCAAGGGAACTCCAAACCTTGGTTTGTGGTATCCCAGAGGATCTTCATTCAATTTAACTGCTTTTTCTGATGCTGATCACGCAGGTGATAAGATGGACAGAAAAAGTACATCTGGTGCAGTACAATTCTTAGGTGACAAACCCGTATGCTGGTCATCCAAGAAACAACACTGCGTTTCATTGTCTACAACTGAAGCAGAATACGTTGCTGTTTCATCATGTTGTTCTCAGGTGTTGTGGATGAAAAGCCAACTGCGAGATTACGGGTTTACACCACAGAAGATATCTATCTACTGTGATTCTCAGAGCGCAATTGCTATTGCATCAAATCCGGTTATTCAAAAACAAAACACATCGACATTCGGTACCATTTTATAAAGGATCACGTTGAAAATGGAAATATAGAATTATACTTTGTTCCTACGGAATATCAACTAGCTGATTTGTTTACCAAAGCGTTAGATGAAAAAAGGTTTAATTTTTTGGTATACAAATTGGGTATGTTGAATCGTTAAGATTTAATAATTTAGTAGTTTCAATTTATAATTTTAAATTTACATTTTTAATTGATTCTAATCTGATGTTAAATTCTTGAATTTTAGAAGTTAAAATTTTTTGGAATTTAACAAGATCTGGATTGTCATGTGCAGGGGGAGCAGAAAGTGAATTTATCTGATTTTGAGAAAATCTGATATTTTGTAGGGGGAGCTGAGTTGAGAAATATGATATACATTTGAGGGGGAGTAACATTCAGAAATTAAAGGGGGAGCATTTTAATATTTAAATTTTTTTTTTTTGTGTGAGTTTATTTTTTTTTTATGTGTGGATTTTCAATTTCTTTTTTGTTTTTGTTTGTTTAAATCTGTTTAAATTTTTTTGAAAATTAGAAATTTTTTTTTGTTTTGTTGAATTTTTTTTTGAAAAGATATTGGGTTTTGTTACTAAATGAGTTTATAATTGGTAAATTGAAAGTGGGCCGGTTAAAGTTTTTCAAACATGGGCCGGTTTATAATCTCTTCTATAAATTTGAAATTCAAATTTCAAATTTACTTTTTCGGATAACTGAATATTCATCATCTTCTCCAAAAAGTTCCTTCAACATTAAGAAACCTAAAACCCACATATCTTCGACTGATTCAAGAAAATATTTCATCAAATTGTGAGTAAATCCAATCATTTCTTATGTTTTTATATAGTTTTTTTTAGTTTCTGAGTATATATGTGACTGCTCGTATTTTTCGTATTTGAGTGTTCAAGGTGATTCATATTTTTTGTTCATTAAAATGAAATTAAATGTGTGGTATGTTTTGATTCATGAATATGTAATTTCATGGTTCAAATCCAACCACACAAACAGAACTTTGGATTTTAGTTTCAAAAGTTTCGTGTTCTTCATGTTTCTGAAATTTGGATTTTTAACAACTTTAGTGTTATTTTTAATCAAAGTTCAGTAAAACAAAGTTGTTTAAAATTGTTTTTCGAATGGGAAACAAGTTTTAAATCACTGAAAAAGTCCTTGGAATCAATTTTTGAAAATTCAGTGTATAAAGGACTTGTAAATAAATTCATCAGTGCTTTCTCGATTAAAGGCTTCAATCGAGAAAATCATTAGTATCAATCGAATTGATTGATTAATCAATCGAGAGTTATTGATGTTTAATTCGTGTTGACTAACTTTGTCATTCGAGTTAAACATATGAGTTGATCGAGTTGTTCATACTTGGTAAATTTCAGTACATGTCTCGATTAATACATAACCCCAGAAGTCTCATGTTCTATTCGAGTTGGTTCCATGTTGTAATCGAGAATGTTCTTACTTCATGCAAGTTGTTCACATTATGAAAGGATGATCGAGTTTGCCTTAGACTTAATAGAGTTGGTCCGTATATTTTCATGTTTAATTCGAGATTCACACTTCATTCATTCGAGAATTGGTGTACTTTATTCGAGTTAGACTTTACATCCACTCAAGTCCTTTCATGACTCATTCGAGTTGGAGTTTACTTTCACTCGAGTTCTTTCATGTTACATTCGAGTTTATTTAAAGTTCCATTCGAGTTGGAATGATTAATCATTCGAGAAACATCATGACTTAATCGAGAATTTTTATGTTTCATTCGAGTTGATGTCTAGGTTAATTCGAGTTGTTTCAAGAGTCATTCGAGAAACAAACAGACTCATTCGAGTTTCAATTAAATTTTTTTTACTAAGTGTTGGGTTTTTAATGTTTTAAGAAGAATGTGACATTTTCTCAAGAAATTGTTTTAAATTTGTGTTTTTCTAACATTGGTCTCTGAACGATTGACTCTGGAATCCTGTCAATAATATTTCATTATTGTCTGGAATCCCGATGCCTTAAACAGAAAATCGCAAATTTTTATAATTTCTGATAAAATGTTATATTTTTCTACTTTGAATGATTTCATTTGTTTACCTGCATTGTCTAACATGATTATTATTTGTGTACAGGTTTCAAATGGCATCTCCAAGTCATTCCCATAATTCTAATTCATCCGATTCCCATTCATCCTCAAACCATACACAAGTATCTAAAGATGTCCGATCAACCTCAGTGACAAGACCTTCACCTTCAACCATCATACCAGACAATCAACTGGTAAAACCCAAACATTGCCTGCCTTTCAAAGATAACAACCATCGTTTGGATACCATAGTCATTAAAGTCAGTCACCCCATTATTGTAGATATTCTCAAAGGCCATCGTTTGGGATATCTTCTTCAATACAAACCCTCTATCCCACAAGTCTACCTTCAACAATTTTGGCATACTGTCAAATTTGTTCCAGCTGATGGTAACCACCATTTCAAAGTTACCATTGATCAATATAAATCCAAAATTACTCTAGCAAAACTTCGTCACAACTTGTTTCCACCAAGACGAATTGACACAGTTAACTTCCCAGAGGTAGCAGATTTTGAAGACTTTGTGTCCAATGAGGAGTTAGTGCATGACCTCATATGCTTGGGTTATTCAAAGCCACTTCCTAAGAGCTCCAAGTTTCATCGCAATGGCTTAAATGGAGAATGATACACCTTATTCGGCATCATTAATAGGTGCATGACGTCAAAACATACCGGAATAGACAGGTGCAGCATTCACTGTCTAAGGATCTTCCATGAAATTGCTTTTAATAAACATTATGACTATGCACAATGCATATGGGAAGACCTCAAAGAGATTGTGCTTGCTAAGACAACGAACAGATCGAGGAAATTTGTTCCGCTTCAGAGGTTCATACAAATTCTTATCCGAGGGATCCTCCGAGCCAATGAGAATATACCGAAGAGAGCAAACTCACAAAGATGTCCAGACTATGTGATGATGAGTTTACATGAGGTGCCATATTCTCCCAATGCAAATATAGTGCCGATTCCAGAATCTTTGTTAAAATATGCAGATCCGGAAAGTGAGAATGTGAGGATTTATAGGATAGATCATGCTCCAATAGAGACCCAAGAACCGGGTTCTCTTACCCAAGGAGTGATAGGGAGAGAGGAACTTCAGCAAGGGGCTGAAGTTCAGGGAAGCCTACATGTGAGTGAGGGAGTAGAAGCTGTGAGGGGTGGTGAGGAAGAAGATGGTAGTTCAGATTCTGAACGGACATTATCGAATATACAAGAGGGAGCAGAGGAAGGTAATGATGATGATGATGGTGATGATCATAATGAGGGAGGAGCTGCTTTGATGGATGTTGTTAATATTGCTCAAGAGAGTGTGAGGGATGTACTTCAACTAGAAAGCCGGGAATTACCCATATCTGCTGTTAGCTCCCCTCTGGGAGTTAGCATTGAAGAGGTCAGTATCCCACTGACAAGTGCACACCCCACCATCCACTCAGTCTCCTCTCAACAGGAGATTGTTTCATTTGAGCTCCGGGATGAAACACAACTTCTATCCGATAGTCCTTTGGACTTGATGGATATTGAAATAAGTACACATCTGCCCGAGTGTACAACTTCTATTCAAACACAGAGTCTAGAACCAATACAACTTAGGACACTTGAGTCTACTTCATCTGTTGAAGTAAGTGCGGCTGAACTTAGTGTTCCCGCCAGAACATCCTTAGTTACGGAAGCATTTGTTGCTTCGTCGCTTGAAGAGGGTGGAAGTCCAGTTAGAGCGACAACACTGCCAACTCTAAGTACTGGCCACACAGAAGTTCTTTTCACAAGTTCAACTGTTGTGACAACTGGAAGTCTGAGTGACCCAGTAGTGAATCTTTCCCCTTTTGTTACCGAATCGTCACTAAGCCAAGCCTTGAATGCAGCTGTTGCAGGAGTGAACAGTCATGTCTCTGCTCAGTTATCTGAAGTAATGGCACAGATGTCCAATATTCATAAGTTTTTGAAGGGTAAGTCAGTTGCTGAAGAATCTGTCAAGCAATCTGATCCACATCAAGCAATAGATGAATTGAGGGAAGAATTGAAAGATTTTGTTTGTGAACAATTTGATGAAATGATAGAAAGAATGATCAGTTTAGAGAGTACAGTGATTACTGCATTAGGCAACTTGTCTGAAAGGGTAGCGGCAGTAGAGGAGACGTGTAAGGCGCAAGCTTCATCATCAAAACGTAAACATGATGAGCATGATGAAGACTCCGATGATGCTCCTCATGAGGGGGAGAAGAGGAGGAAGCTTGCTGAGCCTACACCTGGAATTTTAATGATTACATACCCGGAGAAGGAAGCAAAGGAGAGAGAAAAGGAAGCAGGAAGCTCAAAAGAACATGCTAATGTACAAAGTGAGCTGGGATTGATTTTTCATGAAGATGTTCCAGTTCCTTTGAAAATTCAGTCAGATATCTACAACTTTGAGGAATATAATGATTCGGATGATGACGATCAAGCGGTGAAGGAACAGATGTTGATGATTCAAGGTTTAGAAGGAGAGAGAGAGAGGAGTATGTTCAGTTATCAGAGGATGATGATGTTATTACTTTGACTGATATTGATTTTCAAAATGAAGGACAGAGGAAGAAGAGGAGTTAGTTCAAGAGATTTTGAAAGAGTCTATACCGACACCGACAGTTGAAAAGCCTGAGGTTGTTATTCAAGTGAAAGAAGAAGTTGAAGAATTTCCAGTAGAAAATGTGATTGTTCAAGAAAGAGTTGAGTTGAATGAAGTGGAGGTTATGGAAAGGTTCTTTAACGAGTATATTCTTACGAATGAGTCGCAGAAACAACACCGACTCAGATTCGAAGCCCAACAGCTGGTGCAGAGGGAAATAAGAGATATGTTCACATTGTTGAATAAGGATGAAATAAGTAAAAAGAAAGTTAAAAAGTTTGAGCTATCTGCAAAATGATATGCTGAGTTTATCAAGAAAAGGAACAAATTGCCATATCTTGAAGACATTTTGGAGAATTTTTTTTTTTGTAAGAAACAAGCTCCTTGTTCGTTTCTTAAGTTGTTTAGGGTACTTGTCAAGATCAAAATCACTACCTAAGATTAACTGATTTGAATTAATCAGAGTATAAACCAATAACCTTGTATTGAATCAAAGTCCAATTAAGAAGTTTGCGGAATAACACTTAATTGTTTTAAGAAAAGCTTTCAAAATAAATAATCATATAAACACAATCAATAATCGAAAGTCATTTGTATTGCCAAACTCAATGATTACAATCACCTCTAATCTGTTTGATTAGACGAAGAACACAGATTGTTCTTAGGGTTTACAACCTTAGAGGCTTATGAAAAACTTAATCAGAAAGACAATTACAACTGAATAAACTTGTACGTGCAGACTTACAATAGAAAAACCTATTCTATGTATATATATTGCTTTCTGATTTGTTTCCTTGAACAACTCTGATTTCTCTAATAGTAGATATGCTTGAATCTTCAAAATATATCTTTTCCTGAATATCAGCACTTTCTGCTTATTGAGCTGTTGAGCAGCTTGAAGTCTATCTGTTGAGCAGCTTGAGCTTTAACACTGGCAGCTTGAACTTTTGAACTAGCAGCTCGAACTTTTTCAACTAACAGCTTGAACTTTGTACTTACACAGAAAATCTACTAACAGTCTGAGAAATCTAACTAACAGCTTGACATACTTAGAATATTTCCCAACAATCTCCCCCTAACAGAAGGATCAGAGGGATTATTTGTATCATGAGGAGTGGGTTGTGGTCCTGGAGATGAAGCAGTGATGTTAGGCTGAGCCTGCTCGGGACCCTCTCCTCTGTTTAGTGGAGTGATGCCCAATATTGCAGAGGGCAATGGGACATCAATACTCAAAAAATTGGCACTTGTTTTTAGAAGACGTTTTATTGTTGGTAAAGAGTGCCTATGGGAAACATGAATCCTTTTATGTACATTGAAATTACTGCAAGTTCTTGCAATAATTTCAGCCAAAAATCTAGGATACATCAAAAATTTCTCCTGAAAAATCATATTAGAAAAATTGAACTGTTGGCCTGTAGATAAACACACTAAGGCAGTGGCTATGTTTGAGGAAAATTCTGAGCAGCCAGTTCTTTTAGGACTTATGCATTGCTGTATAATATGTACAAGATATTTCCACTTAGGGGCAAAATGAGTTTTAAAGAACGTATAAGAATCAGTAGGGCCCCTATACCCTATAGCAAAAAGGACTTCATGTAAGGCAGTAAGAGATAAATCGGTTATACCTGTGGCATCTTGAAGATGCAAGTGTTGGCGTATGAGATCCTCAGTGATGGTGACAGTGGTTCCATCAATTTTGGACGTCAAAGAGGTGACTCCATTGATGGTTTGAACAGAGGCATGTTTCCAAAATTGCTCTATATGAGATATGTATATTGTGGGGTTGATGGTAAGAGCATGATGAATGTGGGAACTTCGAAGGAAGTCCATCATGTCGTGGAATGGTTGAAGGTCAGCGTGTTTGAGAGAATAGGGAAGACAATTATGTTCTTTGACAAACTCCATTGACAATCAATCGGTGATTTAGGGTTTCAGAGATGTGTGTGGGAATTGCTCAGAGAGAAAAAGAAAGGTCGTGGAAGATATTTTGCAACTGGTAGTTACAATTGAACGAAATTGGGACCTTTAAAGGTTTCGAAAATATCTAATCCCGCGCACACACTTATGAAAGCTACCAAAATACCCTGCACACTTTGACAGATCAAGTGAAACAACTAGCAGTCTGAGAAAATGAACTAGCAGCTTGAGAAAAGACTCAAGCTGTTAGTTGAAAGTAAGTATATTCAAATGAAATAGTGGCTCCCCCTTAAACAATCATATGAAATAGATATATTTTTCATAAAATAAGAAAGAATGATGAAAAACAAATTAATCCATATTAACCATACCAATATTTGATACTAGGAAGGTGAATCTTCCTACATCAAATGGCTTTGTAAATAGATCAGCTAACTGATCATCAGTATGAATTTTGGTAACTTGGATTAATTTCTTCTCATTACAGTCCCTTATAAAATGAAATATGATATCAATATGCTTAGTTTTGGGAAATTTCACTGGATTTTGTACAATGCTAATTGCACTTGAGTTGTCAATGTAATAGGAGTGGATAGGAAATTCATACCATAGTCTCTTAGTTGATTTTGAATCCACATCACTTGGGAGCAACAGCTTGCAGCAGCTACATATTCTGCTTTTGTGGATGAGGTGGAGACAGTTGTTTGCTTTTTACACTGCCAAGAGACCAATCTTGCTCCTAGATACTGACAACCACCAGTTGTGGACTTTCTGTCAATGTTGCATCCTCTATAATCACTGTCAGAATAGGCTGTTAGTTCAAGAGGAGAGTCTTTAGGATACCAGAGGCCTAAATGTGGTTGGCCTTTGAGGTATCTAAAGATTCTCTTAACAGCAAACAGATGTGAGTTCTTTGGAGCACACTGAAACCTGGCACAAACACAAACAACAAACATTATATCAGGTCTAGAAGATGTGAGATACATAAGTGATCCTATCAAGGATCTGTATAGGTGAATGTCCACATCTACGCCATCTTTGTCTGCATCAAGCTGCTTGTGAGTGTCCATTGGAGTACTTGCAACTTTGGTATCTTTGTAACCAAACTTTTCCAGTATGTCTTTAACATACTTTGATTGACTTATAAATAGCCCTGTAGGCTTTTGCTTAACCTGCAATCCTAGAAAAAAAGTGAGTTCCCCCATTGAACTCATTTGGAACTTTTTGTGCATCAATGCCTCAAACTCCTTGCACAGACTGTCATTTGTAGACCCAAAGATAATATCATCAACGTATATCTGAACAAGCAGAATCTCAGATTTGATGGACTTTGTGAACAAAGTTTTGTCCAGTGTACCTCTCTTGAATCCATTCTGTAGAAGGTATGATGACAGAGTGTCATACCATGCTCTAGGGGCTTGGTGGAGTCCATAGAGGGCTTTGTCTAATTTGTAGACTCTGTCTGGATACTTGTAGTCCTTAAATCCAGGAGGTTGACACACATAGACCTCTTCTTCAATTGTGCCATATAGGAAAGCAGACTTCACATCCATTTGATATACTTTAAATCCTTTGAAGCTTGCATGGGCTAGGATCAGTCTGATGGCTTCAATTCGTGCCACTGGAGCAAAGACATCATCATAGTCTATTCCTTCTTCTTGAGTGTATCCCTGTGCTACCAATCTTGCTTTGTTCTTGATGACTATCCCTCTCTCATCCTTCTTGTTTCTGAAAACCCATCGTGTACCAATTGCTCTCTTGCCTTTAGGAAGATCAACCAGAGTCCATAGATTCTGAATCTTGAATTGTAGTAGTTCTTCCTGCATTGCCTCAATCCAAGATGGATCTTTCAAAGCCTCTGATGCCTTCTTTGGTTCTAACTGTGACATGAAACAAGCATGTTCAAAGGCAGCTAGACTGAATTCTGGCACTGCTGATTCAGCATCAGTAGACTCATTGTGAACCATTGTCCTTGTCTGCACAGGAGTGCGTGGATCACCCATTATCTGATTGAGAGGATGATACTTGTGAACTCTGAGTGTTGGCTCTCTGTCTGTCTGAAAAGAGTTCCTAGATTTGTATCATCTCCATCAGGACCACTTGATGGTTCAGCTTCAGGAACAGCTTGACTTGAATCTGAGACTGTTTCCCTTTGTGATGGAGCTGTTCCCTCAGGACTTGGGATTGGCACTTCATAGTTTGCATTTGAATCAAGCTGTGCATCCAGTACCCCTGGTGGGTCACAAGATAGAAGTGGTATGACCGTATACTCATCCCATTGACCAGAATCTGCAACAGTCTGAATCTTTGTACCAACAGCTTGATCATTTGTGCTACCAGCATGAGAATTTGTGTTGGCAGCTTCAACCCTGTTTTCACCAGTTTCTGCATTATAATCAACAAAGCTTAGAGAATTAGTTAGTGAATCTAAATCAAACAACCAATCAGGACCAGTGCCTTTGACATTTGCAGTTTTTTCATTAAATTCAACATTGGCACCTTCTTCAATGGTTTTAGACACACTGTTATATACTCTATAGACTTTGCTTTGTGTGGAGTATCCTACAAAGAAACCTTCTTCAGCCTTGCTTTCAAACTTTCCTAAGTGAGTCTTAGTGTGAAGAATGGTGCAGGAACATCCAAAAGACTTTAGAAAGGCTATTAAGGGGACTCTATGATGAAATAACTCATATGGAGTTTTCCCTTGTGATTGAACAACCTGAACCCTATTCAGAACATAACAAGCTGTATTGACTGCTTCTGCCCAGAAGGTCATTGGCAGTTTGGAATCAGCTAGCATGGTTCTAGCAGCCTCAATTAAAGTTCTGTTCTTTCTTTCAGCTACACCATTTTGCTGTGGTGTTCTTGATGCACTATATTGCCTAGCAATGCCTTTAGACTCACAGAAACTGTTTAGAATATGGTTTTTAAACTCACTCCCATTATCTGATCTAATCACCTTAACTTTTAAGTTGGATTGGTTTTCTATCTTAAGAATACAAGATTTAACTAGCTCAGCAGTTTCATCTTTAGACCTAAGAAAGTATACCCATGTGAATCTGGTGAAATCATCAACAATGACTAAACAGTAAGCCCTCTTATTTAAACTCAAAACAGATGTTGGACCAAAGAGATCCATATGAATAAGATGAAGAGCAGATGAGATTGAATTTACTTCTTTGACCTTATGAGAAGATTTGTGTTGCTTCCCTTTAAGACATGCTACACAATGATCATCACAAATGAACTCCTTTTATGGTAAACCTCTTACCAAATTCTTTTTGACCAGCACATTCATGGATTTGAAGTTCATGTGACACATTCTTCTGTGCCAAAGAGCAGACTCATTAGATGATGCTTTGGATATCAAGCAGCTTAAAGTACTTGATTTGGATAAAAGATCTGTGTCCAAACAGTAGACATTGTCCTTTCTTGGTGTTCTAAGTAAAACAAGATTTTCAGGTATTTTAAAATCCTTTGAAAGAACAATGCACTCAGAAGCTGTGAAGACAACAATATTTTGTTTATCACAGATTTGAGACACACTTAATAAATTGTACTTCAGCTGTTCAACATACAAAACATCATTGAAAAGCATATTGCCTGCTTTGACAGTACCTTTACCTGTGACCTTACCTCCCTTGGAATTTCCTCCAAATGCAACAAAACCTCCGTCAAAGCCTTTGAAATTTGACAAGCATTCAGAATTGCCTGTCATGTGCCTAGAGCATCCACTGTCCAAATGCCATATTGTTTTATGTTGTGACCTATGGTTGCCCTGCACAAATAAAAGCTTAGTTAGTAGTGGAGTAAACCCAAACCAAGTTGGTTTTGGGTTGTCCTTGTGCATTGACATAACTAAACACTGTCTTTGACTTCTTATACTTAGTGAGATCCACTGATGGATTCTGTGGAGAGTATTTAGTTATGACATGAGGTATCCAGGTGTTTTGTCCATTCTTTGCAGTAACAGTCTCAGATGATCCATCATCAGTTCCAGTTTTGAGCCTAGCAGTCTGAACTGAGTCCGTAGTGCCATCAGCTTCAGAATTTGCACTAACAGTTTCAACTTTAGGCTTGGCAGTTTCAACATTTGTATCAACAGTTCAACTGAGTTTTTGCCTTTAACACACCATATCTGTTTAAACTTTGAATTTGGTTTTGCTAAAACTTGTTTTTGGTGTGTGGACTGTTTTTTATTGACTTTTGAGAACCTGTGATCAACTGTTTTCTTTGGAACTGGTGCAACAGATGGTTTGACCTTAAGTTTTTTAGTATTTTTAACAAATGCCTGTGGCTGAACCACAGTCTGTTTTGCAACAGATGGTTTGTACAAGCAATGTCTGGCCAAATGGTTTTTCCTGCCACAATGGAAACATCTTTTGACTGTTTTGATTTTAGAAGCAGTTTTATCAGACCATAACTGGTTCTTGTTCCTTTGATTTCCCCTTACTTGCTGTTGTTTGGGAAACTTTTGGACACCATGCTTTTGGCATGTGCAGATTGGAACAGTCTTACCCCTTTTATTACCTTTTGAGGAAGATGCAGTGTTACAGTTAGAAGGTACAGAAACCTGGGGAGTAGCATGGCATACACTCATGTTCTCTTTTACTTTCATACTGGGGTTTGGGGCTGCTATAGGTACACTCATTGTTTTGTGTCCTTTTTCAGCTTCTATGCACTCACAATCTTCATTTTTAATGAGATCTTCTTTAGATTCAGGACTGATTTCAAGGACAGGATCTACAGTGGTCATAGACTCATCTAATGGTTCATTAACAAGCCTATCAGCAACTTCACTCATTAGATGGATGTATTTGTTGTTGTATGGAGGTGGAGTGGCTCTGTATCCAAAACCTTCTTTGGGATTGAGCTGAGATTTTACCCTATCTTTGAATTGAACTTCCTTTAGGTGTTCCAGCTTTTGATTTGCCAATTTGAAGTTTCCTAGATCTATATTGACAGATTCTAGTTTCTTATTAGCTTCTTACACCTTCTGATCAGCCTCATCTAATTCTTATTTAGGGACTCTATTTTCTTATTCAGCTCCTTTTTCTCCCACTCATGATATGTTTTATCATGTCCCATTTGAATCTCATTATCCTTATAGTCATTGATATGTTCTTCAAGATCTTCTATGGCCTGCATATACTCATATCTCTGTTTCTTCCATCTTAGTTTGAGTTTTGCACATGCTCTCATTATGATCTCTGTACTTTTTAACCATATTTTTGCATGTTTGAGAGCAGAGTTTAGTATTTACCTCAGATGGAAGTTCAGTGGAGGTGACATTTGATGTTTCTGCCATTAGAGCTTGATTTTGAAACTCTTCCTCTATCTGATCACTCCAATCAAACACATTGTCTTCTTGAGAGACAAGTGCTTGTGATGATGAAACTTGATTGGTTTGTTGGGGTCTTGGTGGCTGTTGACCTTGGGATCTGCATTCTTTGGCAAAGTGACCAAGCTTGTGACATTTAAAGCATTCTACTTTGGATTTATCAAATGCTGGTTTCCCTTCAGATCTGGCATGAAAGTTGGATCTGCCAGTTCTCTTCAGAAACCGTTTAGCCCTCATAGTCAACATTGCATGCTGCCATTTCAAGTCAATCTCCTCTAGATCATCTGGATGGATCTGTTCCAAATCTTCAGCATTTAGAGCAAACAGTCCATCACTGGCAACAAAAGCATCATAATGAACTTCAGTGGAGTTACCATCTGCATCTGAAAAGGAATCACAACAGTTAGATTTTTCAGATGACAGTAGAGCAGTGTTATGATTATAAGTAAAGGATTTCTTTTTAGTTTCAATATCAAATTCAAACTCTCTCAGACTGTTGTAAAGATCATCCAACTCTATTTCATCAAGAGTATCTTTGGTTCTCCATTGTGCAGCATAGACTGTCCACTCTTCTCCAAGAGATCTAAGAAATTTTCTGTTTACTTCATCTTGATCCAAGTTGACTTTGGCACTCTCCAATTCACCTATCAGTTTGTTAAACCTGTCAAATATTTGAGTAAGGTTTTCATTCTTGCCACCAGAAAAGTTCTCATACTGCTATTTCAAAAGATCCTTTTAATTTCTCTTGGTGCTAGCATTGCCAGCAAATCTTTTCTCTAAAGCAATCCAAAGAGAATGAGCAGTGTAAAACCTTTTAAACTGGTGTTGATAAGCATTAGAAATGGCTATCTGTAGAAGTGTAAGAGCTTTCACTTCATTCATTCTAGCCTTTCTTTCAAGTTCAGTTTTTGGAGGAGTTTTTATGGGTTTGCCCTCAGCATCAAGTTCAGGATCAACTACAGGAGGAAATTCAACAGCTTCCCATATGGCATAATCAATAAATTGAATGTGCTGTTGAATCCTGAGTTTCCACATCTCAAACTCAGTGGGTTTGAGCATAGGCACTTTGACTCCTTGCCCAGATCCACTACTGCTATTATCAAATTCCGTTGCAGAAAAATAAAAAAAATTTTAAAATAAAGCTTCTGACTTTGAAAACAAAGAAAAATCTGTGACTCTGATACCACTTGTCAAGATCAAAATCACTACCTAAGATTAACTGATTTGAATTAATCAGAGTATAAACCAATAACCTTGTATTGAATCAAAGTCCAATTAAGAAGTTTGCGGAATAACACTTAATTGTTTTAAGAAAAGCTTTCAAAATAAATAATCATATAAACACAATCAATAATCAAAAGTCATTTGTATTGCCAAACTCAATGATTACAATCACCTCTAATCTGTTTGATTAGACGAAGAACACAGATTGTTCCTAGGGTTTTACAACCTTAGAGGCTTATGAAAAACTTAGTAGAAAGACAATTACAACTGAATAAACTTGTACGTGCAGACTTACAATATAAAAACCTATTCTATGTATATATATTGCTTTCTGATTTGTTTCCTTGAACAACTCTGATTTCTCTGATAGTAGATATGCTTGAATCTTTAAAATATATCTTTTCCTGAATATCAGCACTTTCTGTTTATTGAGCTGTTGAGCAGCTTGAAGTCTATCTGTTGAGCAGCTTGAGCTTTAACACTGGCAGCTTGAACTTTTGAACTAGCAGCTCGAACTTTTTCAACTAACAGCTTGAACTTTGTACTTACACAGAAAATCTACTAACAGTCTGAGAAATCTAACTAACAGCTTGACATACTTAGAATATTTCCCAACAGTACTGGAGCCAAACATGCCAAATCTTGTTAATTATGCAAGTTTTCTGAGAAACAAGACGCAAGTAGTTGATAAAGTGAAGAGTGAGTTCAGGATAGTTGATTTAATAAAAATTGAAAAAGATCGATTCGTTCAGATCTTCTATCCTACATTCACTGTCACAAGGGCTGATGGCATTACTTATACGTTCACCGAAGCAGATATGTTGAATATGCACCTGGTCGATATTGAAGACTTATTTGATGAGTTATGCCGAAACAAGAGAAATGAGCACTGCAGATTTGCACTAAAGACAATTTTCCACTTCATGCATACCAAACTGGTATTGATGTCTGTGCAAGATCTTTAGATTGGTGTCGAACGAGGGATGAGAAAAATTAATATCACAGCTCCAAATCGAGATATCAAGTTTGCAGGAGAAATAAAAGAGTTTCAAGTCATCATGGTGAAGCATCCTGCTGTTATGTACAAAGACAGAAACAAAAAGTTAAGAGCTATGAGGAGTGTTGAACTCAATAAGTTTTCTGATGGTACATTACAAAAGGTGTTGAATGGTTTGAAGGGAAAGCTGGCTTCGGATAGAAAGAGAAAAACTAAGAGAGGAGCTTTATCTGTTAATGATAGAAGACTGATGTTGGAGTTCATATTAAAGATTGAATGGAGATTGTCAGACCGAAAGAGCATCAGAAGATTTGAGCAGAAGCTTGGATTATCTACCTGAAGACTTTGCATATTCCATCAAAGGGGGAGATTGTTGGAATGTATTTTTGTTGATGGAATACAAAGTATAGGGTCTCTTTTGTAATTAGTTTATAGTTATAAAAATGTATATAATAGTGGTTTGACTTTCAAAATAGAATAGATCTGACAGTTATTTTGTGCGCATTGAATTCAGAAAGGGTACTGTACACGAAGTTTCTCTTTCATCATTTTGCAATCATCAGTTGTTCAATCGAATCATTCGGTCAGTTTTAATTCTGTTTGTTATTCTTGATTATTTGATATTAGTGTTTGATTGTTAAGAAACTATTTTTCACATTAACCCTTTTGATGCTAATTATTTTGAGAAAATGTTTTCAAAAGGTAAGCAGCCTGCTTTCAACAGGGGTAAGTCTTATGTTGGAAGCAAATCTGCAGTGGTTTCAAATAAGTTTTTAAATCATAGTGGAAAATTGGTTATAGATGAAGGTAAGTCTTTCAGAACCAAAAGCAGTGATCATGTTGATAGGCAACATCAATCACATCCCAGTAAGGGCAAAGGCAAAGCCATTGCTCAACCTGAGAAATTCGGGAATAAGTTTCCCGAACCTGTGGAAGGTTAAAAGCCAATCAAGCTTCCTGTGTTTGATATCTGTCCTCCCAGAAAGAGGAAAGAAGAAACAGGCAAAGCTGTTGCTATTGTGCCTTCCACCCAAACTGTTGATTCATCTAAAAATAGTAATAAGTTTGCTAAACCTGCTGACAGAATCAACAAAAACAATTCAGAATATGTTTCTGGAAGTTCTTCTTCCAAAAAGGCTAAAAAGAGAAAATGCTATAAGTGTGGGAAGAAGACAAACATGGCCAAAGACTGTCCTGAAACTGAGGACATGAGGTCTGTTGACTCTGCTAGTTCCATCATTCCAAAAACAAGCAGTGTTGGAAGTAACATAGTCAATGAGAATGGTATCCAAACTGATACCATTCAAATAGGAAATATTAGTGTGGATATCACTAGTCCATCAACAAATGTTGATGAAGTAGGAGAACTCATCCCTATGATGAGTTCCCCTAAAAATAACTAATATTTTCTCATGACACTCCGCAGGACAAACCATCCCAGGTTTGGTACTTGGACAGTGGCTGCTCAGGACATATGACAGGTTGCAAGGACCTGCTGAGTGATCTCAGGCCTGAAAAAGGGCCAAAAGTCACATTTGGTGACAATGTATAGGGATCCACAGAAGGATATGGAACTCTTCAAGCTGGTGCTGCAGTGTTCAAAAAGGTAGCCTATGTGGTTGGGCTGAAACATAATCTTGTTAGCAATAAGCCAACTGTGTGATGCTGGCTACAAGGTTAACTTTGATGAGCACCTGGGTTACATATTGGATCCCCAAGGCAAAGTTGTGCTGTGTGCTCAACGAAAGAAAGGTGTATATGTTGTGGACATGAAATCTGCTGATCCCACAACTGAAACCTGCTTTATCTCAAGAAGCAATGCAGACCTAAACAGGTTATGGCCCAAAAGGCTATCACACCTGAACTTCAAGAATATCAACAAACTCTGTAAGAAAGAGTTGGTAACAGGTTTGCCTTCTATAACCTTTGTTAAGGATAAACTCTGCACAGCTTGTGAGAAAGGCAAGCAGAGAAAATCATCTATTAAATCTAAGCATAATTTCTTTATTGATACTCCTCTCTTCTTAATCCACATGGACTTGTTTGGACCAGTCAGTGTCCCAAGTCTAGGAGGAAGAAGATACACTCTAGTAATGGTTGATGAGTTCTCCATGTTTACATGGGTGATCTTTTTGAAGAGCAAAGGAGAGGCTGCTAGAGAAATCATTGGATTTATCAAGAAGATGGAGATGCTGAACTCTACTCAAGTAAAGCAGCTTAGAAGTGATCATGGTACTGAGTTTAGAAACAGTACTCTTGACGACTTCTGTGAAGAAAGAGGGAGTATATTGCTGGTAAGTTGGTGTAGCAAGAAGCAGAACTCAGTATCTACTTCTACTGCTGAAGCTGAGTATATTGCTGCTGGAAGCTACTGTGGGCAGATTCTGTGGATGCAGCATCGGCTTGAAGACTATGGACTTGTATATAGGATAACTCCTATTTTGTGTGATAATACAAGTGCCATAGCTATCTCCAACAATCCAGTATTTCATTCAATAACAAAGCATATAGAGGTCAGACATCACTTCATCTGGGATCACATCCAGAAAGGTAATGTGGAGGTAAGTTTTATTTCCACAGATGAACAGCTTGCAGACATTTTCACCAAGCCTCTTGATGAAAATAGATTTAATTATCTTGTTAGCAAGCTGGGCATGTTAAATAAATGTGACTAAGTGTCATAAATTTTCTAAGTTATTATATGTCTCACCCTGCTCAAGTTTCTCAGAACAGCTTAGACTGAACATGTTATACATGTTCTATACATAGCCTATTTTTGAAAACTTGAACAGCTTGAGCATATAACAGGTTTGATAATATCAGCTTTCATTTCAAACCTGGTCTGATGATCAAACCTCCAACCTGCTCACTCTCTCAATCTGTCATACAAGACATTGTCTTGTAACCTGATCAGCTATTGAACAAAACATGTTCTTACATAGCTGAACAGGTTGAATGAACAGCCTGAAGAATGATCAGCTTGTGATGACCCTGCTCATCACAGGTTTGACCAACAGCTCATACCATCAGTTTTAATTACCTTTCTTCACAATTAAGTTACTTAATTTTTGTTTTTATTTAACTTAATTACTGCGGATAATGTGGGTTAACGTGTGTTAGTGATCAAAAAGGGCTCAAGTGGTCTGACAACCATTCTGACTATGGACAACCGTTCCGTTTTCCGTTAACGAACATTTCAAATCAACCGCCCAAAGTTTTTCTCTCTCATACCCACTCACATTCAAATCCTATAAATACCCCTCTACTGTTTCATCTTCGTCTTCCTCACTACTTCCACAACTTCCAAAGAACCCTAAACCTCGACTAAGTGTCCAGTGCTACTTCTTTCGCTACTTTCCAAATGGCTCACCGAAATAACCCCTTTCTTCCAGTCTTTGTTGGTAACGATGTGCACAAACACTCGTCTGTTACCACGATGCTGACTTTGAAACCTACCAACTACCTTGCAAACCTAACCATCCCTAAAAATTATATGGGAAAAGGCTATGACGACATGGTGGAGTTTCTGAAGGTTCACCCACTGAACTATGCAATGACTGCATCTCCTGGTGTGTCCTGTACCAGGAGATGGTTTATGAATTTTGGTACACCTGCTCTTATGATCCTTCTACCAAAATCATTAGGGGAACCATACTCAATGGGACTCAGATCATTAAGATCACTACTCGTCTAATCAGGGAAGCTCTTCGTCTCCCTGTGGCTGAAACCTATGATCAGCCACAGCCGGAAGATGAACAGATGAGAAATCTGCTACACTTCTGTGGTGTAGCAGAACCCAAAGTTGGAGCTACTCTATTTAGGAAGGATTTGTCTCCGACCTACAGTTTCCTGTTTGCCTCGGTGGTGATGTGCTTTAGCAGCAAAGTAGGTTCATTTGACCAACTCAGCCGTGATGAGATTCCAATAGTCCTACAGCTTGTGAATGGGACTACAATCAACATGGCAAGATGGATTTTCATGAACCTGAGAAACCTGGTGCAGCAGGAAACACGTCCAGCTGCTGTTCGATATCCCAGGTTTTTAAGTCTTATTTTTAAGCACATCTGTGGTGAACACCTTTATAACTCTCTGCCTCTACTGTGTACTGCTACAATCCCTGTCATAGGGAATAGAGTTTTCTATACTCCTGTTCTCCCAAATGAACCTCCTCTGTCAACACCAATGAGGAGGTTGCTAGGATTGGTGGAAGGACCCTCTGATGTGAGGGTGGATCCAGAGACTGCTCCCAAGGGAAAATCCAAATCTAGGGTCAAGTTTGTTAAATGGACCCTCGAAACGACTGAAGCTGAGCCTGTCCGCAAGAAGGCTAAAACAGCCAAGTCCAAGTCTGCTCCTTCAGCCTCTGTGGCTGAGGGGGAGCAGGCTTCTCACCCTGGTTCATTTGTTGAACCTGAAGCCTCTGTGGCTGGTGCCTCTGTGGCACCTGAGACTATGGAACAGGCCAACCCACCTGTTTCTGACCCAGTCTCCCCACCAGTCCAAACAGAACCCCTCATCTCCTCTCCACAACATCAATCCTCCACCTCATCCCTCAAATCCTACAACAGACGCAAATCCTTAGCCAAAAAGCATCCAACGGCCCATACTAGCCCCTTTGATCCCTCTCAACAGGGTTCAGTTGAAAAAGAAGCAACCTCTGCTGCCTCTCCTATTTTGGGAGCAGGTTCAGCACATTTGGAACAGGCTTAACTCCAACCAGAGTCTACCCTGAGTCAGCCTAGGCCCTTTGGCTCCTCCCAACAGGAACCAGTTGTACATAAGGAGACTACCACATCAACTATTCCAGCCTCCCAACAGGCTGAGAATATTGAAAGACAGGAGTTCACTCCACTCCATACTGAGTCCACACAGTCTCCTCCCATACTTCTTCACACCCTGAGTCTGCACGAGGTGCCAAACCTGCTGGATTAGAACATCCAGTAGATCAGCCTCCAACCTCTGCTCCTCATGATACAACTGTTGTACACCCCACAGCTGCTGAAGGACCAACATCCCAGGCTGATGAACCTCAGGGAACATACCATCCCTCTGGTGAGGCTGCACCTCATATGCAAACTCCATCAGCAGGTTTCACCACTGCTGATGTTGAAATGCACATTCCATCTCCCCATGATGAGGCATCTTTAGACCAAGGTGCTGCAGAGGGAACAACCCCTGGCCTTAATGAAGGTGCTGCAACATAAGCAGCATCTGAAAGGCTACCATCCTCTACCCCTTCTCCTGATGAAGCAGCTACATCCACTGTTGAGGGACCCATTGACCCCTCCAAGCTGGGCCATATTACTTTTGCCCAGACTATGGATCTTCTATCAAAAGTCACCCTTCCCTTTCCATCACATCCCCAAACACCTGCCTCATCATCATCATCTCTTTCATCCCTATCCACTCAATCCAAACAGTCTACCCATACTCCTCCTTCCCCCAAAGATCTTCCTTTGAAGGATCATCTTTCTTTGCTGACCAACAAAGTTGGCTCTTTGGAAAACTCCATGACTGCTCTCCCATCCATCATTTCAGACTCTGTGTCTGCCCAGCTTCAGGGATTTTTTTGATTCGTTCAAGAATTCCTTTCCATCCACTCCCCAAACTGACCATTCCTCACAACTGCTTGCACTTACTGCACAGCTGCAAAATATCTCCACTTCCCTCTCCTCAATTCTTTCATACCAACAGGACTCCGTGTCCTCCATGACAGCCATCTCCCAACAACTGTCAACTCTCCTCACTTCTTGCACTACTACCCTTCCAGATACACTGGCTAGCTTAAACTCTTTAATTGTCTCTCTATCAAATTCTGTGTCAGCAAATCTTGATGATGTGCAGGACTCTCTTGAGTTACATCTTGCACAGCTTCAAAGTTTGCTATTCATAGCTTCTGACGGAGAGAATCTTGTCAAGCTGTCCTCTATTGCTGATTCCCAATCCTCCTCTCTTCAAACCTGTGTTTCCCAACTTGCAGAGGTGAAGGACAATCTGGCTTTCTTAGTGAATAGCCTGGTTGGCCCCAAGCCTGCTGCCAAAACTGCTGCCAAGCCTGCTGAATTCGTTTCTTCAGGCAGACCAGCTGTTGAAGGTGCTGTACCATCTCCTTCAAAGGGGGAGAAGTTGTCTGCCTCGAAGACTAAGTCTAAGGGGGAGAAAACCTCTTCTCCTAAGGAGAAATCAGCATCTACTGTTCAAACAGCAGGTGCATCTGTAACAGGTACAGGTCCAGTTGAAGGTGCCTCTCATCAACCTGAAACTGCTCAGCCTACTCAGGCTGGATCTCCAAACCCTGCACAATCTAAGGGGAAGGAATCCATTCCTGAGGACAGGCCAAGCGGCAAAAGGAGGCATCTAATTCTGGAAGAAGAAGAAGAAGAAGAGGAAGATATTCCTGAAGCTGTTCCCATTACAACAGCTAAAGGAAAAGAAAAAGCAATTGCTGACCCTGATCACCAGAAAGCAGCAGAGCTGAAGTTTGACAGAGCAAGGGCTAAGAAAATGGGTCTTCCTATGGAAAAATATTATGAGTTCAGAGATGAACAGCTCAAAGCCCTGGAAAAATTAAGAAAAGAATAAGCGTCTGCCGAAGCTGCCAGATCTTTTGCACTCAAAGAGGCAAGCAAAATCAAAATGCCTTCTTTAGAGGTGCAAAGAAAACTGCTTGAAGCTGCTAAGGAGTCAGCAACTGAAAAGGAAGGTGGTAAGGAACAAGGTGCTCCGGTCTCTGTGACCTAGTCAAAACAAGCATCTTCTGCAAGAGCTCAGATACACTTTGACAACTTGGCAAGGAACAAGTTCTTTGATGTTGCTGATAGAAGACTTGCCAAGGAATCTATTGTCAAAGTTGTGCCCATCTCAAGAAAAGGCAAACAGTGGAAATTGCAAATAACCAGAATGGGTGCAACAAGCCCAGAATTGGAATCTTATGACTACACTGATGTTGCACAAATGGAGTACAGGGAATGGGTTGAGTTGGCAGTCACCCTGAGCCAGTCTAAGTCTGAAACGGCTAAGACTATCAGGGCATATGTCAAAAAGCTGATGGAGAGAGTAAAAGACCTTGGCCTGATCTCAGAAGAACTATCTCAGGGTGTCTCTGTGACTTACCCCAAAATAAAGGCCAAGAGAAATAGAAAGGATTCAGAGCTGGAGGAACTTCTGATCTTAATTGAACAAGGTGACTATGCAGTAGAGATCAAAGGAGTTGACCACAGCCTGCCCAAAGGAGTAGAATTTGAAGAAGGCAAGCTGATTGAAGAACCTGAGTTGGGGGCATTTTTTGTAGATCCTCTGACAAAGAAGAAATGCTTTCAAAGATCATCAGACCTACACAAAGTTGGTCTCAAACAGCTTGTAGCATTGAGACTTGCAAACTCCTTCAGGCAATCCAACAAGTGGAGAGCCGCCATCTGGGATCAACTCAGAGCCTTCTATGAAAGAGGGGAGCTTGAACATCCCAATTTTATGTTCCTCAGAGTTGAAATACAAGACTTGGAGGAAACCAGAGATGAACTCGAAAAAATGTTTGAAGAGGGATTACCACCACCACTGTCATGAAGTCCATCTACTATCTGAGTAGGTGAAGAGTGGAAGTTGTCCATCTGTTAGACAGGCTTGCCATTTTCTACTCCCAACATCAACAGTCCAAATTGTTGAACTTTCTTGTACATTAGTTGTACTTAGTTACATAAGTTGTAACTTTTATTTTTACATCAGTTGTAATATACACTAGTGCATTAGTTGTACTTTTGTAAAAACATATGTTGTTTATGTAATCAAAAATCAATATATCTATAAATTGATTTTTTACTTTACTTTAATGTTGTAATTTCATTTCAGCAAATTGTATTGTAGAAATGTATAGTGATTATTGATTAAATCAGCTTAGACTGATTGTTGCAAATATGGGGAGATTGTTAGGCACAAAAAGGCCTCAGTCAAACCTACTCTACATCTTAGGGGGAGATTTTTAATCAAACCTGTTTGATGCACTTGAAAGTATAATTTAAGGCTTGTTTATGCCTTATTTAAAACCTGAAAAGTGATTTGCGATATCAGCCAAAGCTGCTTACCCTGTTGCATACGTTGCAACAAAGGCAGATTGTCCAAGCTGTTCTGTCTGCTGAACAGGATGGACAAACACTGTCTACGCTACTCTGTTCTGTTGAGCAGCTTGGACAGATTCTAAGTGTTCTGTTCTTTGTGAACAAGCTAAACACTTTGTGGAATATGTTTCCAAGTCCTCATGTATTGTTTTTGGCTAAAAGATCAGTTTACAAGTCGAAGACTAAGTGGAAAACAGAAACTGCACAGCCTGCCTACGCTGTTCTGTTACATGAAGACAAACGGATATCTGAAAAGGGTGACAAACCTTTTCTTATATCAAAATGGCCTTAACAAAGAAGAAAGATGCAAAGTTGACATTCCTCTTTTGGTTAAAGCCTTATGCAACAGTGACAAAAAGAAAAAGACAAAGATTCTGCCACATGAAGACAAGTCTGGTTTTTCAACATGTGCAGAAAAGGTGTTTTGTCTTTATGGAAAGACATCCCACTTTCTCATTGTCCAATGAAGAAGCTTCACTGAGATTCTCAGTAAGAGTATAAAAGGAAGCTTCTAAGGATTATGAGATATCAAGAGTGTGAAATCAGATCGTGCATTGAAGTGTGTTTTTTTCATGCATGCAAGTCTGCTTGAATATAACAGTACGTGTGTCTAAGCTGTTCATACTCAAGCTGTTGTCTTGTAAAAACAGTGAGTGCATCTAAGTGAGTGTAGTCATTGTATCTAGTCTGAGTGTGTCTTAGATTAGTTAAACAACTGTTGTATCTGTCATCTCAGCTTGAACCTTTCCGCAGTCAAGCTTGTTTGTAATTAACACTTGTTGATAATATACACAAACATTGAGAAAAGAGTGTTGAGTTTTGAAATTGCTGTATTCACCCCCCCCCCCACTCTACAGCTTAGAACAATACACTAGGGAAACACTTTGGGACCTACACATCCTTTTTTTAGTTTTTTCTGAACAAAATAATATAAACCATTCTGGTTTTTTAGTTTTTTCAATCTAAATGGGTTGTAGCTTTTTTATTTAAAAACTAAAAAATCAAAATGTATTGCAATATTTTTCATTCAGAAAAATTATAAACCATAATTATTCATAGTTTCGTTTGTTGTTAAAAACTAAAAAAATGAATAGGTCGTAATTTTTTCGTTAGCAAAAATTTAAAAACAAAAATTGTTCATAGTTTTTTTGTTAAAAAATCTAAAAAAATAAATAGGTCGTAGGTTTTGTCATTCAAAAAATCTAAAAACGTGAAGGGATCGTAGTCCTTTTCGTTTGGAAAGATTAAAAAACCAAAGAATTTGTAGTTTTTCAATTCCAAAAAAATACGAATCTTAGTATTTTTTTAATTCCAAAAACCTAAATGGATTGTAGTCCTATGAGTAATTGCGGTTTATAGTTTTTCTAAATGAAACATACTGAGACCCGTTTTGGTTTTCGGTTTTTTAAATAAAAAAACTATGACCCATTTAAATTGGAAAACTAAAGACCGGAACGATTTATATTGTTTTGTTCAATAAAACTAAAAAAGGATAGTTTGTAGTTTTTTAGTTTGGAAAAAGTGAAAATTAGAATGATTCGTAGTATTTTTGTCGTTATATATAATTGCGAATAAAGAATCGAATATTATCTAATCGTAAATAAAAATTAATATATTATAAAACTTATAAGGTTATGAAAAAATAAAAATCGTAAATTAATAAATTTAATGAAATTATAAAAAATAGTGGATAATAATATAATTAAATAAACTTTAAATAAATAAATAATAATAGAAACTAAAAAGCTAAAATTTTATTATAAAATATCACAATAAAATTTGAAACATAAATTAGATTTATCTTGATGTTAATGAAATCTTAGAAAACATAAAAACTAAAAAAAATAGGTATTATTTTGATAAGTTATTGTTACTGATAAAAGAGTAATTACAAAAATGGTCCATGTGGTTTGTTCAAAATTATGAAAACGGTCAATCAACTTCCAAAGTTCCAGTAGTGGTCCCTCAAACCACTTTTTACTTACAGAAACAGTCATTCTGTAAACTTTATAAACAGGACGATTTTCCCTACTCTTAATTACAAGTTTGGTCATTTCAATTTTGGTATTTTTTTCTTTATTTTTTACTTTTGATTTTAAATTTGAAATATTAATTTAATAAGTTATGATTTGACACATTATTAAATGTATTATTATTATTATTATTATTATTATTATTATTATTATTATTATTATTATTATTATTATTATTCTCATTCTCATTATTATTATTAGTTATACCGATTTATTTTGTAAAATAAATCTATATTTATTTATTAAAAAATTATTTTTATTTATATACTTAATTAGTTAATTTATGCCTATTTTACGTATTCAATTTAATTATTTTATATTTTATTGGTTAAACTATTTGTATATTTTTATTATTTATACTTTTTCATCAAATTATTTCATTACGTTAATAAGTTTTGATTTTATCAATATTTTGATTTAAACTTACAAATTCATTACGTTAATAAATTTTTAATTAAGTTTACTAATTTATTATTTTTTATTTAAATATTTTGTTACATTGATACGCTTTGTTTTAAATTTATTATTTTATTTGTTTGGATTTAGACATTTTGTTATGCAAGTACGTTTTGATGTATTTCATTTAGATATTTTGTTTAAAGTCATATTTCATAACATTTTATTTATTATAAAATATATATTGACATTATGTTTTACGTAAAACTAAAATTCCAAATTATATCCATTAAATATATATAAATTTAGAAATAAAAAGTTAAAAAAAATGTTGTCAAATCACAGAATTTTATAAATAAACTAGTTATTTAATAAATAAATAAATAATTATGTTTAAAAATAAATACGTATAAATAATTATAATAATATAATAAAGATTTAAATAATAATTTGTTAAATTAATATTTCAAATTTAAAGTCAAAAATAAAAATTTAAGAAAAGGGACCAAATGTGAAATTAAATAAAAATAGTTGAGGGGCTAAACTTGTAATTAAAAAGGGTAAAATCGTCATTTTTTAAAAGTTCAGAAACAGAGGGACCTTTCTGCACGTAAAAAATGATTTGAGGGACCACCACTGTAACTTTGAAAGTAGAGGGTCCATTTTTGTAATTTTACACAAACCACAGAAACCATTTCTGTAATTTACTCTTGATTAAAATATGAAAAGTTGTTACTATCTTTTATAACTGAAAAGTTGTTTGTGACCTGCTAAACAGGTTTGCAGGTCATCAATTACTATTATTGATAGAAGAATAAAATGTTTTTATTATAAACGATAAATGTTGGGAATTCGTATTGATTTTTCATAAAAACATAACGGAAGCTCTATAAAATTTACGAATTCCGTACACGGATCATCAAGTAAAACATATGATAAGTACACATGAAAGCATATAAAAATCGTACCTTTGTATTCGATCACAAGAATACACGAATGAGATGCTTTCATGATGACACGATCGAGCGGCGCCAGGTATGAAATTAAACACACGAGGAACTAGAAAAACAAAAACACCTATGTGTTTGAGTTTTGGTACGGCCAAGAACCACACCACATTCGTGTGTGTAATTTCGTCCCACACCCACATAAAGCCATTAATCTTTATGTAGGTCCCAAAAGGTTTCCGAAGTATGTTACTGTAAGCTATAGAGGGGGGGGGGGGGTGTGAATACAACTATTAAAAATTTCAACACACTTTCTCAATGTTTGTATGTATATATTAACAAGTGTTAATTACAAACCGGTTTGAAATGCGGAATGGTTCAAACTGAGATTACAGAAACAACAGATGAACAACTGGTCTAAGACTCACTCAGACTAGTTACAATGAATTCACTCAATAAGATGCACTCACTATTTTACAAGGCAGACAGACAGCTTAGAATAAGATCATCTTGGACACACTAACTATTCTTTTCTGAGCAGACTTTGCATGCATGAAAACACAATTCGTTTGCATGTTCTGGATATCTCTCTTTTGGTTATCTCTCAATCCTTAGAAGCTTCCTTTTATACTCACTCAGAGAATCCTAGTGAAACTTCCTCATTGGTTGCAGAGATAGTGGAGTGCCTTTACAAAAAAACAAGACTGCTTTTCTGCACATTCTGACAAAAGAGAATTTGTCCCTATGTAGCAGAATCTTTGTCTTTTCTATTTTGTCTCTGTTTCAGGCTGCTTTACCATAAAGAGGAATGTGAAGTTTAATCCTTTCATCTTCAAGTATAGCCATTGATATAAGATATGGTTTGTCACCCATTTCAAATATCCACTTTGTCTTCATGTATCGGAACAGCTTGGGCAGTGTAAGCAGTTTCTGATTTTCCATTTTGTCTTCAACTTGTAACTGATCTTCACGTCCAAGACTTTGCATGATGACATGGAAACAAATTCCATAATGTGTATAACCTGTTCAAAAAGAATAGGTTCTGTTCACAAAGAACAGAACACTTCATTTGGGTCTAAGTTGTTCAACAGACATAAACAGCGTAGACAGTTTATGCCAAACCTGTCCAACAGTTTAGGACAGCTTAGGCAATCTGCCAAGTTACAACTAATGCAACAGGGAGAGCAGCTTTGAGCTAATATTGCAAATCGCTTATCAGGTTTCAATAAGGCATTAAAAAGCCTTAAATTATACCCTTAAGTGTATCAAACAGCTTTGATTGAAAATCTCCCCCTATGATATATAACAGGTTTGATTGAGGCCTTTTTGTGCCTAACAATCTCCCCCAACTTGCAATATTCAGCCTAAGCTGATTCTATCAATATTCACTATATATTTTTACATTACAGTTGCTGAAATAAAAATAAAACATTGAAGTAAAGTAAACGATCAGTTTATACATACTGATATTGATTCAAACAACATATATTTTCTTACATAAGTACAACTAATGTACTTAGATGGATTACAACAAATGTAATTAAGTACAACTAATGTATAAAAAGAAATTCAACACATTTGGACTGTTGAAGTTGGGAGAAAATAATGGCAAGCATGTCCAACTAATGGACAACTTTCATTCTTCATCTACTCAACAGTAGAAGGACCTTGAAATTGTTGTTGTTGTTCATCCTTCTTATAAGCACGTTCCAGAGTGGCATCAATTTCTTTTATCTCATTCCTTAGGAACATGAACTCTGGACTCTCGAGTTCCTCTTTCATAGAAGACCTTAAGCTGTTCCCAAATGATGACTCTCCATCTTGCATGATGTTTAAAAGCATTTGAGGGTCTGAAGGCAATGACTTGCTTAAGACCAGCCTTATAAAGATCTGAAGCTCTCTAAAAACACATTTTCTTTGTCAAGGGGTCCACAAAGAATACCCCTAGTTCAGGTTGTCTAATAAATTTTCCCTCTTCAGGTTCAACTCCCTTGGGCAGGCTATAATCGATCCCCCTGATTTCAACAGCATACATACCCTGTTCAATCATCATGATCAGTTCCTCAAACTCTGTATCCTTCATTTGTCTCCTAGGCTTGATCTAGGGTTCCACTTTTGAGCTACCTTTGATCAGCTCTTCTGAGATAAGGCCCAGGTCTTTAACTTTCTCCATCAGCTTCTTGACATATGCCCTGACAATTTTAGCAGTTTCAGATTTTGATCTGCTTAGGGCAACAGCCAGTTCAACCCATTCTCTGTATCCCATGCAGACAACATCAGTGGATTCATAAGCTTCCAATTCAGGACCATCAGCATCGAGCCTTGTGATCTGAAGTCTCCACTGCTTACCTTTTCTTGAGATGGGAACAGCTTTAACAATAGTTTCTTTGGCAAGTCTTCTTTCTACTACATCAAAGAACTTCTTTCTTGCCACATTATCAAAGTGGAATTGGGTATTTGCTGATGAGGACAGGCTTTGTCTTGGTCACTAAGACCTGTGAACCTTGGTCTCTTTCACCCTCTTTACCAGTCACTGACTCATTAGCAGCTTCCATCAACTTCCTTTGTACATCCAAAGAGGGCATTTTGACTTTTCTTGCCTCCTTGGCTGCAAAGGCTTTAGCAGCTTTGGCAGAGGCTGCCTCCTTCTTCTTTCTAATCAAAGATCTCAAGCTGCTCTTGTTTCAATACATAATAAGTATCCAGTGCAAGACCCATGTCTTTGGCTTGAGCTTTGTCAAATTTCAGTTGAAGGGCCTTTTGAGTGTCAATGTCCACAATAGCCTTTCATTTCCCTTTTGCTGCTCTTTTCAGAACTGTTTGAGTTTGCTCATTTATTCTTCTTCGGTTTCTTCCAAGATTAAGTGTCTCCTTCTGCTTGGCGTGTCCCCAAGAATAGATTCCTCCCCCTTAGATGGTGTAGGGCTTGGAGATCTAGCCTGAGTAGGCTGAGCAGCTATTTCAGAGACTGTGGAAGGACCTGCAGCATCACCAGTTTGTAATGGACCTACTACTTGGCCCACTGAAGCTGATTTCTCCTTAGAGGGAGATGAAGATTTCTCCCCCTTAGACTTTGTCTTCGAGGCAGATTTCTCCCCATTTGAAGGAGATAGCACAGAGCCTTCAACATCAGTTCTGCCTAAAGGAACGGATCTAACAGGCTAGGCTGTAGTAGGTTTGGTAACAGGTCTTGAACCAACCAGGCTATGCACTAAGAAAGCCAGATTGTCTTTAACCTCTGCTAACTGGGTAACACATGTTTGTAAAGAAGAGGAATGAGAGGCGGCAAAGGTAGAGAGCTGGGAAATGGCAGCCCTGTCAGTGTCAGTGAACACCAGACTTTGAAGTTGTGCAAGAGTTATTTCAAGAGAGGTTCATGCATATCATCAATACCTGCTGCCATTGAGTTTGACAGGGATACCACGAAGGTATTTAGAGAAGCAAGTATGGAGGGCAGTGTGGTAGAGCAGGTTTCAGCAATACCAAACAGTTGTTGTGAAACAGCTGTCAGGCTGGATACAAAAACCTGTTGGTGAGCTAGAATTGATGAAAGAGAGGATGAGTGTTGTTGCAGCTGTGCAATGAGTGCAAGAAGCTGTGAGGAATGATCAGGCTGGGGAGCAGGGGTTGGAAAGGAAGTCTTGAATGAATCAAGAAAACCATGAAGCTGTGCAGACATAGAGTCTGCAATGATAGACGAGAGAGAAGTCATAGAAGTTTCCAAAGAACTAACTTTGTTGGACAGCACAGAATGCTTGTCCTTCAAAGAAAGGTATTTGGGTGATGGAGGAGTATGGGTGGACTATTTGGATTGAGTGGATAGAGATGAGTGTGATGGTGAGGATGGAGGAGTGTGAGGGTCACTTTGTGAGGGCAAAGGAACATTGGAAAGAAGTTCCATTGCCTGGGCATAAGTTAAATGGCCCAGTTTAGAAAGTTCAAGGGCCCCTTCAGCAGTGGCCGTAGCTGCTTCATGATGTGAGGCTATTGGGGATGGTGGCCTTCAGATGTCGCTGGCATGGTAACACCTTCATCAAGACCAGGGGTGGTTCCCTCAGTATTGCATTGGTTTGTAGGCCATGTTCAGAGTAGTCTCATTCATAAATTGTAGGACTATTGGAATTTCATCCCTGCTGAGCTGATCAAAGGAACCAACCTTGCAGCTTAGACCATTACCACTGAGGCGAAGAGAAAGTTATGTGTTGGTGCAAGCTCCTTTCTGAACAAGGTTGCACCCACCCTTGGTTCTGCTACACCACAGCAGCGTAGCAGGTTGCCCATTTGTTCATTCTCCGGCTGAGGTTTGTCATATTTGTCAACTACTGGAAGATGGAGTACTTCTCGAAGAAGAGCAGTAGTGATCTCAATAGTTTTAGTGGTGTTGAGAATGGTTCTCCTAATTGTTTTGGTAGATGGATCATAGGAGCAAGTATACCAAAACTCATAAACCATCTCCTGGTACATGACTTTAGGAGAGGATGTCATAGCGTAGTTCATGGAATGGGCTTGCAGAAAATCCACCATTTCTTCATAACCTTTCCCAGTGTAATTTTTGGGAATGGTTAAGTTTGTAATGTAGTTGGTGGGTTTTATTGTTACCATGATGTTGACTGAGGGGTGTTTCTCAACGTTATCACCAAGAAACACAGGAACAAAGGGGTTGTTTTGGGAAGCCATTTATGAGAGTAGAAGTGATGCACAATTTTTTGGACACTTGGTGTTTTAGGGTTTGCAGAGGTTTATGGAAGCTGTAGGGAAGAAGAAGATGAAACAGTGAAACGGGTATTTATAGAGTTTGAATGTGAGTGAGTAGGAGAGAGAAACTTTTGGGTGGTTGATTTGAAATGTTACTAACGGAAAACGAAACGGTTTACCACGTCAGCACGTTTATCAGACCAACTTGACCTTTTTAACCACTAACACACGTAACACACAATATCCGCAGGTAATTAAGATAAATAAATACTCCATTTAAGTAACTTAAATGTAGACCTGGCAATCTCAACCCAAACTCAAAGAAATGGGTTATGTTGGATAAGTTTTTCAGACATGCGGGTTAACATGGGTGCTTGCAGAAACATGTTGCGGGTCAGCATGGATGATTTCAGAAACATATTGAGGGTCGATATGGGCGATTTCAGAGACATGTAACGTATCCAACGGGTTGCAAACCTCATCGGTCGTCGTCAGTCCACCACCTTCCTCGTCATCGTCACTCGCTAGTTAGATTTATCGGTCAATGCAACCACCCATTATCTACCGGCTACCGCAGCCGACACCAACACCAACCACCGTTCATCCTCAACCACCAATGTCTACCGTCACCGACCGCCGATGTCTCCTGCCACCGGTCGCCATTCACCGTCATTCACCCAAAAAGAAAAAGGAAAAAAGGAAATAGAGTGAAGCTGTGAAGGAAAACAAAAAATTTAGACACATTCACACAAGAGATGACTTTGAAATCAATTTTAAAAACAAATAGCTGATGAACCAAACCTAGAAAAATATTGAACTCAAAAGAAATAAGAAAACTGATTTCTAAACTAAAAGAAACTGAAAAATCAAAAACAAACCTGATGCTATTTGAATAGATAAATCGTTGGCAAATCAATTTACTCTCAAATTTTTTCGGCGTATGGAGTTTGGAGTTGAGGCGGTGGAAGAGCAGCTTTCAAAGGGATACTCAATTTAGTTTTTGGGGAAGAAGTGAAGAACAATGCATTTAAAAAAAATAATTTGACTTTATTGACAAGTCCTCAAGCTATCCCTTCACTGACATTTTATTTTATTATTTATTTTAAAAAGATATATATAATACATGTAGTCATTATCTTGGCTCTAGCTTCTAGGCATAACTGGTCACAAAACATTTAGATTTATAAATTCTTTTGATTTTATTTTTGTAATTGACTAAATGGTTAGATTAGATTCAATTTTAAAAAAAAAAGTAAAATAAGGTATAAATAAAATTGAAATAAAAATTAAATTGATGATATGTCTTTATCATAAAATTTTAAAAAAAGGTTGGGCTGCCCAACCCATTTGGAATCGAAACCGTTTCAACCCGAACCCGTTTTGACCCGAACCCGTTTGGAACCGAACCCATTTCAACACGCACCCATTTGGACCCGAACCCATTTGGACCCGTTGCCCAACCCAACCCAACCCGCCCGATTTGTCACCCCTACTTAAATGTGAGTAATGTTAATTAAAAGCTGATGGTCTAAGCTGTTGTCCAAACCTGTGATGAAAAGGTTTCATCAAACGCTGATCACTTTATAACCTGTCTGTTCAACCTGTGCAGTTACATGAGAACAGATTTCAGTGTGAAACCTGTTCAATAGCTGAACAGGTTACAAGGCTTTGCCTTGTATGACAGAATACAGAGTGAGCAAGTTTAAGGTTTAAACAACAGAACAGGTGCCAAACCTGTTTAAATTTTAAGAAAATACTAAGTATAGAAAGGATGAAGCATGTTCTGACAAAGCTGTTTTGTAAAATTTTATCAGATTTGGACAAGTAGTGTTAGAACATCAACGAAACTTAGTCACTTTTATTTAACATTCCCAGCTTGCACACAAGGGCATTAAACCTATTTTCATTAAGAGGTTTGTGAAAATATTTGCAAGCTGTTCTTTTGTGGGAACAAAAGTTACCTCCACATTACCTTTTTGGATGTGATCTCTTATGAAGCGATGTCTGACCTCAATATTCTTTGTTCTAGAGTGGAAGACTGGATTGTTAGAGATAGCTATGGAACTTGTATTATCACACAAAATAGGTATCTTCCTATAGACAAGGCCATAATCTTCAAGCTGATGCTGCATCCACAGATTTTGCCGACAGCAACTTCCAGCAGCAATGTATTCAGCTTCAGCTGTAGAAGTAGAAACAGAATTCTGCTTCTTGCTGCACCAACTGATCAACTTTCCACCAAGGAGTTGACATCCACCTGTTGTGCTCTTTTTATCTAGCCTGCAACTTGTAAAATCAGAATCTGAATAGTCAATTAGTTCAAGACTTGAGTCTTTGGGGAGTCTTTGGGGTACTAAAGACCCAAACCTAGTGTACCCTTTAGGTATTCAAAAAATTTTTAACCAGCAACTAGATGAGATTCCTTTGGATCAGCTTGAAACCTAGCACATAGACAGGTAGCAAACATTATATCTGGTGTACTAGCAGTTAAGTATAGCAAACTTCCAATCATGCCTTTATAAGCTGTTACTGAAACAGGCTTGCCACATGCATCAGCATCCAATTTAACATTGGTTGTCATTGGGGTTTTGATGGGAGAACATTGATCAAATTTAAACTTTTTCAAGAGATGTAATGTATACTTTCTTTGATTTATAAAAATTTCATTTGAGGTTTGTTTAACCTGTAATCCTAGAAAGAAAGTTAGTTCACCCATCATGCTCATTTCATATTTAGATTTCATGAGCATTGAAAAATTCTTGCAAAGCTGTTCATTAGTAGACCCAAATACAATTTCATCCACATATATTTGAACAAGCATAATGTTAAACACCCATACAACAATAATACATATTTAAGTGTAATTAACAATAATTAATACATCAATACTTGCGAAATTAGGGTAGAATTTAAAACTTTTACAACTAATGCATCATAAGTGATGCATCCGAATAACAACTATTAAATCTACAAGGTTACAGGTCATGATCCTGCAGACGAATATTCAAGGCCAAGAGGTCGACTAACCCAAACCCAACACAATCACCAAAGCATACCGTTAGTCTCGAGTCTACAATCTTTGACCACAAGGAAGAATAATACGTCCCGCTCGATAGCTCAAAACCTGAAAAAGTTAACAACTAAAAGGGGTAAACAACAAAAGTTTTTTAGTGAATTCTAAGATTAATATAAACAATAATTACACAATAATTATGTCTATCCAACACTTATTTCCTATCGGCTAAAACGTCAAGGCTAATGACAGCCAATGCCAAATTATAATGGGATCACCTCATCCTCGTTGAGGACTATCGGTGTCCCACATAAATTATTGACTTATCAAGATTCACAACAAGATGCCTCTCCTCATAGAGGGCTAATGGCTTTCTAAACTATAATACCATTGCACTTCATTTCACTGAGGACTATTAGCATTCCCGACGATTAACATTGTTTTATGTTCCACTGTCACCGCCCGGCCTAGCCGAGTCAAGGTGGGCAACCAAATAAAATCCTGGGATCCACTACACTTCTCATTATAGACGAGCTGAAGTGGGGATCCTAACGAATGTCATAGTAGCACGTTGTAACGCTTTTACATAGCCGCCATTCAAAGTCGGCACGTTACATTACCAGTGTACGTACTGCTAATGACACAATTCAAAGGTGATGACAAACATGTTTGCGGCCCAACGTGTCATAATCATCGCCACGAAGGAGGCCCGTTGCCATCCTCACATGATGCGAACACCGCCACTAGGATATAACTCATGCTTGCGGCCCAACGTGTCAAATAGTCATCGCCCGCAGGCGGCCCGTTGCCGTCCTCACATGAGATAATCCCATCCAAATCCAAATACCACATACCCCATGGTCGTCTAGGGTTCCCTGTCAAAGTCGGGAGTGACATTGCCTCTATCAAAGTACGAGGCTGTCCCTATCAAAGTCAGGACTTCCGACAATTCAACTATGTCGGCCATCTGGCATCCAACGGGGCCAGGAATATTCCATGGACATCCAAAGGGGTCCAAAACGTATATCACAACAATTAGGGTTCAAGACGACTCATGAGAGTCTATAATGGTCCATAAGACCAATTAAAGAAACCACCCATGTGGTTCTACTAACCATTCTTCATTAACGGTTCTAATACATCATCGGGGTCGAATGATCATTCTAATAAACTTACCGATTAAATAGCCCCTTATCGCCACCCCTAATCAATTAGATTGTCACGAAGGGTGACCCTATATATATATATATATATATATATATATATATATATATATATATATATATATATATATATATATATATATATATATATATATATATATATATATGTATGTATATATATATATATATATATAACTTAGAAGCGTCATGCATACAACTCAACTATTATTAATCAATCACACAAGTGATTAGTCCAACCTACGAGATCATCAAACGTGAATTACCAACTTCCAACCAATATTATTCATACAGATAAGCGGTTAGGCATACTATATGAAATGCATAACAAACCAATACACAACGATGTCAACTATCATGGCAATTCACTTTTCAATTCCTGATGCATGACAACATGTTCAATAAGGCTACAATGAATCCATCTATAACATGTGAATATGCATGATCAAGTAGCATGTTATCAACAAAGGCATAAACAACAATTAACAAGTAATCATTCATCTACATTAGTCCTAGAACTCATAGTGATTGGTTTAGAAGATTCAAAAGCCTTCCAATAAAGCCACAACAGCCCGCAGAATGGCTAAAGCTTGCAATCAAGCTCCTTTCGACTCAATTCACCTAGATTCATTCATAACGTGAACTCGTGAGCTCCCAAACACAATATAAGACTCTAAAGGGTGTCCTGTTAGTAATGGGACCTCAAACCGAAAGCACTAAATTCAATTGAGGCCCTACGAGTTCCGGAGTGGATCAAAGGCCTTCAAACCCTTTAAACACTTAATTTAGAAGTGTATTGCAAGTATAAGACCCAAGCATCGACCCCCGACCGTCCAAACTCAACTTTTGGGGAATAAAGTTGGTAAGGGCATGACCCAGAGGGTGGTCACGCCGTGACCACTGCAGGTGTACCCTGCCTGCTCAATTTTCCTTCACCCAATGCACCCCAACTCACCAAAACTTCCATAAGCGTTTTTGCAACATTGGAGGGACTTCAACAACAATATTAATAGCATATTAAGGTCACTTAGACACCTATAAACATATTAGAATCATTTCATAACATTCCATGATCCCGTGGAGTTCATACGGACTCCGAACGAGCCGAAAATGATCGAAAACTCCAACCGACGACACTGAGCTCCAATTGAGCTTGAATACAATTCTAATCATTACCAAGGCAATATTAAACATATTTGGGATATGTTTAGACATTCAACTAATATTTAAAAATTAAAAATTGATCCCAAAGTGTTTAGGAACTCGTTGAGGCATTTCACCGAACACTTGGCATGCGGTTTAGCCTTAAAACATCAATTTGAGTTCTTGCACATACTTTGTCAAGATCAAAATCACCACCTAAGATTAACTGGTTTGAATAAATCAGAGTGTAAACCAATAACCTTGTATTGAATCAAAGTCCAATTAAGAAGTTTGCGGAATAACAATTAATTTTTTTTAAGAAAAACTTTCAGAATAAATAACACATAAATATAATAAAAAAATCAAATCTTTTATATTGACAGACTCACTGATTACAATCACCTCTAATCTGTTTGATTAGACGAAGAACACAGACTGTTCTTAGGGTTTTACAACCTTAGAGGCTTGAGAAACTTAATCAGAAAGCAATTACAATTGAAGCACACGATTACAAAATTTGCACGTACAGACTTACAATAGAAAAACCAATTCTATCTATATATAGCCTTCTAATTTGTTTCCTTGAGGAACTCTGATTTCTCTGGTAGTAGATATGCTTGAATCTTCAAATATAAATCACTTCCTGAATTTCAGCACTTTCTGTTGTTAATATGTTGAGCATCTTGAACTTTTAACTCTGGCAGCTTGAACTTTTGAACTAGCACCTCAAACTTGTTCAACTAACAGCTTGAACTTTGTAATTACACAGAAAAACTACTAACAGTCTGAGAAATCTAACTAACAGCTTGACATACTTAGAATATTTCCCAACAGTCTCCCCCTAACTTAAGTTCTTTACACAAGACTTTAAGTTTCTATACAAATAAGGAAATAAAACAAAGTATAACTGTTATTTACAAACTAAGGCATCGAAAAACTTACAATTGTGAAAGTTTCTGCTTTATTGCCTTTATGAAATCTCTCTTCAACTCCTCTTTATCACAGTGAATCTTCATTGAGCTTATTTGGAGTAGCCAAGCCTTTGGCAGATTGAGAAATTCAAAATTGTAGAACCTGCTGGATCTGTCTGCAAGCTTGAGTCTATATGTCATTGATTTAGCATATACATCAACCTGTACAATCTTCATATCCTTGGCAGCTTCTATTTCTACTCTTGTAGACTCTGGATCAAAAATGCTTCTAAGATCGTTTACATTTCTTTGAACCCATACACATTGAGATCTTGAATGGCTAACAGTTCCAATATGATGCAATTTTGTCAGATCATCTCTGGTTAGCCTTTGTGCCATCTGAGCTAGGCTCTTATATTCTTTTTCTGGACCACCCTCTCTTCTGATTACAAAATTATAGTCCAAATCAATGTCATCCATTGATTTAGCATACCAGTAAGTAATAGGCGGTTTAGAGAAGTCATACTGATCCAGGGCCTTTTCGATTTCCATTGCCTTTTGAAGCTGTTGTTCAAACAACACTCTCTTAACCTAATCAAACTTTGCTTGATGAGGAGGATCACTAGCAACAGCTTGAACTGGTTCTTGTTGACATTGGACTTGTTGGGAGACTTTGGCTGCTTCTTGTTTTTCCTTCTCCTTGTCATATAGAGCCTGAAGCTTTTCTGTTGACCATGACTGGGCCATTACTCTTGATAGTCCAACTGAGGCAGAGAAGTTTATCAAAAATTTTCTTTGTTCTGCCTTTGAATGCCATGTTGGCATTTTCCTTTTCTTCTGATTTTGCTTGATCACAAACCCTCTTAGATAGTCACCTAAGGTTTCATCATCTTTCATTTGTTCATGAGTTTGCTGGTCTAAGAATTCATCCTGTTCTTCTGCTAGTTTCCTTGCTAGTTCAGCATCATGAGCAACCTGGGCTTCTTTAGAAGAGAATTTGATCTTTGGAGATTCAATCATAATGCCTTTGCCTTTGTCTCTGGAAGCTGATGCTGTGGATTGGTCTGTTGTGACAGGAGCCTGAGAACCTTCTCTGATGACAACTCCAGTTGTCCTGATGGGAGCAGCTTGAGTTTCTAGACTAATAGCTTGAGTAGCTGTTGGGACTGTTAGCCTAGAAACTGGGACTGTTGGAGGGGAGGTTGAAGCTGTTTGGACTGAAGGAGGGATCTCCGGATTCTCCCCCTTTTTGGATGCATTGGTTTGGCCAGGTGGACCAAAGACCTTTGCAAGCAGGGTTCGAACCAACCTCTCAAGCTGTATAATCTTGTTTCCACAGAGTGTGAACCCTTGATGAAAGTAGTCCAATCGTTGATGTTGGGCTGCTGTAGTCTGTTGCAAAGCTGTGATTTGTGCCCCCTGTGCAGCAATAATGGACTTATAATGTTTCAATATAGCTACAACAGGTTTCAGCTGTTGATCCGTTAATGCCATGAGTTGCAGACTAGCCTCAAGATCTTCAAATGATAGTGGTATTTGAGATCTATCACTGGCAGGAATTCCAGAGGTAGAAACATCTGGGCCCCTTTGTTATTGGTACTAGGGACTTCCAGAAGGTGCTTGCACACCCTCTGTTGCCATGGGTGTGGTCTTAGATATGTTGACACTGGCCTGTGCCTATTGTGCAGAGACATCAGTAGTGTCAGCCACAAATCCCATATCGACATCCTCTAATGGAATGTCCACCTCCAAATTGAGGGTGGGAGAGTCCTTCGTGGGTTCCCTTTGGATGGATGGTAAAGAGTGCCTATGGGAAACATGTATCCTTTTATGTATTTTAAAATTATTGCAAGATTTTGCAATTATTTCAGCCAAAAATCATGGATACATCAAAAATTTCCCATTCTTTAGGGCACGATGCCTTAACATCCCCTGAAAAATCATATTTGAAAAATTGAACTGTTGGCC
The DNA here is from genome assembly GCA_020465985.1 of Centrapalus pauciflorus. Lineage (NCBI taxonomy): Eukaryota > Viridiplantae > Streptophyta > Magnoliopsida > Asterales > Asteraceae > Centrapalus > Centrapalus pauciflorus. Next base: position 134,542 of record JAANYP010008410.1, read on the forward strand.
TGTTGATAGACACACTAGAGCAGTGGCAATGTTTGAAGAAAACTCAGACCAACCAGTTCTTTTGGGACTTATACATTACTGAATGATATGCACAAGATATTTCCATTTAGGGGCAAAATGTGCTTTAAAGAAAGTAAAAGCATCAGTAGGGCCCCTATACCCTATTGCAAAAAGTCCTTCATGTAAGGCAGTAAGGGATAAATCTGATATACCTGAGGCATCTTGAAGATGCAGATGTTGACGTTTGGTCTCCTCAGTGATGGTAATAGGGTTACCATCGATTGTGGATGCAAAAGAAGTGACTCCATTGGAGGTATTTACCGTGGCAATTTTCCAAAACTGCTCTATATGAGCGACATAGATGGTGGGATTAACAGTAAGAGCATGATGGATATGGGAACTTCAAAGAAAGTGCATCATGTCATGGAATGTTTGAAGGTCAGTATGTTTGAGAGAGTAGGGGAGGCAGTTGTGTTCTTTGACAAACTCCATTAGAGATCAAGACGATGATTTAGGGTTTGAATCGACTGTGTGTGAATCGCTCAGAGAGAGAAAGAAAAGATCGTTGGAAGCTATTTTTGCAACTGGTAGTTGCAATTGAACGAAACTGGGACCTTTAAAGGTTTTGACATTTCAAAAATATCTAGTCCCGTGCACACACTTATAAGGAATCACAAAATTACCCTGCACACTTTGACAGATTAAATGAAAACAACTAACAGTTCGAGTAAAATGAGCTAGCAGCTTGAGAAAAGACTCAAGCTATTAGTTGAAAATTAAGCATATTCTTATGAAAAAGTGTCCCCCCTAGCTAAGCACATGTAATAAGTATGTTTCTCATAAAATAAGAGAGAATAATGAAAAACAAATTAAACTATATTAACCATACCAATATTTGATACTAGGAAGGTGAATCTTCCTACATCAAATGGTTTTGTAAATAGATCAGCTAACTGATCATCTGTATGAATATTGGTAACTTGGATTAATTTCTTCTCATTACAATCTCTTATAAAATGAAATCTAATGTCTATGTGTTTGGTTTTGGGAAATTTCACTGGATTTTGTACCATGCTTATTGCACTTGAGTTGTCAATGTAGATAGGAGTAGATAGAAAGTTCATACCATAGTCTCTCAATTGATTCTGAATCCACATCACTTGGGAACAGCAGCTGGCAGCTACAACATATTCTGCTTCAGTAGATGAGGTGGAGACAGTTGTCTGCTTTTTGCACTGCCAAGAGACCAGTCTTGCTCCTAGATATTGACATCCACCAGTTGTGGATTTTCTGTCTATGTTGCAACCTCCATAGTCACTGTCATAAATAGGCTGTTAGTTCAAGAGGAGAGTCCTTAGGATACCATAGTCCCAACTGTGGTTGGCCCTTGAGATATCTAAAGATTCTCTTAACAGCAAACAGATGTGAATCCTTTGGAGCACATTGAAACCTGGCACAAACACAAACAGCAAACATTATATCAGGTCTAGAAGATGTGAGATACATTAGTGAACCTATCAAGGATCTATATAAGAGAATATCCACATCCACTCCATCTTTGTCTGCATCAAGCTGCTTGTGAGTGTCCATTGGAGTGCTAGCAACTTTGGTATCTTTGTAGCCAAACTTTTCCAGGATGTCATTTACATACTTTGATTGACTTATAAAAAGTCCTGTGGGTTTCTGCTTGACCTGCAATCCTAGAAAGAAGGTGAGTTCTCCCATTGAACTCATTTGAAACTTTTTGTGCATTAAGGTTTCAAACCACTTGCACAGAATGTCATTTGTTGACCCAAAAATGATATCGTCAACATAGATCTGAACAAGCAAAATCTCTGATTTGATGGACTTTGTGAACAATGTCTAGTCTAGAGTACCTCTCTTTAATCTATTCCTTCTTCTTGAGTATATCCTTGTGCTACCAATCTTACTTTGTTCTTGATTACTACACCTCTCTCATCCTTCTTGTTTCTGAAAACCCATCTTGTACCAATTGCTCTCTTTCCTCTAGGTAAGTCAACTAGAGTCCATTCATTCTGAATCTTGAATTGCAAAAGTTCTTCTTGCATTGCCTCAATCCAAGATGGATCTTTCAGAGCCTCAGATGCCTTCTTTGGTTCTAATTGTGACATGAAACATGCATGTTCAAAGGCAGCTAGACTGAATTCAAGGACTGCTGATTCAACATCAGTGGACTCCTTGTGAACCATTGTCCTTGTATGCACAGGAGTGCGTGGGTCTCCCATTACCTGGTTGAGAGGATGATACTTGTGAACCCTGAGTGTGGGTTCTCTTTCTGTCTGAAATGATGTTCCCAGATTTGTATCATCACCTTCAGTACCACTTGATGATTCTGCTCCAGTAACAGCTTGATCAGAAGATGGGAGTGCGTCCCTGTTGGATGGAGCTGCTACTTCAGGGTTTGGGATTGGCACTTCATACTCTGTAAATGTGTCATGTTGATCAATCAGGACCCCTTGTGGGTCACAAGATAGAAGTGGTAGTACAGTATACTCATCCCATTTATCAGAATCTTCAACAGTTGGAAACTTTGTGCCAACAACTTGAATGTTTGTGTTACCAGCATGAGAATTTGTATTGGCAGTGTCAACATTATTTCCAACAGCTCCTGCAGAATACTCAACAAAGCTCAGAGAATTTGTTAGTGAATCTAAATCAAACAACCAATCAGGACCAGTGCCTTTGACATTAGAAGTGTTTCATTAAACTCAACATTGGCACTTTCTTCAATGGTTTTAGACACATTGTTATATACTCTATAGGCTTTCCTTTGAATAAAGTAACCTACAAAGAAACCTTCTTCAGCCTTACTTTCAAACTTTCCTAAATGAGTTTCCTGTGAAGAATAGTGCATGAACAACCAAAAGATTTTAGAAAGGCTACTAAGGGAACTCTGTGATGGAATAACTCATACGGAGTTTTCCCTTGTGACTGAACAATTTGAACCCTATTTAGCACATAACAAGCTGTATTGATTGCCTATGCCCAAAAGGTTATTGGCAGTTTGGAATCAGCTAGCATGGTTCTAGCAGCCTTTATTAAAGTTTTATTCTTCCTTTCAGCTACACCATTTTGTTGTGGTGTTCTAGGTGCACTATATTGCCTTGCAATACCTTTAGACTCACAGAAACTGCTTAGGATATGATTTTTAAACTCTGTTCCATTGTCTGACCTGATCACCTTAACTTTTAAGTTTGATTGGTTTTCTATCTTAAGGATAAAGGATTTGACTAGCTCAGCAGTTTCAGCCTTAGTCCTAAGAAAGTAAACCCATGTAAATCTGGTGAAATCATCAACAATGACTAGACAGTAAGCTCTTTTATTCAAACTCAAAACAGATGTTGGACCAAAGAGATCCATGTGAATAAGATGAAGAGCAGATGAGATTGAATTTACCTCTTTGGCCTTATGAGAAGTTTTGTGTTGCTTGCCCTTAAGACATGCTACACAATGATCATCACATATGAATTCCTTTTGTGGTAATCCTCTTACCAAGTTCTTTTTGACTAAGACATTCATAGATTTTAAGTTCATGTGACACATCCTTCTGTGCCAAAGAGCAGACTCATTAGATGATGCTTTGGATATCAAACAGCTTAAAGTATTTGATTTTAACAAAAGATCTGTGTCCAAACAGTAGACATTGTCCTTCCTTGGTGTTCTAAGTAAAACAAGATTTTCAGGGATTTTAAAATCTTTTGAAAGGACAATACACACAGAGTCTGTGAATAGAACAATATTTTGTTTATCACAGATTTGAGACACACTTAGTAAATTATACTTCAGCTGTTCAACATACAAAACATCATTGAAGATCATATTGCCTGCTTTGACAGTACCCTTACCTGTTACCTTACCTCCCTTGGAATTTCCACCAAATGCAAAAAATCCTCCTTCAAAGCTTTTGAAATTTGACAAGCATTCAGAATTGCCTGTCATGTGCCTAGAGCATCCATTATCCATATGCCATCTTGTTTTATGTTGGGTCCTGTGGGTGCCCTGCACACAAAAAAAAAAGTTAGTTAGTAGTGGAGTAAACCCAAACCAAATTGGTTTTGGGTTGTCCTTGTGCATTGACATAACTAAACACTGTTTGTGTCTTTTTAAACTTAGTGAGATCCACTGGTGGATTTTGTGAAGAGTATTTAGTTATGACATGAGGTATCCAGGTGTTCTTTCCAACCTTTTCATTAACAGTCTCAGATGATCCACTACCAGTTCCAGTTTTAGGCTTAGCAGTTTGAACTGAGTTTTTAGTGCTAACAGCTTAAGAGTTTGCACTACCAGTTCCAACTTTAGACTTAACAGTCTCAACATTTGCATCAACAGTTTGATCTGTGTTTTTGCCTTTAACGCGACATATCTTTTTAATGTTTGCTTTGGATTTTGCTAAAACTTGTTTTTGGTGTGTAGGCTGTCTTTTGTTGACTTTTAAGAACCTGTGGTCAACTGTCTTCTTTGGAACTGGTGTAACAGGTGGTTTGGCCTTTGAATTTTTTGAGTTTTGAGCAAATGCCTGTTTTTGAACCACAGTCTGTTTTGCAACAGATGGTTTATATAGACAATTTCTGGCCAAATGGTTTTTCCTGCCACAATGGAAACATCTTTTGACTGTTTTGATTGGAGAACCAGTTTTGTTAGACCATAACTGGTTCTTGTTCCTTTGATTTCCCCTTACCTACTGTTGTGTGAGAAACTTTTGGACACCATGCTTTTGGCATGTGCATATTGGAACAGTCTTACCCCTTCTATTAGTTTTTGAGGAAGATGCAATGTTACAGTTAGAAGGTACAGGAACATGTGGAGCATTATTGCATACATTCATCTTCTCTTTTTCTTTCTCACTGGGGTTTTTGATGAAACTGGAAGTAAGAGGTTCTATAGGTGCACTCATTGTTTTGATATTTCTCTCAACTTCTTTATACTCACAGCCTTCATTTGGAATTAGTACTTCTTTAGATTCAGGCCTGTCTTCAAGGATAAGATCTACAGTTTTCATTGTTTCATCTAATAGTTCATTCACAAGCCTATCAGCAACTTCACTCATGGGATGAATGTATTTGTTGTTGTATGGGGGTGGAGTGGCTTTGTATCCTATACCTTCTTTGGGATTGAGTTGAGATTTTATCCTATCTTTAAATTGGACCTCCATTAGGTGTTCTAGCTTTTCATTTGCCAGCTTGAAGCTTCCTAAATCTATATTAACAGATTCTATTTTCTTGTTAGCTTCTAACACCTTCTGTTCAGCGTCCTCTAGTTTCTTATTTAGGGTCTCTATTTTCTTATTCAGTTCCTTTTTCTCCCACTCATGATATGTTCTATCATGTCCCATTTGAATCTCATTATCCTTATAGTCATTGATCTGTTTTTCAAGATCTTCTATAGCCTGCATGTACTCATATCTCCTTTCTTCCATCTTAGCTAGAGTTTTGCACATGCTCTCATTATGATCTTTGTACTTTTTAACCATATTTTTGCATGTTTGAGAATAGAGTTTAGAATTTACCTCAGATGGTAGTTCAGTGGAAGTGGCATTAGATGTTTCTGCCATAAGAGCTTGATTTTGAAACTCCTCTTCTGTCTGATCACTCCAGTCAAACACATTGTCTTCTTGAGAGACAAGAGCTTGTGATGATGAAGTTTGATTTGTTTCCTGGGGTCTTGGTGGCTGCTGACTTTGGGATCTGCATTCTCTAGCAAAGTGACCAAGCTTGTGGCATTTAAAGCATTCAACTTTTGATTTATCAAATGCTGGTTTGCCTTCTGATCTGGCTTGAAAGTTTGGTCTGCCAGTTCTTTTCAGAAATCTTTTGGCCCTCATAATCAACATAGCATGCTGCCATTTCAAGTCCATCTCTTCTAAATCATCTGGATGGATTTGTTCTAAATCTTCAGCATTTAGAGCAAAAAGTCCATCACTTGCAACAAAAGCTTCATAATGAACTTCAGTAGAGTTACCATCAGCACCTGAAAAGGAATCACAACAGTTTGATTTATCAGATAATGCTGATGACAGCAGAGCAGTGTTGTGATTGTAAGAAAAGGATTTCTTTTTATTTTCAATCTCAGTTTCAAACACTCTCAGGCTGTTGTAAAGGTCATCCAACTCTATTTCATCAAGAGTATCTTTGGTTCTCCATTGGGCAGCATAGACTGTCCACTCTTCACCAAGTGATCTAAGGAATTTTCTGTTTACTTCATCTTGATCCAAGTTGACATTGGCACTCTCCAATTCCCCTATCAGCTTATTAAACCTGTCAAAAATCTGAGTAAGGTTTTCATTCTTGCCACCAGAAAAGTTTTTCATACTGCTGTTTTAAAAGATCTTTTTGATTCCTTTTGGTGCTAGCATTGCCAGCAAATCTTTTCTCTAAAGCAATCCAAAGAGAATGAGCAGTATAGAACTTTTTAAACTGATGATGATAAGCATTAGGAATGGCTATCTATAAGAGAGTAAGAGCTTTCACTTCATTCATTCTATCCTTTCGTTCAAGTTCAGTCTTTGGAGGTGTTTTTATAGGCTTGCCCTTAGCATCTAGTTCAGGATCAACTACAGGAGGATATTCAACAGCTTCCCATATGGCATAATCAATAAATTGAATGTGCTGTTGAATCCTGAGTTTCCACATCTCGAACTCAGTGGGTTTGAGCATAGGCACTTTGAGTCCTTGCCCAGATCCACTACTGCTATTTTCAAACTCCATTGCAGAAAAATATAAAAAAAAAAATTTATAAGAAAGTTTCTGACTTTGAAAACAAAGAATAATAAACAGAACCTGTGGCTCTGATACCACTTGTCAAGATCAAAATCACCACCTAAGAATAACTGGTTTGAATAAATCAGAGTGTAAACCAATAACCTTGTATTGAATCAAAGTCCAATTAAGAAGTTTGCGGAATAACACTTAATTTTTTTTAAGAAAAACTTTCAGAATAAATAACACATAAATATAATAAAAAAATCAAATCTTTTATATTGACAGACTCACTGATTACAATCACCTCTAATCTGTTTGATTAGACGAAGAACACAGACTGTTCTTAGGGTTTTACAACCTTAGAGGCTTGAGAAACTTAATCAGAAAGCAATTACAATTGAAGCACACGATTACAAAATTTGCACGTACAGACTTACAATAGAAAAACCTATTCTATCTATATATAGCCTTCTGATTTGTTTCCTTGAGGAACTCCGATTTCTCTGGTAGTAGATATGCTTGAATCTTCAAATATAAATCACTTCCTGAATTTCAGCACTTTCTGTTGTTAATCTGTTGAGCAGCTTGAACTTTTAACTCTGGCAGCTTGAACTTTTGAACTAGCAGCTCGAACTTGTTCAACTAACAGCTTGAACTTTGTAATTACACAGAAAAACTACTAACAGTCTGAGAAATCTAACTAACAGCTTCACATACTTAGAATATTTCCCAACAGCCGTGTCAAATTTTTAATTTGGGTTTATAACCAGTCTCTTACCAAGAACTAGTGGCTAGTCAGGTTAGTCAGCAAGCAGGATCCTTTCGGTTATAAACCTCTAGGAAATTTCTACAACCACAGCCCGAGCGAGACTGTCCTAGACACCACCTATTCTAGCAAACAGTCCAGTTAATGTACCAGTTTTTAAAAAATTTCAACTCTTTGATCATATGACATTTTAAAAATAAATCTCCTTTTATTTGAAAAAGTAATTTCATAAAAAAATGTCATATCTAAAACTTGACAAAATAATTAAAGTTTCCAATTTAAACTTCCTTTTAAATACTTTAATTTTTCATCAAAATTGATTGTAGTTTTTAATTCTTTTATCTATCTACTTTGTCACCACAACCACACAGATATAGATAAAACATCAAGAAATAAAACTTACAACCACACGGTGACATAGCCTTGCCAAAACTAAATTCGTTTCCGAGAGCCATACGGACAAACCAATTGGGTCAAAACCTAAGGGACGAAATCAACACACAAGACAAGAAGGATGAACTCTTTCAGCTCCCACTAGCCTCAGCATCCGATAATGTCTCCAAGCGTCCTTGATGGATGACCTCCTTCTTGATAGACATCTCCGCCAAGATATTTACATGATTTTAATCTAAATACATTTGCCTATTTTCTAACCTATTACAGATTATATCATAAAATCGGGATTCCAATGGCACGCAGGCCTTCCCAAAAAATAACCAATAATAAAAATAGCAAACATTAAGATTAAATAAACAATCATCACAAACAAAGGGGTCTCAAGGCTCGACTAAGTCACAAACATAATTAAAGCAGCAAAGCATATAAATAATACAGAATTCATTTTCATCTTGCCATGAAAATAATTTCAAAACCAATTAATCTACCATTAATTGAAGTAGTCATGTCCAATATCATTCTTAAATTAAATAAGTTTCGTAAACTCCAAAGTTAGGACCACTTCATAATTAGAAACTTTTTTTCAAAAAATTCAAATTCAATTCCGTCTTTACATTATCTTTGGATTCATAACTATACATTTCTTAAAATATTCAACTAACAATTCAAACACCTTTGAAACTTAAACGTACTATTTTAAGAAACTTTTTATTAAACAACCTTTAATAAATATAGTTATTATTTTCAAATTAACATTGATAAATAATTTAAACTTCCTTTAAATAATTATCAATGAACTATTATTTAATTGAAATGCTTTTCAAAAAAATTAACTTTATTTAAAATGTCAATTTTCTAAATGAACAATTTTTACCAATAAAATATTTTTCATTAAAAGATTTAAGAAAATTGATCATCTTAAATAACACTGAAAATGATAGTTTTTATGGTGTTAAACGATTTCTACTAAAACGTTAATGTCGATATTAAATCTCAAAACATCAAACCATGACCGAGCATGCAACTCAAAGTCACGATTTCATCAATTTGAAAATAGAATCCTTAAATTTAAACTCCCTTTAATTTAATAATACATTTTATGGAACTAAATATTAAATGCATAAATTAAATCCAGTTTATAAATTAAAATTACCATCAAATTTTATTAGGCTATAGGAAGGCCAATTAAAAAATGATGATATTAATTTCAACATTAAAACTTACCTTTTAATTAAAACCGATTTAATTTAAACGACGAATTACCGGAAAACGGAAACGAACCAACTTAGTTAACCGACTCATACTCGGGTTCAATAACCCATATGAACCGAAAATAAGTAGAGTATTAAACCCTTTGACGGCTGAAATAAATCGAAGTCATTAATCAACTCATTTTGATTATTTCGATTTCCATATTCCAATTAATCGTTTAACTATCGAATCGAATAATATTTAAACCGATTTGTGAATTTAATAAAACTAATAAAGTCTCCCACTTTAATTTTATAAAACCGGAAACATATTTACATACATTTGTCCCAAGTGTTTAAATATTAATAACCAAACACTTCTGATTTATTGATTCGATTTTAACGCATTTAATTTAATCATTCGAGTTTAACTGTGAATTAAACGGCGCGACGGAATAAACCATTCATGGCTTCGGCTACCACATCATAGCAGAGATTTTAACCCATGGCCAAAATCTCAAGGCTAGATTTCGCGAACCGAAACGTTTAATTCGCAACTTTAATTAATTAAATAATTTAAATAATCAAACATCAACTAAATAAAACGAACTCAGTTTCAAAATCCCGAGCTCCGAGAAACTCCAAGGTTGGCCGACTATCACCATGGGGTTTCCCTTTGGTCGATTTTCTCCTAGCCAAATCAAAACATTAAACGTTTTAATTATTGATTTCGCTCGTTTAAACACTTTTAATTATAAAAAATCGAAACTTTAAGAACGTTGGACATAAATACATGAATAATATATCGTTATGTTACTTGACCTGGCTTTGATACCACTGTTGGGAATTCGTATTGGTTTTTCATAAAAACATAAACTTTTAATCATATTAAAAGCACAACGGAAGCTTTTTAAAATTTACGAATTCCGTACACGGATCATAAAGTAAAACATAAGATAACTAACGTGAAAGCATATAAAAATCGTACCTTTGCATTTGATGACAGGAGTACACAAATGAGATGCTTTCGGTATCCACCAGTGATGACACGATCGAGCGACGTCATGTATGCAATCAAATACACGAGGAACGGGAAAAACAAAAACACCTATGTGTTTGAGTTTTGGTACGGCCAAGAACCACACCACACACATATTGTGTGTTCGTGTGTGTAATTTCGTCCCACATCCACATAAAGCCATCAATCTCTATCTTTTATATATGTGGTGGCCGTATGTTTGTGTGTGTGTGTCTATATATATATATATATATATATATATATATATATATATATATATAGGGTTGTGAGAACGTGAGAACCACTCTAAAATTTGTG
>JAANYP010008411.1:0-13314 GCA_020465985.1 Centrapalus pauciflorus
TTCAGTTTTAGGGTTGTTACAATAACCATGCCCAGTGATTAAAACCGACCCAACCCGACTCATGCACTAGACAGGTTTCAAACTTAATCTCTTCTCGGTTTTTCCTAATCGAAAGGCTGTTCCATTGTAAAAAAAGACCGGATCCAGGATTTTCTATGCAACGAAAAATGGCTTGGGGTTTTAATCACAAAAAACTGACAAGTTTGAGGTTTTTTACACAATTATCCCTTAAACTTAAGTTACTTTTTCTTTCTATTAACCGGACTGATTCTATCAAACCAAACATCCTCTAATTAACAAACTTTACTAGTTCATACTAACATCGCGAGAAATCTAATAACAAAAGACACGATATTCATAAACAATATTTTTAATGATATAACATAAAATATCGTTACCGATCAACAATATATGACTAATTTTGTTCAAAACATCTAAAAAATGGATTTTAATGTACCCATGTGTTCAAAATAAAACACAAACAAATTGAAATTACACTTTTACCCCTTCAGAATGGTTCATTCATCCATTATCTTCTCTTTTTAATGTTTTTATGTTTTTGAGGCAACATGCCCTTCAGTTTTAGGGTTGTTACAATAACCATGCCCAGTGATTAAAACCGACCCAACCCGACTCATGCACTAGACAGGTTTCAAACTTAATCTCTTCTCGGTTTTTCCTAATCGAAAGGCTGTTCCATTGTAAAAAAAGACCGGATCCAGGATTTTCTATGCAACGAAAAATGGCTTGGGGTTTTAATCACAAAAAACTGACAAGTTTGAGGTTTTTTACACAATTATCCCTTAAACTTAAGTTACTTTTTCTTTCTATTAACCGGACTGATTCTATCAAACCAAACATCCTCTAATTAACAAACTTTACTAGTTCATACTAACATCGCGAGAAATCTAATAACAAAAGACACGATATTCATAAACAATATTTTTAATGATATAACATAAAATATCGTTACCGATCAACAATATATGACTAATTTTGTTCAAAACATCTAAAAAATGGATTTTAATGTACCCATGTGTTCAAAATAAAACACAAACAAATTGAAATTACACTTTTACCCCTTCAGAATGGTTCATTCATCCATTATCTTCTCTTTTTAATGTTTTTATGTTTTTGAGGCAACATGCCCTTCAGTTTTAGGGTTGTTACAATAACCATGCCCAGTGATTAAAACCGACCCAACCCGACTCATGCACTAGACAGGTTTCAAACTTAATCTCTTCTCGGTTTTTCCTAATCGAAAGGCTGTTCCATTGTAAAAAAAGACCGGATCCAGCTCCATCCCGACACAAGCCTAGCAGTTCTATACAAAAAACGCAAACTCGAAAACGCAAAAAACAAAAACAAAAACAAAAACAAAACAATCCCACTTCATGCTCGGGGCGTCACAAATACGCTCGGTGTTTCAAACATGCAAACCGTTACCGTTGCTGTTGTTATAAATGCCGTTGACCGGGGCTTTTCCGTTACCATACCGATGCGGTGATCCTGTTGACATACCATTCGTATATCCGTTTGTCTTTGTGGCAACGCTTTTCTTTAGCAGCAAATCTAACTGTCCGCTAGCTGCAGCTATAAGCCCTGCCATCGTAACATACAAAACATTATAAATTCCGATTAACTCATTATAGCCGTAGTTATGTAATCAAGATTACAAAGAATTAGTACCTAAGAAAAGCGCAGAAGGTTTTCCCGGCCTAGACTTGAACTCGGGATGAAACTGAACACCCACGAAATACGGATGACTACCAAGTTCGATAATCTGCAAGTAAAAAATGAAACGATAATTTACCACCTAAAAAATTGTGAATAAAACCGGTAGGGCTATAAACAAATCGAACAAACACGAATTGGGGCTTGTTTGTTTAACTTAACCGGAAAAACAAACGAATATAATATAACTTAACGAACAGAAGTGTGCAAAGGTTCGAAAATAGGTTACACTTGTTGCATTTTCATAGAAAGTTGACCAAGTCAAACAAAATTAAAAATCAAAAGAGTGCAAAGGTTTGAACATTAGGGACTGTTAATGTAAAAATAATGGGAGGGACCATATCTTGAACTTTTAACAAACTATATGGACCAAAAGTGTAATGTAGTCTCAAATTTATTTGTTTGTGTTGAGGACTTGAGGGTGTGTTTTAATACTTTAAAATATTATATTTGTTTAGGGATGAGCTCAGTTTCGAGAACCAAACAGAAAAACAAAAATATCTAAAATCAAGAACCGAAAACTTATCCGAAATAACCGGTTTGGTTCTGGTTTTTTACCAACTTTCACAATGAAAAATAAAAAACCTGACTGGACCCGGTGAAACCGAAAACCGATTCAATGGAATTATAGGAACCGAGATTCGGCCTGAAAATAACCAGTAAAATTCGTGTCAAAGGGTTTTCTGCTCATCCCTAATTTGTATTACATCTTACATACGAATATAACAAAACGTTCATGAACGTAAATGAACAAACGTGACATTTGTTCATGTTTGTTCTACAAACGTTACATGTTCGTTCTTTTAATGAATAAACTTACGGCCAAACAGTTCATTGAACGCTCGGTTTGTTTACGGCCCTAAAAACCCATAAGAAAACCAGATACTGACCTGCATACGCCGACCACTTTCATCTTTACCGGTAAAACTCAGACCAGCTTTTTCTAGCTTCAATACCATGTCAGGATTCACCTAGTCAAATTCAAAAGTTTCGAAACCATTAAGCCAACGACATGAAAACTTACACGATAAAAAAAGCATTTCTAAATCCAAAATGTACCTCGTATCGATGCCGATGTCTCTCCTCGATGAACCTCTGATTACCGTATCTGATACAAACAAAATCCATTATCGAAATTCTCTACTAACGAATTTACCGCATCAATAACACGAAAATGCTGTAAATATGTATGCTTACAGTTGCGAAGCTTTAGAGTCGTTTACTTGAAAATACGTCCTCCGGGATCCAAGCCGCATAGTACCACCCATATGAGTTTTCGAACCCTGTTAACATCGCACGAATGTAAACTATAACATGATCGAACACGGTTTTCTAAATTCATCAAGTAAGGTACGAACCTCGGGCATAAAAATAACACAAGGGTTTTTAGTATCGGGATCAAATTCGGTGCTATTTGCATTTTCAAGACCGAGAACTGATCTGGCATACTCGATGACAGCAGTTTGCATTCCTAAACAGATGCCGAGGTACGGGATATTGTTCTCGCGAGCGTATTTTGCTGCTATGATTTTCCCTTCCACGCCTCTGTCACCAAAACCGCCAGGAACAAGAACGGCATCGGCAGACTATACAATCACACAAATACCGTGTTAGAAAAACCATTCGAAAACGATACCAAAAACCAATCAAAAGATCATACAAACCTTTAAAGATTTCCATGCATCTCTGTTAACATCGGGATTCTGTACGATAAAGAGAACACCCGTGAAATACTGATTACAAAAATAAAAAAACACGAATAAGAAAAGCACGATCGAGTTTGATAGTAACCTCTACGGCAGTTGCATCTTCAAGATCACTAGCAGACACCCAATTGATGAGTAATTTCCTTCGGCAAGCAACCGAAGCATGTAACAGAGCCTAAAAAGAGTAAAACGACGTTCTAAAAGTTAGTTGCTAAAAACACAACATTAAATCCTTTTCGGTAATAAACGCTCGTACGTATGAAAAAACATGGAAACTGACCTTCAGAACGGATAGGTAAGAATCGGAAAGACCCGTATACTTCCCAACCATAGCGACTCTGACCTTTACACGTAAGAAAACGAGAAAACGTTAAGAAAGAAAATCATAATATGATTGAAATCTCGACATATGGTTCGAAGTTACCGGCTCGTTTAGCATGTCAGAAAGTTGAGTTCTAGCCGTCCATTCTCCCAAAGCAGGTTTACATGCCACACTACACAAAACAAAATACTCCATGAGTAACCCGTGAAACCGATAGCATGTAACGTTAACGAGTTACGGGACAAACCGTGGAAGGTTGAGCACCTTCAGTATTGCTTCATGAGCCTTCTGATCCTAAAGAAGGGAAAAAAAACCCGAAAAACTAAGCATACTCGATATTAAGTAGACGATACCAAACTTCAGAAACACGCTAGTTACACGTACACGTAAAAGTAAAGGTACATGCCATATATTGGGGACGTCGTATAGAGTCACGATGTTTTCTTCCTGAAAGCAAGATCGGAGTCATTTCAAAACGTTTGGTCGGTGAATAAAATAAAAGCATACGACAAAACCGAAGAACTGAACCGGTCCTGGCTATATTCAGCTCGTTTTCGGTTCTGGCTTCTGAGGTTACAATGGGTTTAGGACAAAACCGGTTCTAAACGGACCTGGACCAAACTCATTATTTTTCGGTGCCAGTCTGATCCGGTTTTGTCCCAAAAAACACCACAGAAAACACATGAATATGGTATTCAAATATGTTACCGGAACATGACAAAATCTCGAGAGTTTCTCCTTCACGTTCACGTCCAGTTCCTGCGTATATACGGTAAAACGTAAGCGTCGGCAGCAAGCATACATGTCGTCACGTCATCAAAAAGTAAGAGAAAAGAATGAAACCGTTGTGCTGCGACATGCTAATATATTTGGCGTCAATCCTAAGCTTCTTAATCCCCGAACACTGTGTTGGGTTGGTTTCGTTTTCTAAACAAAAAAAAGAAACCCAAATTATTCTTATATCAAAGTTAGTATTAGGTCGAAGAAACTCTAAAGTCGTTTATCGTAAACTCACTTGTTCGCCAACAACATTAAGAACCGGCACAAGGCTAACATGTATTAAGCAAAAGTTTCCCGCACCTAAACATAAGAAAACTCGAGTCACATAACCTTTCCTTTGATTTATCTTATTTTGGAAAAACCCGAGAATACGTACCGACACGATATGAGAATTGCCCGAGAGCCTCGATGAACGGCATAGATTCAATATCCCCTGCAGGAAGCAGCGCTTTTGTAAGACTAAAAACCGCAAAATACAAAATATGTTCTATAGTATAGCCGATAATGTACCTATGGTGCCGCCCAATTCAATGACACAAACATCGGGTGGACCTTCTTTTCCGTCTACTGGTACCGCCGCAACTCGTTCGATCCAATCTTGAATCTCGTCAGTGATA
This sequence comes from Centrapalus pauciflorus, assembly GCA_020465985.1. Taxonomy (NCBI): domain Eukaryota; kingdom Viridiplantae; phylum Streptophyta; class Magnoliopsida; order Asterales; family Asteraceae; genus Centrapalus; species Centrapalus pauciflorus. The sequence goes on from JAANYP010008411.1 coordinate 5,160, forward strand.
TGCGGAACAACCTGAACCATAAAAAACAAGATTATTTGTTACATACGGTTCATAGTATACGTATAATGTTATATTTTCAGCTTTAAAAACTATTCCTTTTACCTGAACTGTTTTCCCGAGATAATCTCCTCTCCGCTCCTTGTCAATGACCGACTACATAACAAAAATCGTAACCAATAATCCGCAATAAAAACGAACATGATCATATTCGATTTGTATAAATAAGCATCAAGAACATTCGCGTTCAACGAAGTTACCTGGTAAATCTTCCCGGTGGTGATATTATTATCACGAGTCAACTTAACGTCTAGAAAACGCTCGTAGTTTCCAAGGTCCAAATCAACCTTCAAACAGAAGCATCTAGTCAATATTTCGTAACTTATGCTAGACTCAAGCTTGGCTTGATAACTTGACGATGAAGCATGTTCGAGCTCAGCTCAAGAAGAACTCGAATTCAAAAAAAGAAAGATAGAAACCAAAACTCGTTATTTGAGCTGCGTTTTTTTGCATTAGGCTCGAACTCCATAAAAGCTTGACTTGATATAACTAGAGGTCAAGTTGCTCAATAAAAGCTCGACTAATTTGCAGCCATAAATATTTAGTTATTTACATATACTGATATACAAGACTTGAAAGCTCAATAAAAACTAGAGCTAGGCCGTTAAAAGCTCGAGCTTGGCTTATAGATATACAAGCTCGAGCTCGATAAAAACTCAACTTGATCACTCCAGCTCGAGTTGCTCGATAAAAGCCTGACTCAATTGCAGCCTAGCTAGTAACTACTTTAAATTAACACTATTCGATGATTTTAATAACCACGATAACGAGTTAACATCTTAACGACACAAGGATATTACTTACTTCTCCTCCATCATCCAATACGAAAACTTCTCCGTGTTCGAAAGGAGACATTGTTCCAGCATCTTTATTTAAATATGGGTCTGCACAATATTAAAACATTTGAGCCACAAACCACAAAAAGAGCATAAGAAAGATCAAATCATAAAGTATGCGCAAATTAGTGATCGATACAACTTGAACTCGAAGATTTGCAAAATCGGGGTTTATTCTCTTTGGGTTTTACGACAAGATAACAAAAAGACGAGGAAAATCACCACGTCTAATTCGTATCGAAAAGAACAAGAACTATAAACACCTACCAACTCCACAGGATGACTCGAACAATTAATTAATCAAAACTACAAATCATAATCAACTAATCGAGTCAATATTAACAAACCAACCAAATAAACAAGTATGATAAAGACTAATTCGTCTTTCTCATAAAAATTAACAAATAACAATGAGAGAATGACTAGACACCAAAAACAAGATCATGCCATTAATCTAAGTTATCCATTTATCCATTGTGGAAAAAACAATGACAGTTTTTTATTCACTAAATTCACATGAAAATTGCAACAATTCATATCCAATTCTTTGCAAATCTTCATACCAAACACATCAATCACATCCCATTATCAAAATCTACTCAAACTCATGTTTCTATTGGATAAACGATAATCTCATCCGAGCCAACTTTGCTGACCCGACAGCCAAACCTGATCCATGCATACCCACAAACCCGAAACCCATGAAACTAGGCAAATTCTTTGAAAGATCTTTAAGCTAAACACATCAATTACATCCCATTATCAAAATCTATCAAAATCTACCAAAAGTCATGGTTTTTTTTCGAATAACCAGGAAATCCCACCCGAACCAACTTTGCTGACCTAGTAGCCAAACATGATCCCCACAAACCCAAAACAAATGAAACCGGGCAATTTCTTTGCAAATTTTCAATCTAAACACATCAATCACATCCCATTATCAAAATCTACTAAAACTCATGTTCTTTTCTTTTTTGGATAACTGTAAAATCCCACCCGAACCAAGTTTGCCGACCTAGTAGCCAAACATGATCCCCACAAACCCAAAACAAATGAAACCGGGCAATTTCTTTGCAAATTTTCAATCTAAACACATCAATCACATCCCATTATCAAAATCTACTAAAATTCTACTTTGGATAACTAGGAAAATATCATTCGAGCCAACTTTATTGACCTGGCAACCAAACATTGGCCATGAATAACCACAAAACCAAGCAAACCGTCAATCCGAAGATAAGGACTGGTGGCCTATGAAAGTTGAAGCCGCCAGGATTTGAACTCAACCATCACCACCCACCTCCAAGGAGGTTACTCAAACTCATGTTAGTTTTTGCAAATTTAATCAAACAATTCTTCGAATCCAAATACGAAAAAGTAACAAGTATAGAAATCGAAATACAATCGGATACGAACCGATTTTGATAGAAGTAACACGAAGGCCGCAAGCTTGAAGAAGAAGACCAATACTGCTAGCAGTGACACCTTTTCCAAGCCCACTAACAACGCCACCAGTCACAAGAACATACTTCATCCTCCCTTTTTCTTCTTCTTCTTCCTATTAATTGAATTTTTTCCCTAATAATTACACCATTTTTTCAAATTAGAATTAGAAAAAACTAACAACAAAAACCCCTATTTAAAAAAAAACTAAACATCAACAACAAATAGACCAACAATCCAAATCAAATGTGTTGCCCTGTTCTTTTCTCGTTCTAAACAACAACTATCTATACTACCATTACCCCACCAAAAACCCATTTGAAAAAAAATTATAGAATACAGATATTTAATCAAAGAAAAAGCAACAGTTTGCTCTGTTTTTCACCTGCATATTACATCATTACATCTTTATAAATAAAGATTAAACCCATATTGAATGAAACAAATTCCAAAACTAAAAAAAAAGAAGGAAACCCATAAGAGAATAGAAGGAAAAGAACATTACCCTTTTGAGATTGAAGGAAGTGAAGAATGTAAAAGGCGATGAAGAAGGTGAATAGGGTTGAAAAGAGGGGAATGTGAGGGATGAAAAGATGGAGGTGTGGCGGCTATATATGCAGAAGAAAGAAAGGAAAATAAAATAAAAGGAAATTAAACCTCCAAAATCACACACAAAACCCCTACTTTTCTGTGCGTCGTTATTCGGCGTCTGCCGTTGCTGTGTCTCGGCTTCTGGCTCTTCTTTCTCTCACACCCACGCCCGTGACCCTACTACTAGCACCTTTCACATGACCACCTAAAACCCCCCTTCTTCACATCTTTCAAACATAAAATCACCGCTTAACATTGGAAAAATTATGAAAAAAACCATAAAAATATAAATTCTTTTTTATTAAGAGTGTGTTTAGTTTTGCGTTATGAACATGATTATTAGCTTATTACGTTATAATAACGCAAATAATTAGTTAAGTGTTTGGATTGCATACGTTAATAAGTGATTATTTGCGTTTAGAGTTAATCCTACCACACTTTTTCATAAGTTAAAAAATGTAGCTTATTTGCTTAATAAGTGATTATATGGTCATTTTACAAGTAAAAACGCAAATCCAAACACTTTAAAAACTGCTTATTTGATAATTATGATAGCAAACAGCAGAAGCTAAACCAAACACTACATTTCCAATAGCACTTTTTGTTACAACTATTATCTGATTATTAGTTTCCAAAACGATACAACACTTTTTCAAACGTAAATCCAAACACCCTTTAAATCTCTTTTTTTTTTTTTGACAAGTCCTCTAATCTTTTAAAGTATATAACTTTTTGATAAAGTCTCTCATTAAACTTTTTCAATTATAAAAACAAAGAAGCATTGAAGATATTCGAGCCATTTTGGGAGCAGGAAGCCTTTCACTTCTATTTACTTATTTAGGGCTGTTTATGATGGGTAACCGAACTGAAATCGCATTTCGGATGGTTAACCGGAGATGCCGGTTCGATGATTTCGTGAACCTAAACCTAAACTTAAAAAACAGTTTAACCGACAATCGGTTAACCGGTTTTTTCGGTTCGGTTATTCGGTTAACCAATTAACCAATTTTATTTATTTATTTATTTAATTTTTAAATTAAAAAACTTCAAAAATTAGTTCCTAAAAACTAAAAATGTCTAAGATAATAAAAGTGATAAATAAAACTACAAAGTATTTATATAGTATCCTTAAAAGATTAGACATCTATACTATCTATACTATATATAATAAGAAAACCACTTAGAGTTTCTGGACCATTGGATGGAAAAAAATCAATGGTCCAGATTAATGACAACTCATAATTATTTATAAAATGTCTCTTATACCCTTAATTAAAATCAACAATTATACCTATACTATTTTTTTAATTCATTTTTTTAAATTTACTACATTACTTTAATTACCTTAAATTTTGATTTTAATTTTTTCATTAATGAATTAATATTTACATAAAATAAATATGTGTCATTATTATCCTTAATGATCATAGTTAAATTCAAATGTAAAAATTTGAATTTAAATGTAGAAGTGTAGTAAATAAAGTTAAAAATTTTTGTTAATTATTTTGCTAACAAGATTTAAAATTTAACTGATAAAACTTCAATTGTGAATATGATAAATTTTGATTGTTGATTTTCAGATATTCCATTTTTATATTTTATCATTTTCAAAATATATACACATTCACATAATTGAAGTTTTTTGTTTCTTACATTGATATTTCATATTTGAAGTTAATAAAAATTAAAAGAACATTTTTTGCAAACACATATTATATGTTTTTAATAATACAATATAATAATATTTTTTTAATTAATATCAAACAACTAAGTATTTTTTTATCTTTAATTTAACTAGCTTTCAATTTTTTTTATTTTAATTATATATAAATTTTATAATAATTTATTTAAATATATGTGTATTTTCTAAATCAACCCATGTAATACATGGGTTGATTAACCCATATATTATAATAAAACAAAACAATTCATGTCACATGTCACTTCTACAATACAAGAAAATTTTATTTTTTCACATCTTTCTCCAAATTTAACACCTTAACTTAATTGCATTAAATTTTGACTTTATTTTTTTCATTAATTAATTAGTAATAAATTAGATTTTGTAACATTTAAAATTAATGTTTACCTAAAGTAAATATCTATCATTATTATCCATAATAATCATAATTATATCCAAATGTAATAATTTGAATTAGTTGTGGAAATTATTATTATTATATACAATAAAGGAAAACATCAAATGTCACGTGTCACCTTCACGTTCACCAAAAATATAATTACAACTTATAAAAATAAAAGATATATACAATTTAATACTTTAAAAAAAAATAAATATACTCTATTTTTTAATCTGTAAATAATAAAAAATAAACACAATTATTATTTTTGTATGTTTTTTTTACTCATATACATTATAAATAAATTTAATAAAAAAATATCCATGTAATACGTGGGTTAAAAACTAGTTATCTTTAAAATTCTAATAAAAACAAAAACAAAAAAAAAACAATTTTATAATTTTCTAAATTAAATTGTTCAAGTGTATATTTTGTTGTTTTGAATTTTAAAATTAATGTATACTAATAGATAAGTTATAATTATAAATTATTGTTGGGATAAATGTTAATATTTATAAGCATAAAAGTTAAAATTTATAAAATTAATTTTATTTCAGTTTTTCGGTTAACCGTCCGTCACCGAAATCGTGAACCTAAACCGAAGTTTTTTCCGGTTCAGTTAACCAAATCGAAAATAATAGAAAAATCGGTTCGGTTAACCTGAATATCGAAACGGTTTTTTGTATCGGTTTTTCGGTTTTGGAATTTTTGAAACACCCTACTTCTATTACGTAGGGCCCCTTCTATGCATTTTTGTAGCTTATTAATAATATTTATTTAGAAAAATCAGCATATTACACTGGTGGATAAACCAATCAAGTTAATATCAACTACAATCTGAGATTCTGAATATAGTATATCAAGATAAAACCTAATAACAACTACGCATTAAGCGTAGTCACTAACCGAGAGTTGGGAGAGAAATCGACACCAACCCGAGGCTGAGGGTGAGATCAAGATGGAGGTACCACGGTGGATGGTGGCCGGTGTGACTCGAACTCGAAGAACTTGGGCTTTGGCCGCCGTCTGGAACCAGAAGGGTGGAAGTGGAAATTAGGGATTAGGGAAACAAATTAGAAGATGTAAATTTGAAGTCTCTTCCACGATGACAACGCGCCGTCACCTTTTAAAATAAGTGCGGAGTCTTGACGGATCCTCATCAGCGATTCAGGAACCTATTTGTAACAAAGATTTTATTAAATGATAAATTTTATTTTGAAATATTTGTTAAATCTAAACGAGTAAATTTATAGTGATTTGAACCATAAACGGTATAAAAATAAATGAAATCATAAAGACAATAATTATAAACTTGACTAAAAAATTATACATATTTGTACAAACAAATAAAATTTTTGTTAGTATATGATATAAATATAAGAATAAGTACATATATAATCTAAAATATAAAAAAATGGTTATTATTACATAAATCATAAACGGATATTTAATCGAGTTTTTTAATCGGGTTATCGGGACGGGTATCATAAATCTCAATCCCGTTTAAAATAATCGAGTTTGGGGAAAATCCGTCCCATTTTAATCGGTTTTCGGTTTTCCTCAACGGTTTCGATTTTTTTGTCATCCCTACCACGAGCCCCTATTATACCCAAAAAGGAGCAAATTGGTAATTAGGATATTTGAAAAGTTATTTTGGGAGAATTTAATATATACTATTCCTAAACTTTATAATTTCACATATACACAACTTATGTTAGTAATATCACATATACCCGTCTTAAACATTAATATCATTTTGAAAATCCCAATTCAACATAATATAATCACTGATGGGATTGCATTAGATTAATCAATAATTAACATGGTTTTTAAAGAAATTCGGGCATGACGCGTTCGCATGGAGTCCATTTCCCTGATTTAATTTATGTATATGTAAACGGAAGCGATTTGTAAATATATAATCTCACGCTACTTCAAAACACTTACTACAACTATCATCAATATAAGACAATGTATACTCATGAGTCTGTAATTCGGTAGGCAATCTACCCCAAACCTGAAGCTTAAAGCTTGAGGCTTTATTAAAAATTACTTCAAGCCTGCCCAATTAAACCTTGGGACCAGGACCGGCAATCTGTTTGCCATTTCTATACCACCTGAGATAAATAAAAAGTGAGGGGTTAGCAAATAAAATTTGCTAAGTGAGTTATTCGATAGATACAGAGTGCAACATAAAACATGCAACAATAATGAAAATAGTTATAAAAGAGACATGTGCAATTTTTTTATAAAAGTGGTGTGGGCATAGCCCACTATGGCATAGGCTACGAGGATCCCCCGTTAACCCGCCGTTGCCAGCTGGATTAGAACCGAAATCTATGCAACTTAATTGCATAGGTCGCGAGCATAGCCCGCTAACCCGTCGTTGCCAGCCGGATTAGAATCGAAATCTGTGCAACTCCAACCGGCGCCCAAAGTCCGGCCACCTACTCAGTAAGCTTCCGGAAGTAGGAATCTATACGCACAAACACGTAGTAAGACGCTTGAATATATATAATAATTTGGACGTCCAGTGAGGCCAATGAAATGAGAATAGCTCACAATGGGTTTATTAAGTGTACTCATATGAAACATGAAATGAATGATCATCATGTGTAGCATGGAAGTCAATGTATGTAACTGGAGGTATCAAGTAAGGTTTTCTGGACATAGGCCATGATCAAATAATAAATTGCCAACTAGGACAAGATGCCATATAAAAATGATGCTCAGTAGATATGCACAATATCATAATTAAAAGAACATGTAAATATGTATGCAACACACATATCAATACTAGAACTCATAGAAATAGGCTAAAATAGCATTTAATGCGCAATATAGCCAATACGTCTCTTAACGCCCCGAACCAATAACCAACATTTTTTTAGCTCCAACCCTATCAAATAAAGATATTCAAAGCATTCATAAGCTTATAGTAGTATATCATAAGGTTTGGAAGTCATTTGAAGTGTTTAAGCGTTTTCGGTTTAAGTTTCCTAATTTACTGGCACCGTTGCGCCTCTTATTGAGTTTTATAGCCTTTCAGGCAATATTTGATGATAATTTATGTGTTATATAAGTATGGAATGATCCCATGATGTTATAGAATCATTATAGGGCTTAAAACAAGTGTTTTGGGTGTAC
>JAANYP010008412.1:0-58003 GCA_020465985.1 Centrapalus pauciflorus
TGTTGAAATGCATATCCCATCTCCCAATGATGAGGTGCCTTTAGACCAAGGCACTGCAGAGGGAACCACCACTGGTCTTCATGAGGGTGTTGCAACACAAGCAGCATCTGAAAGGCCCCAATCATCATCCCCTTCTCCTGGTGATGCAGCTACAGCCGCTGCTGAAGGACCCTTTGATCCCTCCAAACTGGGCCATCTTACTTTTGCCCAGGCTATGGAGCTTCTGTCCAAAGTCTCTCTTCCCTCTCCATCACATCCTCAAACACCAGCCTCATCATCTTCCTCTCCATCTACCCACTCACAACAATCTACCCATACACCTCCATCTCCCAAAGACCTGCCTTTGAAGGACCAGCTTTCTTTGCTTACCAACAAAGTTGTTTCTTTGGAAAACACCATGAACTCTCTACCCTCCATCATATCAGACTCTGTGTCTGCACAGCTTCAGGGGTTCTTTGATTCGTTCAAGGCCTCTTTCCCTACCACTCCATAGCCTGATCACTCTCCACAGCTGTTAGCACTCACTGCTCAGCTGCAAACTGTGTCCACCTCCCTCTCCTCTATTCTTTCCATTCAGCAGGACTCTGTGCCCTCAATGACAGCTATTTCCCAACAGCTGTCATCACTTCTCACTTCTTGCAACTCTACCCTTCCAGCCACTCTGGCTAGCTTACAAACTATAATTGGCTCCCTTTCTAACTCTGTGTCATCAGATCTTGCTGATGTGCAAGATTCTCTAGAACTTCATCTTGCACAGCTGCAAACTCTGCTGTTCACAGCGTCTGACAGGGAGAATATTGTTAAGCTTACATCCCTTGCTGATTCCTACTCCTCTTCTTTTCAGACCTGTCTTTCACAGCTTACAGAGGTGAAGGATAACTTGGCTTTCTTAGTGACTAGCCTTGTTGGTCCTAAACCTTCTACTAAACCTGCTGGCAAGCCTGCTGACTTTGTGTCTTCAGGCAGACCAGGTGTTGAAGTCGCTGCTTCATCTCCTTCAAAGGGGGAGAAGTCATCTGCCTCGAAGACTAAGTCTAAGGGGGAGAAAACTTCTTCTCCTAAGGAGATACCAGTGTCTGCAACTCACACTGATCTGCCAGCAGATGTTTTTACAGGTACAGCTGAAGGTGCTTCTCAAGCTGCTCTGCCTACTCAGGCTGTCTCTCCAAACCCTGCTCAGTCTAAGGGGGAGGAAGTCATTCCTGAGGACAGGCCTAGCAGTAAAAGGAGGCACTTAATTCTAACTGAAGAAGAAGAAGAAGAAGAAGAGAAAATTCCTGAGGCTGCTGTCATTACAGCAGCAGCTAAAGGACAAGAAAAGGCAGCTGATGTTTCCATGCAGCAGAAAGAAACTGAAATCAGATTCCACAAGGCCAGGGCCAAAGAGATGGGTCTTCCTATGCACAAATATTTTGAGTTTAGAGAAGAACAGCTTCAAGCCCTAGAGGTCATGAGAAAGGAAGAAGAATCTGCCAAAGCTGCTAAATCTTTTGCACTCCAAGAAGCAAAGAAAATTAAAATGTCTACCTTGGAGGTGCAAAAGAAAATAATGGAAGCTGCTAGACAATCAGCAGGGGAGAAAGAGAAGGAAGTAGAGAAAGGTACTCAGGTCTCTGTGACCAAATCAACAGTACCCCATGCAAGAGCTCAATACCACTTTGACAACTTGGCTAGGAAAAAGTTTCATGATGTTGCTGAAAGAAGGCTAGCCAAGGAAGCAATTGTCAAAGCTGTCCCTGTATCAAGGAAAGGCAGTCAGTCGAAGCTTAAAATAACAAGGATTGGTGCAACAGGCCCAGAATTGGAAACTTATGACCACACTGATGTAGCACAGATGGGATACAGGGAGTGGATTGAGCTGGCAGTTGCCCTGAGTGAATCAAAGTCTGAAACTGCTAAAGAAATCAAGGCATATATCAAGAAGTTGATGGAAAGAGTAAAGGATCTTGGCCTGATATCTAAGGAAGTTAGTGAAGGTGTCTTTGTGACACATCCAAAAATAAAGGCCAGGAGAACAAGGAAGGATACAGAGATGGAGCTACTCCTTACACTGATTGAACAGGGCGACTATGCCATTGAAATAAAAGGAGTTGATCATAGTCTGCCTAAAGGAATAGAGTTTGAGGATGGCAAGATTATTGAAGAACCTAAGCTGGGGGCATTTTTTGTAGATCCCCTAACTCAGAAGAAGTGCTTCCAAAGAGCCTCAGAGCTGTACAAAGTTGATCTGAGACAACTTGCCGCCTTTAGACTTGCAGTTTCATTTAGGCAGTCTAGCAAATGGAGAGCAGCCATCTGGGATCAGCTCAGAGGCTTCTATGAAAGAGGAGAGCTCAATGATCCCAAGTTCATGGTCATCAGAAGTGAAATTGAGGAACTTGAGGATACAAGAGATGAAATGGAAAAGATGTTCAAGGATCCCCCTCCAATGGAGTGAAGTCCATCTACCGTCTGGGTAGGTGAAGAATGGAAGCTGTCCATCAGTTGGACAGGCTTGCCATTATCTGCTCCTAACACAAACAGTCCAAATACTTTTGTACATTAGTTGTACATCATTACATAAGTTGTAATCTTTTCTTTTACATTAGTTGTAAAATACTTTAGTACATTAGTTGTACTCTTGTAAAAACATGTGTTGTTGTATGTAATCAAGAATCAGTGTATATATAAACTGATCTTTTACTTTACTGTAATGTTGTAATTTCAATTCAGCAAAATGTACTGTAAAATATATAATGATTTTTGATAAGACCAGCTTAGACTGGTTATTGCAAATAGGGGGAGATTGTTAGGCACAAAAAGGCCTCATTCAAACCTGTTCTACATCTGAGGGGGAGATTTATAATCAAACCTGTTGCTCCATTTTGAAGTGTGCACTTCAGGCCTGTTATATGCATATTAAAGCCTAAAGATTTGATTTGCACTATTAGTCTAAAGCCCCTGTTCATGTGGTTGCATGTGTTGCAACTAAGACCAGTTTGTCCAAGCCTGTTCTGTTGCTGAGACAGCTGGACAAAACCTGCTCTACGCGTCACATGGTGAGCAGCTGGGCAATTTTAAAGTTTCTGTTCTTTGTGAACAGAACCTGTTCTTTATGAACAGGCTAAACACTTTATGGAATATGTTTCCAAGTCATCATGTATTGTTTTTGACTACAAGATCAGTTTACAAAGTCGAAGACAAAGTGGAAAACAGAACTGCTCAGCCTGCCCAAGCTGTTCTGTAACATGAAGACAAAAGGTTATTTGAAAAAGGATGACAGACCTTTTTCTTATATCAAAATAGGCCTTTACAAGGAAGAAAGACGCAAAGTTGACATTCCTAAATTAGTTAAAGGCAATGCAACAGTAGACAAAGTAAAAAGACAAAAGTTCTGCACATGTGAAGACAAGTCTGCTTTTCAGAAAAGTGCAGAAAAGGTTATGTTGTCTTTTCAACAAGACTTTTCCTTTTCATTCCGTCCAATGAATATGTTTCTCCTAGATCCTCTGAGTGAGTATAAAAGAAAGCTTCTAAAGACAGAAAGTAGAGAAGAAAGCTAAGTGCTGAAACCAAGGGTGAACGTGCAAGTGTGTTTTTCATGCATGCAAGCCTGATTGTGTAATACAGTTTCTTTGTGTCTAAGCTGTTCTACATAAGATGTTCCTCTGAGTCTTGTAAACGTAGTGAGTACTTCTTAGTGAGTGTATTCATTGTAGACTAGTTTAAGTCTGTCTTAGACTAGTGAACATACTGTTGTATCTGTCATCTCAGCTTGAACTATTCCGCAGTCAAGCTTGTTTGTAATTAACAAATTGTTGATAATACATACAAACATTGAGAAAATAGTGTGTAGTTTTTAAATTTGCTGTATTCACCCCCCCCCCCTCTACAGCTTAAAGCTATATACTTTGGGAACCTCTCGGGACCTACAATCTACTTCTCTCTACAAGAAAACTACGGCTTCTCAATTGAAATCCATCACAAAATTACAAGCAAATTCAAGAATCAAGTCAAGGAATCATCAAGAAACAAGGTAATTATTCTCTTGATTTGTTCTTCATGATGTGAAATTAAACCCACGGTTCCTGAAAATTTGTATATTTCAATCTTCTTCAAACCATCAAATTGAGTATCAATTAGTATTTCAAATATGAAATTAAACTCATGCATGCTTTGCCTATATGTTTAGTTGATCATAATAGCATTTTGAGAGATTAAATCTAAGTTTGAAATAAAATTTTGAGAATTTTATAGGTGCTGTTATTTTTTCTGTTTTTTATGGTAAAATGAAGCCCAAGATGCACTTTGGTCTTCGGCTATAGACCAGATACATGTTTATGTGATTAAGCCATGAATTAAAGCTTCAAACACCATTTTATTTCTATCGATTGGCTGCTGAAATCAAAAGGAAAAACAGAAAGAAAGGAAAGTGTAGTGTGCAGGTGTGTTGCATGTGATACCGAAACCCATTGGACCAATACCGAAACCTCATGGTTTCGGTAATTCCTCAAATACCGAAACCCAGCAGCAATCTTTTAATTAAGGACAAGTCTTTCATGTGTGTGTGGACAGCAACAATGATAATTCCAGTAGCTTTTTGTTTCATATTTATAGTATGTGCGTGTGTGCTGATCGAATGTGACAGAAACAGTCACAGCAACCATTTTCATTCTTCTTGAATCTTTGCTTTCTCGGATGTGAGGCTGTCAATGTAACAGTCCAGCATCTAGACCTTTATTTCCTTTATTTTGTTTCTCTTTACATAAATAAAGTGTGTGTGTGCAGAGTGTGTAGAAGAAAGCAACAGCTCTCTCTTTTAAACATTTATCTCGGTTGATGCATGCTTATGTGAGCTGTGTTTGACGGAATCTATAAGAAAAGCAGAGCCTATATATGTAATTGTCTCGGTTATATGTGGCTGTCCAAAATAGAATTTTCCTTTCCCATTTAAGTATATAAAGCAAGATGTGTGTGTGCCCTGCACACAACAAAAGCATAAAGCAAATCATCTCCTTATCTTTCATAAATTAAGTATGTATGTGTGTTGAGTGTGCACTTGTCCAGCAACCTATTCCCTTTTTCATTTTGTTTCACAAATAAGAGATGTGTATATGCAGTGTGTGCACAGTGTGTGCAGTGTTACAATATATATAGTTCTGTTTCTAATTTGTGTTCGTAAACAGGCCAAGAAGGTCCATGACCTTCGGCCTTGGCTTTAAGATCAAATTGTGTATGTTCATCGTTATATAGAAGCATGAAACCTCCTTTAAAGTCCCTGTTTTGCTGCTGAAAATGAATTGAAAACAGTAAATAGGAGCTGTTAAATAGATATAGAATCAGTTATGTATATGTACATAAGGGTACGATGTCTAGAAGCAGGCTAAAGAATGGCCTTAACCTTCGGCCTGACCCTTATTTGTTTATATATTATTTGTTCATCATTTGAGTGCTTAAATTGTTTTTCATTCATCTAATATTGACTGCTTTATAACCTGAAAACAGAAGAAATAAATAAGTGTGTGATCACACTCTACATTGATGCATAATAATTATAAGTATTGTACTTTGGTGTGTGTTTAATTAATAATGTAGCAGCATGTAGAAAGTAATAATATGCATGTGTATCTTACATTTAAAAATAGAAAGAGTAGTATGTAAATGTGCAGGTACAACAACAACCTTAGTTTAATATACACACATAAGTATTCAAGAAACATAGAATGCATAAGTGTGTGATCACATAATGAACTTTTAACAACAATACATGCGTATATAATATTGTATTGTTTCTTCTAAATGAGAACTTCATAAAGTTATGGTATATTGATTATTTATGAAACATACTTATGTGAGAATTATGAGCAATTCAATAAGCCTATTGTAAGACATAAAAGCACATAAGGTCATTAAATCATGTCAATTTAAGTCATAAGTTTAATTGAGAATTCAACAAAGTCTGAAATGACAATAAATAATTAAGTCTATACATAAGTTTTAGAAAATTAATGAATGCAACAGAATTACACAAACGCGTTAAGTAATGTCATAAAAGCTTATGTAAATTTGATTGTCATACAATTACAGGTTCAACTAAATCTGAACTATGTTATAAAGTCAAAAGTCAATAAAGCCAAGCCGGATTATTCAAGCTAAAATCAATAAAGCCAAGCAAAAGTCAGAGAAGCAAGTCATAGCCAAAGTCAGTAAAGTCAGAGCCAAAGTCAGTAAAAGTCAAGGCCGGTAAAACCGAGCTAAAGTCTGTAAAGTCAAATGATAAATCCTGAGATAACTCAGGTGGTGGATTTAATCCGCTTGCGAAAGTCAAAGTCAACAGTCATGCAATAAAACCAGTAACTGTGAGTTATAGATATAACTGTATACATGTTTGTCTTCCTGTGAGACATATTGTTGTTCTAGCTTTATTTGAAAGTCTTATATGCTCAGCTAGAATGTGACCTGTGCACACCTTGGTACGGTGATACCCTGTGGATCATGATAGCTTTTAATATATCATCATGCACACTTGTCTTTACAGTCTGAATTAGTCTTGGATATATTATTGTTGCTATCTTGATTTATTACTTCGAATGCTTCCAGTCAATTGCCTTGATATCAATGCTTTCATATGCTTCTACATAATTCAAGTCTGAGAAAGTCCAAGTCAGTCTATGATTAAGTCTACTCCGATGTTTTCCCACGTTGTCTTACTGGTAGCTAGCCCAGTATGTGGCTGATCCCCACAATTAAAAGCGTGTGCGTGGGATTAACATCATCCGATCTTAAGTCCTATGTCTCACAATGTCTGACTGATAGCGACAGTCATGTAAAAATCGCGCTTAATGTCAAAGTTAGAGATTAAAGTCAAAAGTCAAAGTCAAGTCTCCGCTTAAAAATGTCATGGCATGTTAACTGTTAAATCTATAATCTCACTAAGCACCGCTTACAGTTGTTGTTGAATCTTTTTACAGGAAAGTTCAAAGGAAAAAGTCCAGCTGAACCCTGAGTGCCTGAATTTGAAGTCACTAGACCACTACTTTAACTGAAATCGGTATCGGATGAATTGATTATGGTGGTGTTTTGGGTAGAAGCAGTGACATGTATTGTGGTTATGTACTAGATTAGTGTCCTTGTGCCCTTTATAGTTTACTTTTAAACTTTAATAATCTTGTTTTAAACTTATTGAAAAATAATCTTAATTACTGTAATGACTTAATTCCGCATTTTATTAAATTCTATCTTAGTTGTGATTGATGCTATATTGCTCCTTGGGGCCTAGTCATTCAGGACTGCCCCGTAAGGGGAGGTCTTGACAAACATCCTCGGAATTTAATTATGTATTTGAGAACATTTAGTTTAAATATGTAAAATTAATTTGTATAATTAAGTTGGATTATGAAAGATGATTATGTATCCGATATTTAAAAGTTGGTTGCTACTTTAAGAAATTAAGAAATTTTATAATATTGAATTATTATAAGTAAGTATGATGACTTATAAATGTTAGTGATGATAAAACTAAGATAAAATCAGTATTTAGTGAAATCAGATAAGTTGAGGGGCTAAATGTGCCAAAAGCCGGAAGTTGAGAAACAAAAGACTCTTAGTCTTTCGTTATGTTCATTTCACCATTTCCACTTCAAGAAGTTCTCTATCTCTCTCTAAAATTCTCACTAAAAATCTGCTGAAATTCGAAGTTGTGGAACCAAATGCGTGGAATTAATCTACTTAGAAACAAGATTCAAGTGGATTTGGAGGTAAGAACATAGTCTCTAAGTTGAGGTTTAATTTTTAAGAATAAAAATGCAAAATTCAGAATTTAATTCTGGAAATTCAAGATGCATGTATGTTATATTAGTTGGAAATCATCTCTTGAAGATTACTGAAGCATTAGAAACAAGAATCGTTGGTTAATTCATCCTAAACGGTAAGAAATCTCAACTTTTGTAAGTTTATGTGTTCTTGAGGTTTTACCTCATATTTTGGTCTAATCTGGACGAATTTTGATGTTAATGATAAGGAAAATGATGTAGAAACACTCAAAATATGTTAATAAAACATTATTTCAAGTTGCATGTGGCTAGAAATCGAATATGGAAATTTTGGTGTAAAACCCGTATGTTGTGATCTGCATTTCTGCAGATAAACTCGGCGAGTTCTTGGGTGAACTCGGCGAGTTGCCAAGAACAATCATATAAAATTGCTCAGTGTTGGATCCGAATTCGGTTGAGACCCGAATTCGGATAAGACCCGAACTCGGATGAGACCCGAACCCAAATGGAACCGAACTCGGATGGACCCGAACTCAGATGGGTCAAAGGTAATTCGGATGGATCCGAAATCTGGCTGAGGATCCAAAATTCGGACCTCAACTCGGCGAGTTGGCTGCAGTTCAAGTGAAATTCGGATGGGGTTTTAAGGACCCGAATTTATGGTTATATAATTATACTTTTGGGATATTTTTAGTATTACATTAAGGCATCCAATGAAGGGTTAATTGGGAATAATAACATCAAATGATGAGATTTAAACGTGAGTTTCGGATGTCGATTCCGAATGTTGTCACACTTTTAATTGTACAAATTGACGCTCATTTGTTGATGAACACGTTTATGATATGTTTTCCTTATGGAAATGTAACAGGTCCCTTGTGGTGTTGTTTAACCCACAGTGGGGTACTTTTGAGTCTGGTTGAAATCCCGAGGAGAAATAAAATTGACTGTTATTAATTAACGCACCCACTGTGAGTACATATGATTTTGCATGTTTAAATCTACTTTATTTTAGCTATTCCCTGCTGAGACATGTTGTTTCACTTTCGATTGGAATTCTACTAACTTGTGTAGACTTAGATGCACATTGATCTTGTTGCATGTCCGTTCTTTTGTTGTGCATCTATCGATGAACCGGCGGGTCGCATCTGTTATTCCGATGTTACTGCGCTTTATGACCCGGAGCTGATCCCTCCGAGGTTCTAGTAGGCAGTAAGTCATCCCCGATGTTATGTCTGTCTCAGATGGTTGGTTCAAATGCCGAGCTTTGGGCTCGTAGGAGCGACGACTCATGTGTCGTACTTTGTGTACGTAGAGAGTGCACGACGTGCGTCGTCGGTGTTACTCTTGTGGGCTTCATAAAGATTTATAAAATGCGTAAATCTGTGTATTCACTAAGCATCGCTTACCCCTCAGTTGTTGACATTTTTACAGGTATAGGGAAATCCGCTGTTGGACCTTCTAGTTAGGTCGTCTGTTGAAGTAATTGAAGATATCTACTACTCATCTTGGTAATTAAATCATGGCGTTATTGTTGAAATATGTTTGGGATGTTGTAATAAATTATGAGTATGTAGACTTAGACATGAAACCTTGTAGCACCGTAGGGTGTTTAAAACAGTTGTATTATTTTTATTATGTACTTTATTGCTTCCGCGTTGTAATAAGCATTCAGGTCATTATGTAATGGTTAATGTATAGTGATTAATCCTGGGTGTATTGTATTGGTGGTTATTGTGGCAAGGGTGTCACAGCAAATGGTATCAGAGCAGTAGTTTGAAATTCAAGTGTCCGTGAGGTCTTGGTCTCAAACACTAAGTGATGATATTTAGTGGTTTAAGTGATGATCTGAACTAAGATAGGTTATGATTCAGTAATCATAAGAAGTTGACTTTCATACGGGACAATGGGTGGTGTCTTTAAATAAATGACATGTTACTAAACAATTTATATGTTTTATATTTCAGAACATGTCTGGAGGAGGAATGATACCCGAAGAAACACGAGAAATGATGCTAGCCATGATGGCTGAGCAAAATAAGATGATTCAAGACCAGTTTCGGGCTCGAGATGAGGCCGAAGCCAAGAGAAGGGAAGAAAAGAGAAAGAATAAGGAAAAAGAGGGGGGCAACAATGATGAACGAGATGACAACACTGGGTCATCTAATAAACCCAAAGGTTGTCGATTCAAGGACTTTAAGGGAAATGGTGTTGTAGAGTTCAATGGATTAGGAAATGTTGTTGCTGCACTTGAATGGATAACGGCAACCGAGCGGACATTCCGAATAAGTGATTTTGCTGAGAAGGACATGGTTCGGTATGCTACTGCTATGTTCACCAAAGACGCGGTTATGTGGTGGAATTCCATGGTTAACGCCTTAACCTTGGAGAAAGTTTCTGTAATGACTTGGGCTGAGTTCACTGACATATTCACTCACCAATACTGTCCGGTTGATGAACGCCGAAGACTGGAAACGAAGTTTATGACGCTGATGCAGGGGACGAAGACTGTGTTCCAGTATGCTGTGGTATTCACGAGGCTGAGTTTGTTTGCGCCTCATCAAGTTGATACTGAGGAAAGGAAAGTAACCAGGTTCGAGGCTGGTTTAGATATAGAGATCAGAAGAGTTATGAGCAACGTATGCTACACTACATTTGCTGGCTTACTTGAGGCTTCCAGAAATGTAGAACAAATTCTTATCATGTCGGGATAGTCGATTGGGTCTGCCGCTGCTTCCACTAACCCAACACAGTCGTCACCACCGAAACGCCAGCGTGAGGGAGGATACTCAGGTTCTTCTCGTTCATCGCAGTATTCACCAAAGCAGTCTTATCGCCGATCATCTGCGTCTTCTGGTCGTGCTCGTGCGTATTCCATCAACACTGAACCGCAGTATTGTAATAAATGTCATTTGGAGCATTTCGGCAAGTGCACTAATGGACGCGCTTGTTTTTTGTTGTGGAGAGTTGGGTCATTTTCAGAATGAGTGCCCAAGGAAAGCTGATGTTTGCCATAAGTGTGGTGTATGGGGGCATTACAGTAGGAATTGCAGAAAGAATGATCCAGCAGCTGCTGCTCCAACATCAACACGATCGTCTGGAGGATCAAGTGGTGGTTCAGTCAACCGCTGGAGCCAGCCACAAAGGGCACCAGCTCGTGCTTTTCAGATAACGGCGGAGGAGGCCAAGGAAAACCCAGAGGTGGTCACGGGTATGTTTATCGTTAATTCTATGCCAGCACGAGTTCTATTTGATTCGGGTGCCAACCGGTCTTTTGTATCTACTGTTTTTGCACAACAACTATCAATGCCACCGTCTAAGATATCTTCTGTACTAGATATTGAAACTGCTAGTAACACTTTAGTCAAAGTAGATCACGTATATCGAAATTGTACGTCATACTTGATTTGATTCCGATAGATATCAGTGAGTTTGACGTGATTGTCGGGATGGACTGGTTGATTGAGAATGAAGCCCATATAGTCTGTAAGAAACGAATGATCAAGATAACCACACCAGAGGGGCATGAGATCTTCATATATGGGGATAGGAGAAGCGGGGATCTGTGTTTGTTGACCATTGCAAAAGCCCGAAAACTTGTTGCAAAGGGGTGTGACGCCTACTTGGCATATGCCATTGATGCCAAGATTGAGAAGAAAACTGTGGCCGATGTGCCTGTTTTATCATAATTCCCGGATGTGTTTCCGGAGAACTTGTCTCGCGTGCCGCCTGAGAGACAAGTGGAGTTCCGAATAGATTTGATCCCTGGAGCTGCACCGGTAGCTCGTTCTCCGTATCGCCTTGCTCCTACCGAAATGCAAGAGATGATGAAGCAACTTTAGGAGTTGTTGGATAAGGGTTTCATTCGACCGAGTTCATCGCCGTGGGGGCCCCTGTACTGTTTGTGAAAAAGAAAGATGGCACGATGAGGATGTGCATTGATTACCGGGGGCTGAATAAGCTGACAATTAAGAACAAGTATCTGCTGCCGAGGATAGATGACTTGTTTGATCAGTTACACGGGGCTAGTGTGTTCTCTAAAATCGACTTACGATCGGGGTACCATCAGTTGAAGGTACAAGAAGATGATGTGCCAAAGACAGCTTTCAGGACACGTTATGGGCATTACAAGTTTCTGGTTATGCCTTTTGGGTTAACCAACGCACCGGCTGTCTTTATGGATTTGATGAATAGAGTGTGCAGACCGATGTTAGATAAATCGGTAATAGTGTTTATTGATGTTATTTTGGTGTATTCCATGTCTGAAGCCGAGCATGCTGATCATCTAAGGGAATTGTTAGAGCTATTGAGAAAGGAGAAGTTGTATGCCAAATTTTCCAAGTGCGAGTTTTGGTTGCAACAAATCCAATTTCTTGGACATGTTATTTCGGGAGCTGGGATTTTTGTAGATCCAGCTAAAGTTGAAGCCATAAGAAACTAGGAATCGCCTCGTTCAGCTACAGAAGTCAGAAGTTTTCTTGAGTTGGCGGGCTACTATAGGAGGTTTATTTAGGATTTCTCGAAGATTGTAGTTCCTTTGACTGCATTAACGAAAAAGAATGCACCGTTTGTTTGGGAAACTGTGCAGCAAGAGGCTTTTGAGGTTTTGAAAAAGGCGTTAAGCGAAGCACCAATACTTGTCTTACCCGAGGGCAACGAGGATTTTGTGGTATACACGGATGCTTCGAGGTTTGGATTGGGCGCTGTACTGATGCAGCGTGGAAAGGTTATAGCTTATGCCTCGAGACAGTTAAAGCAGCACGATAAAGATTATTCAACTCATGACTTGGAGTTGACCGCAGTCACTTTTGCGTTGAAATTGTGGAGACACTATTTATATGGGACTAAGTGTCAACTGTACACGGATCATAAAAGTTTAAAGTATATCTTTAGTCAAAAAGAGCTTAACATGAGACAGCGTAGGTCGATGGAACTTATAAAAATTTACGACTGTGAGATCCTTTACCATCCTGGTAAGGCTAACGTGGTAGCCGATGCTTTGAGTCGCAAAGCTTACTCTAAGGATTGTTGTTATATGATGACGTATACAATGTTAACTTCCACGATTATTGATGATATTAAAGCTGCACAAGTGGAAGCTTTGAAAGAAGAGAACGTCAATGCTGAGGATATAAGGATACAGATTAAGAATATGGAAACAAGCGAATCGGGTTTGAAAGGAATTTATGGGAGAATCTGGGTGCCAAAGTTTGGTGGTATGAGAAAGGTGATCATCGAAGAAGCACATCAGTCTATGTTTTCTGTACATCCCGGGAGCACAAAGATGTACAATGAATTGAAAGCAGACTTCTGGTGGCAGGGATTGAAGAAGGATATCGGTCAGTATGTTGAAAGATGTTGGACATGTCGGTTAGTGAAAGCCGAACATCAGCAACCATATGGTAACTTGCAACCACTTCCCATTCCGGAATGGAAGTGGGAACACATCACAATGGACTTTGTTACTAAGTTGTCAAAGACTAGGCGTCAACACGATGCTGTATGGGTGATCGTTGATAGATTGACTAAGTCGGCACACTTTATACCGATTAGGGAAAGCTATTCATTGGAGAAATTGACTCAGACTTATATGGTTGAGATCATATCTAGACACGGAATACCTAAGTCCACCGTATCGGATCGGGATAGCCGATTTACTTCAAATTTCTGGTCGGCACTGCAAGAAGGATTGGGAAAGAGGATTGCTATGAGTACAGCCTATCATCCGCAAACCGATGGCCAGAGTGAAAGGACCATCCTTACTATAGAAGATATGATGAGGTCGTGTATTCCGGATTTAGGCGGAAATTGGGATGATCATCTGCCGTTGATAGAGTTCTCGTACAACAACAGTTATCACGCAATGATTAAGAAAGCACTGTTTGAAGCACTATATGGAAGGAGATGTAGGACCTCTACCTGTTGGAGAGAAACCGGAGAAACACTGATTGTTGGGCTGCCGTTGCTTCAGGAAACAAACGAGAAGATACAGCTGGTTAGACAGAATATGAAGGCGGCCCAGGATCGACAGAAAAGCTATCATGATAGGAGACATAAACCGATCAGTTTTGATGTGAATGATTGGGTTTATTTAAAAGTATCACCTATGAGAGGTGTTACACGTTTTGTTAAAAAGAGGCAAGTTAGCTCTGAGATTCGTCGGACCATTTAGAATAATAGAGAAAGTTGGAAATCAGTCGTATCGTTTGGAGTTGCCTAAAGAAATGTCGGGCATACATCCGGTGTTCCATGTGGGTAACCTTAGAAAATCATTCACTACTGGCAACGAGGATTGGGCTGATCACACCGAGCTGCAAATTGATGAAAGGCTTCGATACGTGGAGGAGCCGGAATGTGTTTTAGATACCAAAGTGAAGAAGTTAAGAAGCAAGGAGATAGAGATGGTGCTTGTGCATTGGAAGCATCATAAGGGAGCAAATCATACGTGGGAAACCAAGACAGAGATGATGAAGAAATATCCACAACTGTTTGGATCCAAGTAACTTCGAGGATGAAGTTTGAGCGTGGTGGAGCCCATGCTGTAACTTCCTCGGAATTTAATTATGTATTTGAGGACATTTAGTTTAAATATGTAAAATTAATTTGTATAATTAAGTTGGATTATGAAAGATGATTATGTATCTGGATATTTAAAAGTTGGTTGCTACTTTAAGAAATTAAGAAATTTTTTAATATTGAATTATTATTAGTAAGTATGATGATTTATAAATGTTAGTGATGATAAAACTTAGATAAAATCAGAATTTAGTAAAACCAGATAAGTTGAGGGGCTAAATGTGCCAAAAGCCGGAAGTTGAAAAATAAAAGACTCTTAGTCTTTTGTTATGTTCATTTCACCATTTCAACTTTAAGAAGTTCTCTATCTCTCACCAAAATTCACACTAAAAATCTGCTGAAATTCGAAGTTGTGGAACCAAATTCGTGGAATTAATCTGATTCGAAACAAGATTCAAGTGGATTTGGAGGTAACAACATAGTCTCTAAGTTGAGGTATTATTTTTAAAAATAAAAATGCAAAATTCGGAATTTAATTCTGGAAATTCATGATGCATGTATGTTATATTAGTTGGAAATCATCTCTTGAAGATTACTGAAGCATTAGAAACAAGAATCGTTGGTTACTTCGTCCTAAACGGTAAGAAATCTCAACTTTTGTAAGTTTTTGTGTCCTTGAGGTTTTACCTCATTTTTTGGTCTAATCTGGACGAATTTTGATGTTAATGATATGGAAAATGATGTAGAAACACTCAAAATATGTTAATAAAACATTATTTCAAGTTGCATGTGGCTAGAAATCGAATATGGAATTTTTGGTGTAAAACCCGTATGTTGCGATCTGCATTTCTGCAGATGAACTCGGCGAGTTCTTGGGTGAACTCGGCGAGTTGCCAAGAACAATCATCTAAAATTGCTAGGTGTTGGATCCGAATTCGGTTGGGACCCGAAATCGGATAAGACCCGAACTCGGATGAGACCCGAACCCAAAGGAACCGAACTCGGATGGGTCAAAGGTAATTCGGATGGATCCGAAATCTGGCTGAGGATCCGAAATTCGGACCTCAACTCGGCGAGTTCCCTGGACCAACTTGGCGAGTTGGCTGCAGTTCAAGTGAAATTCGGATGGGGTTTTAAGGACCCGAATTTATGGTTAATTAATTACACTTTTGGGATATTTTTAGTATTACATTAAGGCATGCAATGAAGGGTTAATTGGGAATAATAACATCAAATGATGAGATTTAAACGTGAGTTTCGGATGTTGGTTCCGAATGTTGTAATACTTTTAATTGTACAAATTGACGCTCATTTGTTGATGAACATGTTTATGATATGTTTTCCTTATTGAAATGTAATAGGTCCCTTGTGGTGTTGTTTAACGGACAGTGGGGTACTTTTGAGTCCAGTTGAAATCCCGAGGAGAAATAAAATTTACTGTTATTAATTAACGCACCCACTGTGAGTACATATGATTTCACATGTTTATATATGCTTTATGTTAGCTATTGCCTGCTGAGACATGTTGTTTCACTTTCGTTTGGAATTCTACTAACTTGCGTAGACTTAGATGCACATTGATCTTGTTGCATGTCCGTTCCTTTGTTGTGCATCTATCGATGGACCGGCGGGTCGCATTTGTTATTCCGATGTTACTGCGCTATATGACTCGGAGCTGATCCCTCCGAGGTTCCGGTAGACAGTAAGTCATCCCCGATGTTATGTCTGTCTCAGATGGTTGGTTTAAATGCCGAGCTTTGGGCTCGTAGGAGCGACGGCTCATGTGTCGTACATTGTGTACGTGGAGAGTGCACGACGTGCGTCATCGGTGTTACTCTTGTGGGCTTCATCAAGATTTATAAAATGCGTAAATTTGTGTATTCACTAATCATCGCTTACCCCTCAATTGTTGACATTTTTACAGGTAAAGGGAAATCCGCTGCTGGACCTTCTAGTTAGGTCGTCTGTTGAAGTAATTGAAGATATCTACTACTCATCTTGGTAACTAAATCATGGGGTTATTGTTGAAATATGTTTGGGATGTTAATAAATTTTGAGTATGTAGACTTAGACATGAAGCCTTGTAGCACCGTAGGGTGTTTAAAACAGTTGTATTATTTTTATTATGTACTTTATTGCTTCCGCACTGTAATAAGCATTCATATCATTATGTAATGGTTAATGTATGGTGATTAATCCTAGGTGTATTGTATTGGTGGTTATTGTGGCAAGGGTGTCACAGTACTAAAAGATGCACTTTCAAATGAACGTAGGCTATATGTTTATAACATGTCAAGTATGAGTGTGCATCAATAACAATAAATCATATGAGAGTGTCAACTGATATGTTTTGAGCAACAAGAACATGCCAACAATATGAATGCAAACACAATAAATGTTTGAATAGTGATATATCACTCCCGGTGGTTTCACTTAGCAAGGATGCCCTGGAAGGATACCACGGGGTCTTACACAATACCGGTAGGCTTTTAGATTTGTCAACACAGGCTTTACCGCAATTTATAAATCAATGTGTGTTAATCAACACCACAAAAATCCTGTTAGGTCAATGAATATATGAATATTAATATCAATATTTGATCATTTATTGAGTTTTTATAAAACTTAACTTTGAATTTCTTAACAAGTGACCCGAAATTTGGACCACATCCGAAATTCGGTTGAACCGAAATTTCGGATGGCCCACTGTTCCATTCTTAGGTGTCTTATTATTATTTATCTGGACAAATCACCCGAGATTCGGATGTTTAGAGTGATCCAAAGTTCGGATGCTTTGGAATCCAAAGTTCGTGTCCTAACTTATACTAGTTCTTAAAGTTTCATCCGAGATTCATCATGTCCGAAATTCGGATGTATCCGAATTTTGTTCATCAGACCCGAATTTCATACTTAGCCATTTCTATCATTTTCCAGATTTCATTCGACTATTTTGTATTAGTCCTGTAATTGAAATCTATTGGTACAAACTCATTTATACCCCCTTTTTAACGCTTATTAACATCAACTTAACATATTATGTACCAAATCAGACCACATTTTGCCATAAATTTCACTGTACGTCAAACACACACACCGAAACACATAGTGAATATTTGAAATCGTACTTAGGGATTGATTCAAAAGCTAAAATTTGGTACATAGCTTACATAATACTCGATTAAAATATTTCAGTTTGAAAAGACTACATGCATTAACATATATAACTTAAATCTTTGATTCGGTGTTCATATAAACCGAACACAAAACTCACAAATTCAAAGATTTAAGTAATTCTTACCTCAAACTGATAGTTGTAGTGATTATAGTTTCTTCCTAGCAACTTGAATCCAGATTTTCGGCTCTTAAATCCAACGTTTTTGTGTTCTTGATTTGGAGCTTTGAGAGGAGCCATGGGTTTTTACAGAGAGAGAGAGAGAGAGAGAGAGAGAGAGAGAGAGAGAGATAGAGAGAGAGAGAGAGATGGTGATAGTGTTTATAGTGAGAGAAGTGTTTATAGTAAACCCCAATTCTATACAGAGAAGAGTATGTTCAATGGAGGGAAAGGTTTCTAGAGTTTACAAGTTTTCATGATTTATCTAAAGAGATGCTGACCTCATTAAAGGATGGTCCAACAAGATTTTTGTCACAATTCCAGCAGTACCAAATGGGAAACCCTCAGTCCCTGAAAGAACCGAAGAGGTTCCAACTGGTAATCTATCAGAAGCTCAGAAAAGAAGGAATTTAGGTGACAAGACAGCAAGGAAATTCTTACTTATCTCAATCCCAAATGATATATACATCAGCCTGACAAACAACACCACAGCCAAATCCATCTAGGATGAGTTGTGAAAACTAATGAGGGGCTCAGATAAAGCTGCTACAAACAGAGCAAGGAACAGTTTAATGTCATTTTAAAATTCGGAGCAAGAGAAGGAGAATTGTTGGAGACTACTTACTTAAGGTTTGTCAACCAAGTAAGTGAGATGAAGAGAAATGTAATTACAAAGTCTAATTTGGATATTAATGTCAAACTCCTGAATATCCTCAACCCGAAGTGGGACAAGTACACCATGATAATTCAACAGACCAAAGAAATAGATGAGATGGACATCCATATGGTCTTAAAAAATTTAAACAACTATCAGGAAGTTGTTTTGAGGAAGGTATCAGGAAAGAAGCAAGCTGAAAAAGTTACTGTTGATCCACTGGCTCTCCTAGCAGACAAAAAGTATAGGTACAAGTTAAAGAAGGAGAAGTGAGTGGTAGTTAGCAGCAGTTCTTCAGAATCTGAATCAACTGATTCGTTAGCAGACCCGGAAATAGAAGAAATGAAGAAGCTGATGGCACTTCTGACAAAGGCATTCCAAAAGAAATTCTATTGCAAACCAACGAACAACAAAACTTGATCCAGAAAGTATGAGAAGAAAGAGAAGTATGAAAATACGGGAGAAAGCAGTGGGAAAAAGTTTGAAAAGTATGAAAAGCCTGAGAAGTCTGCTAAGAAGGAAGACGAGCAAAAATGTTACAATTGTGGAAAGCGAGGACATTTTGCTAGAGAATGCAGACAGCCAGTAGTAAAGAATTCTGATTACTACACTCGGAAGGCTTTGCTAGCCAAATAGAAGGAAGCCGGAAAGGAACTGACGGTGGAGGATGACCACTGGCTACAACTCTCTGAAGATGATGATATTCTGGACAAGGATGCTCACATATGCTTAAAGTCAGAAATCCTTAATGAATCTGAACAAAGTGAATCTGCTATGGTTGCCGAGGATGAAGTATGGGTCGGGTTGACTGACGATGAATAGGAAGGGGAAGAAGAAACAGATTCAGAATCTGATTTAAGAGAAGATGTGGCGTTGATGGGTAGAGGAAAAGCTGAGTGCAGCAAAGACCAAGAGGATGATGGGTCAGAATCAAATACTTCAAATCAATCAGAGACACTTGAGGTACATTCTAATCCTGACTTAGATGTAGATAACTCCTGTGAGCTTGAACCAAAACTAGCTCAAATGGCTTACATGCTGAAACGATTTGAAAAATCTTTAAAAGCCGAGAAAAAGAATACCCACTCTTTGGAAAACAAATTAAGACTTGAACATGCTTTAGTGTTATCCAAGGATAAGGCATTCGCGTTAAAATCAATGTCTAACATGGAAGAAAAATACAATGATCTTCAACTTGAGAACAAAAAGCTGAGTAGCAATATTATTAACTTAACTGAAAAACTAAAATTAGCTTAATTAGAATCTGCAAATTATTCTGTTAAATATAATTAAATCTTGGCTGAAAGAACGAAACTTTATGAGAAAATCAAATCTTTAGAAGATGAGTTTCTCAAAAGAGGTCAAACAGATCAGACAATCCATTTGAATCAACCAAAAGACACACATTTTTACAATTCTAAAGCTGGTATTGGTTGTGAAAATCATAAGTATCTAACGAAAGCAATTTCGTGTTCACCAACTTTATATGATACTAGATACATGAATTTAGGATAAAAATGTTATTTTTAAAAGCATCGGATGAAGTAGAATCAGCTGAAGATCTGAAAAGGTTGAGACAAGATAAAATGGAATGTAATTTGGATTATAACATTCTGAATGAAACTTATAAAAATCCACCAAAACCAGAAAAGTATATTCAGACATATTCTGATAAAGATTTGTTTGAAAATACAGCTTTCACTCAAAAGTCATATACTCCAAATTCAATTCTTGAGAAGATTAATTCTGATCTTGAATTGAAAATACAAACTTTTGAGAACGAAAAAGTCAAGCGTCAGACTGTTATTCAAGATCTAGAGATAAAACTTAAACAGCAGCCTGAACCCAAATATCAACCTGATCAGACAACTTCAATTAAACATGTTATTATTGATTCTAAAAAAGAGTTTGATCTGTTGATGAACTCTGAATTCAATTCTTTGGATGAAATTTTTGTCAAGATTGATAAATTTGTAAAACCTCTTCATGACAAACAAACTTATAAAACAAAAGGACCAGTAAGTATTTTGAAAAGAATACCCACAACTCCTAGGTTGAATCAGATCCATCACCAGTTTTACAACAAAAGGAGAAAGCAAAAGTTTCTTTTGTTACTCCTAAATTTGAAAAAGGTGAATCGTCTTCTTCAAAGGTAACAAATGCAAAGAGATCAGATGCTTCTAAAGGTAAGAAATTTTTGCAGAATAAAGCAAATTCTAAATCGACTAATTCTTGTTCTTCTGTTATGTCAGATAATACTGTGAAAAGATCCTCGAAGCAAGTGTGGCGAAAGAAGCTAGTTGAAAAGAAAAAGACCAGTTTTAGAAAAGAGTGGAGAATAAAAGACAAAAGTATTACAGATAGGTTTTAGTTTCGTAGGAAAATCTGTCTGTAATAACTCAAATGTTAAAAATTGTTCCAAATATTCTTGTGCTGAACTACTGTCTTTTAATCCTGTTAAATGCCATGTTTTGAATCCAAAATCATTGTATCATTCTAATGTGCATGTATGGGTACCAAAGAACAAGGTTCCCAACTTTAGACAGAAATAGGTTCCAAAGAAACCAATTCCGAAACCAGTTCCTAAAAGAACTGTACAAAAATGGATACCCGAGAGAACTGTCAAAAAGTGGGTTCCTAAAGCAAAGCAAATATCTGTTTCTATACCTGATGTAACATCACATGATTTATCTAAGTCAAAAGTACCCAACTATAAGTGGATACCTCACTGTTTACTTCGTATTATAGGTAAATCATGTGTGGTATCTTGATTCTGGATGTTCCTAGCACATGACCGGACAGTGACACACCCTAACGAATTTTGTGGACAAATTATGTGTGATGATCAGATTCGGCAATGATCAATTCTGTCCGATCAGAGGCTATGGAAGTCTAGAATATGAGAAGATCATAATATAGATTGCGTTTTATGTAGATGGTCTTGGCCACAATTTGTTCAATATTGCCAACTATGCGCCAAAGGGTTGGAAGTCAACTTTAAGGCAAATAGATGTAGCATCAGATTTGGGGAAGTGAAGGAAATCCTAGCTGAAACTAGGAAGACTAATTTGTACTCCATAGACTTAGCAAACATAAATCTGAAAAAGGATGTCTGTCTACTGTCCAAGGCATCTTCAAAGGAATCCTGGTTGTGGCATCGCCATCTTTCCCATCTGAACTTTAAAGAGCTGATGAACCTTGCTAAAGGAGGTTTAGTAAAAGGTCTCCCGACTCTCCGATTTCAAAAGGAGCAGTTGTGTGGGGCCTGTGAGAAAGGGAAAATGGTGAGGGTTTCATACAAATCAAAAGTTGAACATTCTTCAACTAGGCCTTTAGAACTACCTCATATGGATCTTTGCGGGCCAATGAGAGTACAAAGCATCAATAAGAAGAAATATGTTTTGGTGATCATTGATGATTACTCAAGATATACATGGGTTTTCTTCCTGAGATCTAAGTCTGAAGCTACTGAGATTATAATCGACTTCATACGCAAAATACAAGTCAAGTTGCAGCTTTCTTTCAAGACCATTAGATCCGATAATGGTACAAAATTTAAGAACAAGTCCTTAGAGACATTTCTTAGCTCAGTTGGAATATCACATCAATTTTCGGCTGCTCGTACCCCTCAACAAAACGGTGTAGTTGAACAACAAAACCGAATGCTTGTTGAATCTGCAAGGACGATGCTATCATATTCGAATCTACCGCTGTTCCTCTAGGCTGAAGCTATGGCTACTGCGTGTTTTATCACGAATAGATCGATCATAAATAAATGATTCGGAAAATGCCTTATGAGTTGATTGATAAACGAGTTCCTAATATCAAATTTTTCCATGTGTTTGGTTGCAGATGCTTTATTCTAAACGATAAAGACAACTTGGGAAAATTCAATCAGAAAGCTAATGAAGGAAATTTTATCAGGTACTCAAAAGAATCAGTGGCGTTCCGAGTCTACAACAAACGCACAAAGACCGTCAACGAAAGCGTCAACATAAAATTTGATGAGGGCATCATAATGGCTCCTGGACATGTCAGTTCAGGACCTAAGTCTCAACAGAAGACTTCTATGAAGTCAAATGAGTTGAAAGATGAAATGAATGATCTTAATACATTATTTGAAATTTTTTATGATGACTACTTTAATAAGACCAAAACTAATCTTCCAATTTTGGTTCCTGACAGGGTTACTGAAGATCCTGTGGTAGTCTCAGATCATTCACATCCACCTATTTCTAGAGATACTGGAGATATTTCGTCAACTGAAGTACACATTCCGTCTGAGAGTGTACAACAATCTCAAGCTCCATATTTACAAGAAACTCCCTTGAATACTCAAAACTCTGAATCTCTTACTTCAGTTGTATTCCAACAACATCGGAACCTGTTGGTACACCTTGTGTGACGATAGCAGTCTAAGTGATCCTACATTGTGATTTAGCAAATGTTTGTTATATATGTTTATATATGATTGAAATTTATTATTGTTTGTGTGTTTGAACTTGATGTAACGTATTACAAGAAGTTCAAACATAAAGATCAAAGATAAAATCAATCATAAGGTAAAAACATAAGTTTCAATACTAAGTTGAGTATGTGAAATAGTGGATTCGAATTAAATAAGGTTTGACATTCGAATCTGCAATAGATTCGAATGTAGACCTAGATTCGAAGCTAGACAGATTCGAGAGTGTCTATGAGGACAAACTCGAATGGGCCTTGGGCCAGATTCGAGTTTGGCCCATAACAGACTCGAATTAGCCTCTATAATTAGGGATAGACTCGATTAATTATCAGACTTTTTGCAGAATTCGAGAGTGATTAAGCATTAAGCGATCTCGAGTTTATCATCAGCGTGAGTTGTGTTTCGGAGAGAATCAGTTCGTGTGTCGTTCGTTCAGCTTCTGATAGTCTCCGTGTTTCTGATTGAGAGTTGTTTCTGTCTACCCGTTAACGAGGATTCCGCACTCGTTGACGGTTCCGCGTCTAGATAGATCTGTAGTTGGTAGACCTTACAAGTGGTATCAGAGCCTACGGAGTGTTCTTGGTGTTCTTCGTGTTCATCTAGATACATTCTAGGTTTCTTGACGCTATTGGACGGTTTTTCTATCAAAATCGTGTTTTTCGTGTTCGTCGAGCTTAGCAAATAGTCATCAGGGAAATACTTTGTGGTTTTCACGTTTTTGATCGAAATCATTATTTTTCGTTGGAAAAATATTGGTTTAATCTACAAAACGTAAAGAAATCAAAGTATTAGCCGTTTTTCGAGTTTGCGGCGCTCGAATCTATTAGGGGTAATTAGGGTTACACTTAGTCTCGAGTCTAACCAAATCCGCTCCTTTCGAGTCTGATACAGAGGGTTTTCGAATCTAATTCGAGTTTGTGCTAGTTTCGAATAGGGTCTCGAGTCTACTTACATTCGAGTTTAATTCGAGTTTGGTCTAGAATCGAATAGGGTTCGAATCTGCTGTGTCTTCGAGTTTGTCTTGACCTTCGAATCTGAGGACTTTTCGAATCTGACGTAATTTCGAATTTAATTGAATTTCAACACTTAATCGAATTTAATCCCAAAAGATTTAATCTAAATTACATTCGAATCTACCTAGATTCGAAAGAGTTAGCTTAAGTTAGTTTCGAATTAAATTAATTAAGTTCAAATTCAATTCCTTTTGAAAAGATGTCAAATCTTCAAAAATTCCTAGAAATGGACCACGAGGTCGGGAAGGCAAACACTCCGCCTAAGCTGATGAAGCTCGAGGATTATTAGTGGTGGAAAGATCGGTTTACCGATTTCGTGCGTTTTAATGACATGCGCATGTGGGTGTGTATCGACGAAGGATACATTCCACCAATTTCGGAAGTTGAAGGCCGTCAGAGAGTTCTATCTTATCAGATGATGAAGGAAGATGATAAGAAACTCTATGAAGCTGAGAACAAAGCGTTTTCGATAATTAGAATGGCGTTGCCGCAGGATATTCTACACACATTTAGGACTCAGAAGACATCTAAGGAACTTTGGGAGTCTCTAGAGAAGAGGTGTGAGGGAAATCCTAGGGTTCGTAGAAAGCGTACGGAGCTGTTGAAACAACAGTTTGCGATTTTCAAGGCGTTAAAGGATGAACAGCTGGAAGATACTATCACCCGCTTCTATCATCTATTGACGGAGCTTGAGAGTCACGGGATTGAGTATACTGACACCGACAAGAACAATAAGCTTCTTGATGCCTTACCAGCCAAATGGGCTATGTATGTGGCAATGATAAAGCTAAATGAGGATCAGTATTATACCCAATCTCTGGAGGATATCGTGGGAACGTTGCGGGCATATCATTTCGAGCTACTGAAGGCCGAAACGGATTACGACCAAGTACAGAATCCAGCAATCTATTTTGGTAAATCAACAAAACCTTCAGCGACCGCCGATCTGAAGACTGCTACAGCGTTTTTCACCGGAGAAACGTCATCACCAGCAGAGCCTGATGATACACTAAACAGAGCGTTCTAAGGATTAGGAAGATCGAAAGAACCTCAACCTCAAGCAGCACAGGCGACGACATCTCAGAGCTATTCGAAGATGCCAATGAACGCAAAATCAACGGAAGAACATTTGAATCTGCTTGCTTCATTTGTGGCCGCGTATGGGAATTGTGTTCAAGGAAAGATTAACGATCCTGCTCTCTGGGATGAGGACTATGATCAGGTCGACCCTGACGATCTTGAGGAAATGGATCTAAAATGGCAACTGGCCATGGTAACCCAACGGGTTAAGAGATTCATTAAAAGAACTGGGAGGAATCTGACAATGAACAACAAGGGGATTGGATTTGACAAGTCCAAAGTAAAGTGCTACAACTGTCAAGGTCTGGGACACTTCGCCAGAGAATGTCAGAGACCGAAGGTGGATACATACCAAGGGCAGAGTCAGCATCCGGGACAGTTTCAGAATCAGTCTCAACAACGATACCTTTCGAGTTCATCTACTGGTCAAGCCAATCTAGCTGTTCTACTATCCAATGTCACTTCAGACAGACAGCTAGATGGTACTTACGACTGGAGTTCACATCCAGAATCAAATGCTTGGGCTTTTATGGCTGAAGTTACGGAGACTGGGTGTGAAATTGAAGAGCAGACCACAAGGGACAGCAATCCGAAGTGGGTAGAGAAGACGAATGATCAGACAGTTCTGGAGTTTGCTGCTCAGATGGCCAACGTGGAATTCGATAACTCAAAGGTTAGTCTGACTTACTCTCTTTTTCGCGAATTATGTGCATTGTGTGTTAATTCTAATGATAGGTTAAATCTAGTCTTAGAATCACATAAATCCATAACTGCTCAAAATGAGAATTTAAAAGCTGATAACGCTAGCTTAAACGACATTAAGCAAGATCTTAAAGAAAAACTTAAGGCTGATGCTCAAGACATAATAGTTCTGAAAGACAAACTGAGTGAGCAGTGTGTTAGGTTAGAGCTTATGTATGAGCACGTAGAGGCCTTGACCAAAAGTCTTAAGGACAAAGACATAGAGCTAGCTGAAACAAAGGTAAAGGTAGCCGAGGCGAATAGCAAGTTGGAAAAGTTTAGGAATTCAAGCTTAAACCTAGGGAAAGTTTTAGACGCTCAACGTCAGTCTAAAAAGCCTGTAGGTCTAGGATTTCACGAAATTCCACCACCTTTTAATGCAAACTATGTGCCTCAACCTCAGGAGAAAACTGATAAATCAGTAGACTTAGAGGACCTACCTACACCGACACCAGAGCCTGTAATAGCTAATGCACCTAAGGTGACTGACACAACCGTCAAGGTTAAGAAAGTCAAATTTGTGTCTTCCTCCAGTGAAACACCTGCAGTGAAAGATAAAATTGATTTTAATGATCAAGACGATGAACCAGTCGCGATAGATGTTCAACAGGACCAAGACACTAGTGAGACACCTAAGTCTAAGGGAACACACAAAAAGTCCATAGATAAGATGTCTTGCTTCAGATGTCATGAAAAGGGGCATGTTGCTTCTCACTGTCCGCTTAGGAAAGCCGATGTTACACCTAAGACAGTGAATCCAACACCTGTTAAGCCCTCAACCAGTGTGGCGAGCACCAGTAGTTCTCAAAGTACCGAGAAAAGTGTGCAGGCCGCACCCAAACAAGTTGTGAAAAACACACCGGTAAAGGTTGGACCAAAGGAAGTGATTAGGACAAATTCACCGAATCGTGTCATTAATCAATCTAGGTCAGCACCACAACAAGTCTATAGGAGCACAACACCTAGCAGGGCACACACACTCCAGTTAGGTCTCATACTCCAGTTAGACATTACGCACCGGTAAGAGCTCAGGGATCACAGTCCGAAATGCAGTATAATAGTAATTATTCTAGAGCTCCACAACAAATGCCTACACAAAGGCAAAGAGTGAACTTAAATCACTCGGCACCACAACAAACTCCTGTTCAACGACGCAAGTCACCTGAAAGGCGAGATGGGTATTTGAAAGAGTTCAAGTATGTGGACGAGAATGGTATAACCAAGTCAGTTATGGCTTGGGTTCCCCGTGATAACTAACCTATTTTCTTTCATGTGCAGGAGATTACCACAGGTCCAAACAACAAATGGTTCGTCGACAGTGGATGCTCTAGGCACATGACAGGGGAAAGAGGTCTACTTACAGACTTCAAGGGTGGGAATCGGGGATTCGTATCATTCGCGGGTAACAAAGGTGGAAACATCACGGGTACCGGAGTGGTCACTAATGGGACGATCAAGTTGGACCAAGTTTATCACGTTGATAAACTGGTTCACAATCTCATTAGTGTATCTCAAATCTGTGATAAGAAGAATTCAGTGTTGTTCACTGACACTGAAGCGTTAGTACTAAAGTCGGGATTCAAGATTCCTGAAGAATGGGTATTGATGCGAGCACCTAGGAAGAATGACTTGTACATGCTGGATATGAACAAGCCGGAGACTTCGATGGGGACAATCTGTCTATTATCCAAAGCTTCGGAGACGGAATCCGTACTGTGGCACAGACGCATGGCTCACTTGAACCTAAGAAAGATGAACTACATAACGAAGAATGGACTGGTGCAAGGTGTGCCTATGAAGAGCTTTCAGTTCGAGGACAAGTGTCTACCGTGCATGAAGGGAAAGCAACATAAGAAGACACACAAGTCCAAGACGCAGAACTCTATAACCTCAACATTCGATTTGTTGCATATGGACCTTTTCGGCCCAATCAACAAAAGGAGTATCGGAGGTAGTTGGTACTGTTTGGTTATCACTGATGATTACTCACGTTTTTCTTTGGTTTTCTTTTTAGGTACAAAGGACGAGACGGCTTCCAAGCTCATCGGGTTCTTAGACCAAGTGGAGAACTCCTACGGAACAAGGGTTAAAAGGATTCGTAGTGATAATGGAACTGAGTTCAAAAACACTGTAATTGGTGTATATTGCCTATCAAAGGGCATAGTGCATCAATTCAGTGCACCATATGAGCCTCAACAAAATGGGGTGGCCGAACGTAAAAACAGGACACTAATTGAGGTAGCTAGGACTATGTTGTCGGATTCAAAGCTTCCTACCATGTTTTGGGGGGAGGCAGTGAATACCGCATGTCACATTTTAAACAGGGTCCTAACTGTCAAATCTTTAAACAAAACCTGTTATGAAATTTTGAATAAACGGCCACCTAATTTAACTGGCTTCGAACCATTTGGGGTACCATGCACTCTTTTGCGAACAAAACATCAACCGAAGTTTGGTGAAAAGGCTGACGAAGGATACTTCCTAGGTTATGTGCCGAACTCACCAAACAAACGGGTTTTTAACAAAACAAATGGTACTGTGGAGATTGTGTATAACACTGAAGTCACAAGTTATACACATGAACCCCAAACAGGTCCGGAATGGATATTTGACTATGATAAATTATTTGAGTCATTTAACATTCCTTTGGATGATAATGCAGGTACAATCGAAAAGGACATGGCGACGTTGCATCTGAATGACGATGACCATATCTTTCCGAGGACTACGTTTGAATCCACATCTGAGTCTACTGCGACTGTAGATAGATCTCCAGAAGTTGCTGATCCAGAAGCACCTACCACTGAGAATCAGACTCAAGCAACAAGTTCCAACTCTGAGGAAAATGTCCACGAGGAGGAAAATGTAGAAACTGAGCCTGTTCCCCCATTAGGTGAAATAGGATCTAACTTAGGAGATAATCTAAGGGTTGATGAGATAGAGACCTCTAGGATCAACAAGAACCATCCTATAGAAAGCATCATAGGAAATCCTAACGAGGGTGTGAGGACTAGGAGTAGTGTAAATAACAACACTGTGTTGTTGTCGATGATAAACGACTCCGAGGCATATCACACATGTCTCTATTCTTGTTTCACATCGCAAGTAGAGCCTAAGAATGTGCAAATGGCACTTAAGGATAACTCCTGGGTTGAAGCGATGCAGGAAGAACTTTCGCAGTTTAGGAAACTAGAAGTTTGGGAGTTAGTTCCATTACCTCGAGGGGAAGTTGCCATAGGAACCAAATGGGTTTTTAACTGCAAAAGGGACGATCGGGGTATAGTCACGCGCAACAAGGCTAGGTTAGTTGTAAAGGGTTTCAACCAAGAGGATGGAATCGATTACAACGAGGTATTTGCACCAGTAGCAAGGCTGGAAGCCATTAGGTTGTTTCTAGCTTTTGCCTCCTTCAAGGGCTTTAAGGTATATCAATTAGATGTTAAGAGTGCTTTCCTATATGGGAAAGTGAAGGAGTTGGTGTATGTAGAACAACCGCCCGGATTTACAGATCCAAAATATCCTGATAGAGTATATCGTTTAGATAAGGCTCTATATGGATTGCATCAGGCACCAAGGGCGTGGTATGAGACTCTATCCAACCATTTATTAGAGAACGGGTTTGAAAGGGGTAGGATAGATAGTACTCTGTTTGTTAAGAGGAAGGGAGAACACTTTATCTTGGTACAAGTGTACGTCGATGATATCATCTTTGGATCATCAGACGAACAGATGTGCAAAGATTTCGAGAAGGTGATGAAGTCTAAGTTCGAGATGAGTGCTATGGGAGAGTTAAATTTCTTTTTAGGGTTACAAGTTGACCAGAAGAAGGAAGGGATGTTTATCCATCAGACTAAGTATGTCTATGACATATTAGAACGTTTCGGGATGGAGGGAATAAAGTTAACTGCCCACTTCAGCACGCCGATTCAAGTGAATCATAATCTCGGGTCGGGTACTGAAAGTGATACCGATGTGGATCCGACTTTATATCGGGCCATGATTGGATCACTTATGTATTTAACTGCTTCAAGACCTGACATCATGTTTGCTGTGTGTATTTGTGCTAGGTTTCAAGCTAATCCGAAGGAGATGCACATGAAAGCTGTGAAGCGGATTCTACAATACCTCAAGCCGAAACCGAAGCTGGGACTTTGGTATCACGCGGAGGGAGATCTAGAGTTGGAGGCGTTCACGGATTCTGACTACGGAGGATGCAGCTTGACGCGCAAATCAACAACTGGAGGTTGTCAGTTCCTAGGAGGAAGATTGGTATCCTGGCAATGCAAGAAACAAACATCGGTAGCCGTGTCAACGTGCGAGGCCGAGTATGTTGCTGCTGGTAGTTGCTGCTCACAGGTTCTTTGGATACAACAACAATTGTGGGATTACGGTTTGGCTTACACTCAAACTCCAATTAGGATAGACAACAATCTACAATTGCTATAACGAATAATCAAGTTAAACACAACAAAACAAAGCACATAGACATTAGGCATCATTTTATTCGTGATTGTGCTGAAAAGAACTTAATCAAATTGGTAAAAGTGGCAACAAAAGATAATAATGCATATTTATTTACCAAAGCATTTGATAAGTCACGGTTTGAGTATTTAATTCAACTGAATGGAATGCGCAACCCAGAGTAATTTGACCTTAGTAGTAGTAGTTTATTTTCTTTTCTAGTCGTAATATTTCTTTCTTTATAGTAGTCTGCTAATTTAGGAAAGTTTCTATTTTTAGTAAGTTTCTATTTTTAGTAGGTTAGTAGGTTATCTTATTTTATTGCTATTTCTTATGAAAAACAAAAGAAAAAAAGAGAGAAAATCATAAAAATACAAAAAAAGAGAATATCAGAAAAGGAGTTAAGTCTTAGATGTATAGGTTCAAAGTGACGAAAATTAGCACAGTCGTTACAAACTCTAAGTGTTTAGGCTTTCACACATAATGCAACTAAATTCTAAGTGTTATACTTTATTTAGTTTTATGTGTTGGTAGGCATAATACATATAGGGAATCTCAAGGCTAATAAAATATTCTAGAAAAAGTCAAGCGTGTCACTAACTTAGATGTATGACCAATCGGTCTTAATTTTTATGTACAAGACATACAAACTTTGAGTCTAAATGAGGTATGCAAACTTTCTGGGGATGTATGGCAGCATCAAATACATCTTAAAATGGAAAGAATAGAAAAATCATACAAAATTGAGAGTCGAAAACATGTAACTCTGTTGTACGTAAGTACAGACCTGTTGCCTCTGTTTAGACTCGGGTTGGCAAGATATGTCGCTTTGTTGTACGTCGGTACAGACCTGTCACCGCTGTCTTGCTAGCTTTAAGAATAAACTTTAAGTCAAACTAAGACACTTTGTTGTATGAAAATACAGACCTGTGTCTGATGTTTGTCTTTTAAAGAAAGTTTGCAAATACCAACAAGTTAGAATCTTAGTCTGTATGCCTTGATCATAAAAGTATGTCTATGTCTGACTCACGTAAGATAATTCCATGATAAATAAAAATGCCAAGAGATATTCCGAAATGTAGAATGTTTAAAGGGGTAAAATACCAACAATCGGCTAAATGGGTATGTCACGACAAACAATCAAAGGAATCAAAAATTCCTAAGTGTGAAAGTTTAAGTACTGATAGTGAGTATCCGACACCGCTATCTGATTGAACCTTTCTTAGACTATACTCATCAAAAATATTTTGTTTAGAGTTTAGCATAGGTTGTTAATTTTAATAAGTTTAGCGTAAGTCTTAGTTAAATTTTTAGTCAAATTTTAAAATTTTTTATTTTTTACTTATCTTATTTTATTTTATTTTATTTTACCTTAGTTTACTTTATTTTATTTTAGTTTTTACTTAGGTAAAAGGTCAAAAATTACTTAGGGTGCATTCATAGTTGGTAAAATAAACACTGCGTGAAATATCTTGTGCTTAGGGTAAAAGATTTGGCATAGTTTATCTTGTTACACAATACCATAGAAAAGGTTGAAAAAGTTGAAGTTATTTCAAATTTTCGAAATTTTTCTAAGTGTTTGGTGTTTCTCGAGTTTAGGACAGACTCGAAATTGGGAAGGTTTCGAATCTGTCAGTAGATTTGAGTATGGCCTTAGATTCGAAGGTTGGTGGTATATATAGGTTAACAGTAGAGTCATTAACTTCTTACTGTTTTCGAATCTATATCCTCGAATCTGATCAAGCGATTTCGAATCTATTGCTCGAATCTATCGTTTTTCACATAAACGACAATTTGTCGAGTGTCTTACTTGGTGTTTCGACTCTACTGATACTTCTAGGTATAATCAACTGGATTGTACAAGATTTGAGTAGTTTTATACATCATTTAGGTCAAAATCACCAATTTTGTAAGGTTTGTTGGTCGAAATCGGGTTTTTACAAAATTACCAAGTTTGGACTAATAAATAGTCAAATTAATTGCACATATCTGTGATTAGAACCTAGTTGGACTAATGTATGTGATTTCCTAAGTTCAAAATGGTTAAAATCATGATTTTTGTTGAAGAGAAGGACAACGACTGTTCGAATCTGATCATGAACATTCTCGAGTTTACTGACAAACTCGAGAAGACCATGATATTCGAATCTCTCATCAAACTCGAAAAGGGACTTATTCGAATCTGTTGAATTATTTAATTTAAATTTTATTAAACTTGAAAAAAATTCTTTTGTGTTGGATTTTGTACTTAATCAAGTTCAAAATAAAACAAATTTGAATTTAGGCAAGTTTATTGATTTTTAATAATTCTAACAGTTTATTTATTGTGCAGATATGGCTGTTCGTGGATTCGTTCCGAAGCATAATATGGTCATTCCCTATGATCATCATATCCCTGAAGCGCTGGGATTTCGTCAAATGATGGATTTTCTTGTTGAATCTAGGATAGCTTTTGCTTTATCTCACAATATTCAGATTGTAATTCCATATGTTCGTCAATTTTATGATCATCTTCAGGTAGACTGCTCTGTCACCCCGACAGTGCTAAGAACTCGAATAGCTGGACAACCGCTAGTGTTTTCTGAGGATATGCTGCGTCAGGTGTTGCAGCTGGGTTCGCAGGAAGAGGAGTCTGGGCCTATCGACTTTCCTCTGAGTATTAGGCAAGCGGCCTTTCAGAGAATGGGTTATAGTCTAGATGTGACGAAGGTCTCTTATATGAAGAGCGGGCTAATCGGCCAATGGAGATTTCTGGCTCATGTCTTTATGGTCTGCTTTGCAGCGAAGAAAGCCGGTTTTGACTACATAGTCTCGAAGATCCAGTCTGGGATGATCGCATTAGTGTTTAATCGGCCTTTCAGCTTTTCGAAAATGTTTTTCTCCGAATTCGTACATCAAATCACCGCTCCAGAGCAGCAACAATTTCTGCTGTATCCTCGATTCATTATGATGCTTATCAGGCATTTCTTGCCGAATTTGCCAGAGTCAAATGAGATCCAAAGCATAGCTATGATGGATAAAAGGATTTTTGCCGATTTCTCCTCACACAGAGGAAGGCTGGCGGTTCCGGTCGAGCGACCGTTGTTTGGAGCTATCTTGGATAGGAATTTTGAAGCTCCTGATACTGCCAACTGGGCAGGGGAAGTTGAAGTTCAACCCAGGCAGCCACCGCAACAAAAAAGACAACAACCGCGAGCACAGCCTCAAAGGCGAAGACAAAGAGCGACTGCGAGTCAAACACAGGCATCAAGGCCTTCTACAAGTCAGCAACCGGAGGTACAAGAAGCAGGGCCTTCAAATGTTCCAAGTGAAGCTGAACAGTTGTGCCAAACTCTAAATGAAATTTGGGAGGCAGGTCCTCATGCAAATGAAGATATAGCTGCAGCGTTAGTGGGAGAATTACTTGAGCCTCCAGAAGGAGAAGAAGATGTGCTGAGGGATGTCGAAGAATATGAGCCAGAGCAGACTGGTAATGTTTTTTCATCATCAGCTACAGAATCAGAAGAGATGGAGGAGTTAGAGGTTGAAGCTCCAGAGTCAGTATCTACTGAACCAGCAGTACGAATAGAGACTTATGGATCCAGATTAGTGGTTATTAATGAAGAGACTTCAAGGAGGCATGCATCAAGAGAATCTGATGACTCCGATTTTGAAGAGGAAGAAATTTCTCCTTTAGTGACAAGGCAACAGGCCAAGCGTCACAGATTCATGCAAGGATCATCTTCAGCCTCTGAAGCACAACCAGAAATTCCCCAACATCAGGAACCTCAGACCACCATTCCACCACCACCACCACCTCGCGATGAACCATATATTCCATCGCCGATCATTCATACTCCTATACAGTCCATTCCATCAACCTCGACCACATACGCCGACAACCAAAGGTTTCTGCAGCTTAAAGCTCGCGTTGACTTCCAGAATGTCCAAATTTTAGGCCTAACAAAGGCGATCGGAGAAATTCAGACGCATAATGCAAATCTTGATAAAGAGAATGCTGATTTGAAGAAGATTGTGGAACAAGTTCAGGAAGAGAATGTAGAGTTAAAGACGTTTGTCTGCGATCAGGCAGCTGAGATAAGGTCGATGCGCTCCCTAATAGAGCAATTAATGAAAAATTTACAGGCTCAGGGGGAGACGTCGTGTCGTGATCAGGAAGTACAGAGGCCGAGAGATGATGATGATGAAGACAACCAAGGCAATGATCCCAGCTCTCAAAGACAGGATGAGCCAGTAGATTTTTCTGCTGCTCAGACTGCTCAATCTCAGGGGGAGCCTAGTCAAGCAGAAGCTGGAATGGGTGAGGCAAGTTCATCTAAGCCTACGGATTTTGAGATTAGTGAGATGATAGATGCTCTCATGGATCTTGATGACGATCCGATGGATGTGGGTTTCGATTTTGAAGATGAAATGGAAGAGCTGGAAGAGGGTGAGTTCGTGCCAGAAGATATAGTTGACTGGAAATCAGATGACGAGGTATGTGCTGATGAGGACGATGAAGCTGATGAGATCGTCGTCCAGCAAAATCCTATCACTGATACATACGTGATAGATGGGAATGATATTGTTAACGTAGAAATAGTGAATGCTGCGTTAAATGTTCAGCCATCAATAGAGGAACCTGCCAGAGAACTAACAAATGAAGAGAAAAGAAAGTTATGGTTCAGAGCTGAGAAGAAAGAATTAGAGCTGAAAAAGACGATGAAGGTGCCAGGGACTGGAAAGCTATCAGGAAGCATATTAAGCTGGTTCTTTGATCGAGAACTGCAGCTATTTATAATTAAGAGAAAAGACGGGCTCCAGTACCTGAGGCGAACTCTAAAAGCTTTCAATTCACTGCCAAAGATCGAGATCAAAGTGTTAGCATGGAAAGATCTGATTAATATTGGCAATGATCCCTACGCAGACGTAATTGCAAGAATCATAAGAAAAGAGGGAAGATCAAGAAAGTTTGAACGACTGAATCCAAGGGTTGGAAAAAGAGTAGAAGATCCCTCACGTATTGATCCTCTAACTGGGCGACCTTGGATGAAGATCCACTACAAACTAGTAAGATGTCTAAGGAAGGTGCCGCTCAAGCCTATGCCACAGAATGTCTTGAAGAATCTGCATTGGTGGTATGCTGAGAGTGAGACTGGAGAAGCAGTGATGGAAGATTTTGAAGAAAATGTTATTCTTAGAGTCTATAATCCTCTTCATCTGGTAAACCTTTCTAGAGATGATCTTCAAATTTTGCATGCTTGTAAGATTTCTAGTGATGCTCATATGGATAGTGAGGCTAGGAAATATGAGAATGTGGTTAAAGTATGTGTTGAAAAGGGCTTGTATGCTGGAAGTAGTTTGAATAAATAATAAACAAAGTTCTTGATCAAATGTGTGAATTATTAGAAGCTATCGTCAAGGGGAAGTCTGTTGGTACACCTTGTGTGACGATAGCAGTCTAAGTGATCCTACATTGTGATTTAGCAAATGTTTGTTATATATGTTTATATATGATTGAAAGTTATTATTGTTTGTGTGTTTGAAGTTGATGTAACGTATTACAAGAAGTTCAAACATAAAGATCAAAGATAAAATCAATCATAAGGTAAAAACATAAGTTTCAATACTAAGTTGAGTATGTGAAATAGTGGATTCGAATTAAATAAGGTTTGACATTCGAATCTGCGATAGATTCGAATGTAGACCTAGATTTGAAGCTAGACAGATTCGAGAGTGTCTATGAGGACAAACTCGAATGGGCCTTGGGCCAGATTCGAGTTTGGCCCATAACAGACTCGAATTAGCCTCTATAATTAGGGATAGACTCGATTAATTATCAGACTTTTTGCAGAATTCGAGAGTGATTAAGCATTAAGCGATCTCGAGTTTATCATCAGCGTGAGTTGTGTTTCGGAGAGAATAAGTTCGTAGGATCGTTCGTGTGTCGTTCGTTCAGCTTCTGATAGTCTCCGTGTTTCTGATTGAGAGTTGTTTCTGTCTACCTG
Source organism: Centrapalus pauciflorus (assembly GCA_020465985.1). NCBI lineage: Eukaryota > Viridiplantae > Streptophyta > Magnoliopsida > Asterales > Asteraceae > Centrapalus > Centrapalus pauciflorus. The sequence goes on from JAANYP010008412.1 coordinate 36,001, forward strand.
TTAACGAGGATTCCGCACTCGTTGACGGTTCCGCGTCTAGATAGATCTGTAGTTGGTAGACCTTACAGAACCTATCCCCCGCCAACCCTACCTGGATTTGAATCCAAATCAAGACAAACTCCAACCTTATCCTCGGTCTTTCAAGAGGAAAAGGATCACGCATAAGAAAATATCATTGGAGATCCCTCTGCATTTGTTCAAACCCGAAGAGCTACCATTAATGAATGCCTCTTCTCAAATTTTTTTGAGTAAGATAGAACACAAAACTGTGAAGGAAGCTCTTCAGGATGCAGATTGGATAGTAGTGATGCAAGAGAAGCTTAATCAATTTGAGAGGTTGAGCGTCTGGTGGTTGGTGGAAAGACCGAAGGACAAATCCATTATTGGCACGAAGTGAATATTCAAGAACAAGAAGGATGAACATGGTGTCATCATTCGCAACAAAGCAAGACTCGTGGCAAAAGGATATAGTCAGCAGGAGGGAATAGACTACGACGAGACATTTGCCCTCGTTTCCCGAATAGAAGCTATTAGGGTGTTTTTAGCTTTTGTCGCTCATAAGAACTTTACTGTTTATCAAATGGATGTAAAAACTGCGTTTTTGAATGGGGAATTAAAAGATGAAGTATATACATATCAGCCCAAAGGAATTATAGGTCCTTCGAAGCCTGATCATGTATATATTTTAGATAAGTCATTGTATGGCCTTAAACAAGAACCACGAGCTTGGTATGATGCCTTATCATTTTATCTATTAAAATGTGGTTTTAACAAAGGTGCAGTGGACACAACACTATTTATTAAACGTCAGGATCCAGATATCATAGTGATACAAATCTATGTAGGTGATATAATTTTTGGGTCTACAAATCCTGAATTTTGTAAAAAGTGCGCGTTCTTAATGTCCCAAAAATTTGAGATGAGCATGATGGGTGAAACCAATTTTTTCTTGGGGCTACAAGTTAAACAACTGAGTGATGGAATTTTCATCAATAAGTCAAAATATATTCAAGACATGTTGAAGAAATTTAACATGGTCAAAAGTACCCCAATGATAAAACCAATGGCTCCTGTATCTAAATCGAAACTCGATGAGGACATTTCAGGGAAACCTGTTGATGTAACTCATTATCGAGGAATTATTGGGTCATTAGTGTACTTAACTGCGAGTAGACACGATATTATGTTCGCTACATGTGTCTGTGCTAGATAACAGGCAACTCCAAAAGAATCTCATTTGGCCGCTGCCAAAAGAATTCTTAGATATCTGAAGGGTACTTCGAACTTAGGTTTATGGTATGCTAGGGAATCAAAATTTACATTGACTGCATTTTCTGATGCTGATCATGCAGGAGATAAATGGATAGAAAGAGCACATCAGGAGCAGTTCAATTTCTTGGTCATAAACCCATCTGTTGGTCATCCAAGAAACAGCATTGTGCGTCACTGTCAACAGCTGAAGCTGAATATGTTGTTGTATCATCATGTTGTTCACAAGTGCTGTGGATGAAGAGCCAACTGCGTGACTACGGGTTTGCACCTAAGAAGATCCCAATTTATTGTGATTCAGAGAGCGCGATTGTTATAGCTTCTAATCTTGTGAAACATTCCAAAACAAAACACATCGACATTCGGTATCATTTTATAAAGGATCATCTAGAAAATGGTAATGTAGAATTATATTTTGTTTAGACTGAATATCAGCTAGCTGATTTGTTTATCAAAGCGTTAGATGAAAAACGATTTAATTTTTTGATATACAAATTGGGTATGCTGAATCGGTAGATTTAAACATTCAGATGTTACAAAATATAATTTTAATTTTACAATTTTTTACTTGATTTAGTTCTTTTGTTAATCTCTTGTGATTTCAAAGTTTTAATTATTCTGAGATTTAACTGAATCGGATTATCATGTGCAAGGGGAGAAAAATGTAAATTTTATTTGATATTTTATATCTGATAATTTCTTATCTGCTTAATTGCAGAGGGAGCATGATTAAAAGATTATATTCATCTGAGGGGAGCATCAATGCAAAATTCAAAGTGGTGCAAATTTTTATTTTTCTTGTTTTGTTTATTTTTTTTAGTTCATTTTTTTACTATTTTCTTTTTAGTTCATTTCATTTTATATATTATATTTTTGTTTTGTTTTGTTTTTGGTTCAAATAATTTTTTTTTGTGTGTTTTATAAGTTTTGAGTGTTTTTACTTTTTTTTGTTTTGTTGTAAATTGGGTGGGCTTAAACGGCTAAAAGAGAGAAAATAAGAACAGGCCAGATTTTTGGGTCGGGTACCATATGAAAGAGTTTAAATTTGAATTTCAAAATTCATCTCAATTTTTTCGACTCCTAAAACACTGTGCACCGCCATATCTGAAAATTTCTCTCTCAAATTCTATTCAACAAGCGACCAACAATATTCTGTGATTTCAAGATTTTCAGAATCAAATTTGTAAGTATGTTTTTGTTGTGTTTACTGTTTTATGTTTTTTTGTTCGAGTTTTTGTGCAAATGTTTTTGCTACTGTGTGTGTTCGTATGTGAGTCGGTGTGTGAAACTCAAACGGTATCCGTTTGAGTTTTAATGTTTAAATTGAAAGTATGTATGTGTGCGTAATGTTAACATAAGTGTGAATATAAAATTTCAACACTTATCATACATCATACGGAATTTAATTAGAGTTTTAAGATCAAATTTTTTGAGCTTTTTTAAGTTTCTGAAAATAGGATTTTTGAGGGTTAAAAATTTATTTTTGAAACAACTTCATTAAATGAAAAGTGTTTAAAAAATAATTTCGAGTAGGAACTTGTCAAGTTTTAGGTCAAAAAGTCCATGGAATGAATTTTTCAAAATTTCAGAAGTGCTAGGACTTAAAATTTTTAAGTTTTTCAAAATCGGTCAAAGTGGTATTCGAGGACATTTTCATGTTGATCGAGTTTGATAAACTTGTCATCCAGAAAATTTTAACTCTTATCGAGTTTTAAAAAGGAGCACCCGAGAAAACTCTAAGTTTCATTCGAGTTTGGACTAAATGGGACTTAGGAATGTTTATAAATCATCAAACTCGCTTAAAGCTTCAACCGAGTTGAACTTAGTGTCAACCGAGTTTGATGAAAGGTCACCCGAGAAAAATTAAGTTGTAATCAAATTTGACAATAACACATCCGAGAATTCCTTAGTGTCAACCGAGTTTGTTGAAAGGTCATTTGAGTAAGGTTTAAGTTCTATCGAGTTTGATGAAGCTTTATCCGAGTAATTCTTAGACTCATTCGAGTTTACTCACATGTCACCCGAGTTTACTCTAGACTTATTCAAGTTTGTCTTAACTTCACCCGAGACTGTTCTGTTTCATTCGAGTTTGGTCTTGTGTCATTCGAGTTTGAGAGTTCAAAATTTCAAAAAAATTTATAAGTGTGGGAAATTTAATTTTCCGAGAAATTTCACATTTTTCGAGTTAAATTTTTAAAATTTGTTTTACATTAACATTGGTCTCTTAACGATTGAATTTGGAGTCCTAACAATAATATTTTAATATTATTGTCTGGAATCCCGATGCTTTAAACAATGTAGCACAAATTTTTCTAATTTGTTGATAAATGTCATATTTTTCTATCTGTAGGATTCATTTTGTTTACCTGATGTATCTAACATGTTTGTTATTCTTACAGGTGACAAATGGCTTCCCAAACCAACACCCAAAACTCAAATTCATCTGACTCCCATTCGTCATCCAATCATACTATTGTTTCCAAACCTATAAAATCAGCTCCAGTTACCAAACCATCACCATCATCTCTCATCCTAGACACCAAATTACTAAAGCCTAAACATTGCCCGAACCTTCTTGACAACAATCACCGGTTTGATCCTAATACAATAAAAGTCAGCCATCCGGTGATTGTCGAAATCTTAAAAGGCCACCCTCTCGGCTATCTACTCAAATATAAGCCAACAATTCCACAGATATATCTAGACCATTTTTGGCATACAATCAAATTCGTCCCTGAGGCCTGTGATCATTATTTCAAAGTCACCATTGATCGATATAAAGCCAAGATCACCCTGGCCAGACTGTGTCACTACCTGTTCTTACCAAGACGCATGGATACAATCAATTTCCCAGACTTTGTGGATTTTGAGGACTTTGTTTCCGATGAACAACTTTATCAAGACCTTATAATCCTTGGATAATCTAAACCACTGACAAAGAGTTCTATGTTCCACCGGAACGGTCTTAATGGGGAATGGTATACTCTGTTCGGCATTCTAAACAGATGTATGACCTCTAAGCATACTGGCATTGACCACGGGAGTTTGCATTGCCTGAGGTTATTTCATGGGGTTGCTTATAATAAGCATTAGGATTTCGCGCAATGTATCTAGGAGGATCTCAAAGAAGTGGTACTTGCAAAGACCACTAATCGTGCAAGGAAGTTTGTGCCTCTACAACGATTTACTCAGATCCTGATCAGAGGCATATTGAGGGTAAATGAAAAAAAAATACCAAAGAGGTCACATTTACAGAAGTGCCCTGATTATGTGATGATGAGTCTGCACAGAGTCCAGGATGATCCTAATGCTAATATAATGTCAATTCCTGAGTCTTTGTTAAAATATGTTGATGATAATGTTGAGTCTGTGAGATTATACCGAATAGATCATGCTTCTGTGGAAACTCAAGAATCGAGGATTCCTGCCTATGGAGCTATAGGAGAGGAGGTACGTCAACAAGGGGTTGATGTACAGGGTAACCTTAATGAGAGTGAGGGTGTTGAAGGTGTAGTAAGGGGTGGTGAGGGTGATTCGGATTCAGAACGTACTTTATCAAATAATTAAGAAGGAGGAAATGAAGGAGAGGATGATGATGACAATGACAATGATAGTAATGATGATGTGGATGGAGTTGGGCAAGAATTGTTATATCTCAATCTGAACGTTTACCGGAGATACAAGTTGATGAAGTGGTGCGTGTGAGTGTGAGGGAGTCCCAACCTCTAGAAAGCCGGGTAGCCACGACTGCTATTAGCTCTCCTATGAGAGTTGACATTGAAGCAGCCAGTACCCCACTAGCGACTGCACACCCCACCAGCCACTCATCTCCTTCTCAACAAGGAGATGTTTTAATTCTTCACGGGGTTATAGCACATGATCTATCCTGGGATCATTCGGATCTCATAGATATTGAAATCAGTACAGATCTGCCCCAGTGTACATTAATTCAAGCAATACAGAATAGGACACTTGAGTCGGCTTCATACGTTGAAGCAAGTACAGAAGGACTTCATGTCCCTGTCTCAACAACTATACTGTCGGAAGCATTTGTTGCTCCGTCACTTGAAGTAGTTGCAAGTCCTGCCAGAGCTACGACAATGCCAACTCTGAGCGCAGGTTCAACTATCGTGACAACTGGAAGTCTACGTGACCCAGGTGTTAACATTTTACCCTTTGTTACCAAACAACGTTTTGAAGCTGCCATTTCTAGTGTTACGGAGAAAATGACCAAACAATATGCAGAGATGGTCAATCAGATGATATATATTCAAAGGTTATTGAAAGGAAAAGCTACTGCAGAGGTTGAAGAACAGGAAGAAAAGAATATCTCTAATAATGAGTTAAGAGATTACTGTGTGGAGCAGTTTGAAGTGATGAATGATAGGATGTCGGGTATAGAGAATACTGTTGTAAGTGCTCTAGGCTCATTGTTTGAAAGATTTTCAATGTTTGAACAAACTTGCAAGTCACAAGCTTTGGGCTCTAAAAGGAAACATGATGATCGTTGTCAAGATCAAAATCACAACCTAAGATTAACTGGTTTGAATCAATCAGAGTATAAACCAATAACCTTGTATTGAATCAAAGTCCAATTAAGAAGTTTGCGGAATAACACTTAACTGTTTTAAGAAAAGCTTTCAAAAAACAAATAACATATAAGTATAATCAATAATCAAAGATCACTTGTATTGCCAAACTCAATGATTACAATCACCTCAAATCTGTTTGATTAGACGAAGAACACAGATTGTTCTTAGGGTTTTACAACCTTAGAGGCTTATGAAAACTTAATCAGAAAAGCAATTACAACTGAAAAAAATAAACTTGTACGTGCAGAACTTACAATAGAAAAACCTATTCTATGTATATATAATGCTTCCTGATTTGTTTCCTTGAGAAACTCTGATTTCTCTAATAGTAGATATGCTTGAATCTTCGAATATATATCTTTTCCTAAAATTCAGCACATTCTGTTTATTGAGCTGTTGAGCAGCTTGAAGACTATCTGTTGAGCAGCTTGAACTGAACACTGGCAGCTTGAACTTTTGTACTAGCAGCTCGAACTTTCTCAACTAACAGCTTGAACTTTGTAATTAAACAGAAAATCTACTAACAGTTTGAGAAATCTAACTAACAGCTTGACATACTTAGAATATTTCCTAACAATCTCCTCCTAACTTAAATTCTTTACACAAGACTTTAAGTTTCTATACAAATAAGGAAATAAAACAAAGTAAAACTGTTATCAACAAACTAAGGCATCCAAAAACTTACAATTGTGAAAGTTTCTGCTTAATTGCCTTCAAAAATTCTCTTTTCATCTCTTCTTTATCACAGTATATCTTCACTGAGCTCAGTTGTACCAACCATTCCCTTGGAAGATCAAAGAATTCAAAATTGAAGAACATGCTGGATCCATTTGCAAATCTGAGTCTATATGTCTTTGATTTCACATACAGATCAACATTTGCAATCTTCATCTCCTTGGCATCTTCTATATCTTTTCGGATAGACTCTGGGTCAAAAATGCTTTTCAAATCCTTTATAGCCTGCTTGACCTGGGGTAGTGAAGACCTAGATTGACTCACAGTTCCAATATGGTGCATTCTAGTAAGTTCATCCCTGGTCATCCCTTGAACTAGGTGCATTATACTCTTGTATTCTTCCTCAGGACCAGTTTCTCTTCTGACTACAAAATGATATTTTAAATCAATGTCATCCATTGACTTAGCATAATAGTATGTAATAGGAGGTTTGGAGAAGTCATGCTGATTGAGGGATTTTTTAATTTCCATTGCCTTTTGAAGTTGATGCTCAAACAGAACCTTTTTCACCTGATCAAGCTTTGCTTGTGAAATGGCTTCTGATTGAGAGTTAGTAGCAACAGCTTGAACAGAAGGAGGAGGGTCACTGATACCTGCTTGATTATCACTTACACCTGCTTGAATATCACTTATTCCAGCTTGAACTGGTTCTTGGAGGTTTTGGACTTGATGGGAGACTTTGGCTATCTTTCGTTTTTCCATCTCCTTGTCATGAATTTCCTGCAGCCTTTCTGTGCTCCATGACTGAGCCATCTTCTTTGGAATCCCAACTGAATAAGAGAAATTTATCAAAAACTTTCTGTGCTCTGCCTTTGAATGCCCTGTTGGCATTTTCCTTTTCTTCTCATTCTGTTTGACCACAAACCCTCTTAAGTAATCACCTAAGGTTTCATCATCTTGCAATGGAGCATGGGTTTGCTGGTCCAAAAGATCATCCTGTTCCTCTGCTAACTTTCTGGCAAATTCAGCATCATGAGCAACTTGGGATTCTTTAGATGAAAATTTATGCTTTGGAGATTCTATGAGTATGCCCTTGCCCTTATCTTTTGTTGCAGAAGTTGTAGCTTGGACTGTACTGACAGGAGCTTGAATTCCTTCTCTGATAACAACTCCGGTTGTTCTTATAGTAGCAGCTTGAGTTTCTAGGCTAACAGCTTGAGTAGCTGTTGGGACTGTTAGCCTAGAATCTGGGACTGTTTGAGCAGGAACTAAAGTTGTTTGGACTGAACTAGGGATCTCCTGATTCTTTTGCATGCATTGGTTTGGCCAGGAGGACCTACAACCTTTGCCATTAGGGTTCAAATCATCTTCTCAAGTTGAATTATCTTATTTCCACAGATAGTGAACCCCTGATGAAAATAATCCATTCTCTGATTCTGAGCTGCTACTGTCTGTTGGAGTGCTAGGATTTGTGCCCCCTGTGCAGCAATAAGGGACTGGTAATGTTCCAATACTGCCGCAACAGCTTTCAGCTGAGGATCCGTCAATATCATAAGTTGCAGACTAGCCTCAAGATCAGCAAATGAGAGTGGTGCTTGTGATCTATCACTGGCAGGAATTCCAGAAGTAGAAACATCTGGGCCCCTCTGTTCTTGGTACTGGGGACTTCCAGAAGGTGCTTGCACGCCCTCTGTTGCCATGGGTGTGGTCTTATTGATGTTGACACTGTCCTGTGCTTCTTGTGCAGAGACATCAGTAGTGTCAGCCATAGAACCCATATGGACATCCTCTGTAGGGATGTCCACCTCCAAATTGAGGATGGGAGTGTCCTCAGTGGGTGCCCTTTGGATATTCTGTGCAGAAGTGTCCTCCTGTACAGGGATATTTGGCTCTGGTATTTGGGCTGAGGAGGAAGGAGCTCCTGAAACCCTTTTTCTTTTATATAGTATAAGTGGGGATGTGGGTTTGATAGAAGGAGTAGATGGAGAATTTGTATCATGAGGAGTGGGTTGGGGTCCTGGGGGTGAAGCAGTGATGGAAGGCTGAGCCTGCTCAGGACCCTCTCCTCTGTTTAGTGGATTGATGCCCAACATTGCAGAGGGCAATGGGACATCTACACTCGAAAAGTTGGCACTGGATTTTAAAAGACGTTTTATTGATGGTAAAGAGTGCCTATGGGAAACATGAATCCTTTTATGTACATTGAAATTATTGCAAGTTCTTGCAATTATTTCAGCCAAAAATCGAGGATACATCAAAAATTTCCCATTCTTTAGGGCATGATGCCTTAACATACCCTGAAAAATCATATTCGAAAACTTGAACTGTTGGCCTGTAGATAAACACACTAAGGCAGTGGCTATATTAGAAGAAAATTCTGACCAACCAGTTCTTTTAGGGCTTATGCATTGTTGGATAATATGTACAAGATATTTCCACTTAGGGGCAAAATGAGTTTTAAAGAATGTATAAGAATCAGTAGGGCCCCTATACCTTATAGCAAAAAGGCTTTCATGTAAGGCAGTAAGAGATAGATCAGAAATACCTGTGGCATCTTGAAGATGCAAGTGTTGGCGGATGATGTCCTCAGTGATGGTGACTGTGTTGCCATCGATTTTGGAAGTCAAAGAAGTAACTCCGTTGATGGTTTGAACAGAGGCATATTTCCAAAACTGCTCTATATGAGATATGTAGATTGTGGGGTTTATGGTGAGAGCATGATGAATATGGGAACTTCAAAGGAAGTCCATCATGTCGTGGAATGGTTGAAGGTTAGTGTGTTTGATAGAATAGGGAAGACAGTTGTGTTCTTTGACAAACTCCATTGACGATCAAACGATGATTTAGGGTTTCAGAAAAGTGTGTGTGAATCGCTCAGAGAGAAAAGAAAGGTCGTGGAAGATATTTTGCAACTGGTAGTTACAATTGAACGAAACTGGGACCTTTAAAGGTTTGGGGGTTTCGAAAATATCTAATCCCGCGCACACACTTATAGGAAGTTACCAAATTACCCTGCACACTTTGACAGATCAAGTGAAACAACTAACAGTCCGAGTAAAATGAACTAGCAGCTTGAGAAAAGACTCAAGCTGTTAGTTGAAAAGAAGCATATTCTAATGAAACAGTGTCTCCCCCTTAAACAAGCATATGAAATAAACATATTTTTCATAAAATAAGAGAGAATGATGAATTTCAAATTAATCCATATTAACCATGCCAATATTTGATACTAGGAAGGTGAATCTTCCTACATCAAATGGTTTTGTGAATAGATCAGCTAACTGATCATCTGTATGAATTTTGGTAACTTGGATTAATTTCTTTTCATTACAATCCCTTATAAAATGAAATCTGATGTCTATATGCTTGGTTTTGGGAAATTTCATTGGATTTTGTACAATGCTTATTGCACTTGAGTTGTCAATGTAAATAGCAGTGGATAGGAAATTCATACCATAGTCTCTTAGTTGATTCTGAATCCACATCACTTGGGAACAGCAGCTTGCAGCTGCTACATATTCTGCTTCAGTGGATGAGGTGGAAACAGTTGTTTGCTTTTTGCACTGCCAAGAGACCAGTCTTGCTCCTAGATATTGACATCCACCAGTTGTGGACTTTCTGTCAATGTTGCATCCTCCATAATCACTGTTAGAATAGGCTGTTAGTTCAAGAGGAGAATCTTTAGGATACCAGAGACCCAAATGTGGTTGGCCTTTGAGATATCTAAAGATTCTCTTAACAGCAAATAGGTGTGAGTCCTTTGGAGCACATTAAAACCTGGCATAAACACAAACAGCAAACATTATATCAGGTCTAGAAGATGTGAGGTACATAAGTGAACCTATCAAGGATCTGTATAGATGAATGTCCACATCTACTCCATCTTTGTCTGCATCAAGCTGCTTGTGAGTGTCCATTGGAGTACTAGCAACTTTGGTATCTTTGTAACCAAACTTTTCCAGTATGTCTTTAACATACTTTGATTGACTTATAAAAAGTCCTGTGGGCTTCTGCTTGACCTGCAATCCTAGAAAGAATGTGAGTTCTCCCATTGAACTCATTTGAAACTTTTTGTGCATCAATGTCTCAAATTCTTTGCACTGACTGTCATTAGTAGACCCAAAGATAATATCATCAACATAGATTTGAACAAGCAGAATCTCAGATTTGATGGACTTTGTGAACAATGTTTTGTCCAGAGTACCTCTCTTGAATCCATTTTGTAGAAGGTATGATGACAGAGTGTCATACCATGCTCTAGGGGCTTAGTGGAGTCCATAAAGGGCTTTGTCTAATTTGTAGACTCTGTTTGGATACTTGTAGTCCTCAAATCCAGAAGGTTGACACACATAGACCTCTTCTTCAATTGTGCCATACAGGAAAGCAGACTTCACATCCATTTGATACACTTTAAACCCTTTGAAGCTTGCATAAGCTAGGAACAGTCTGATGGCTTCAATTCTTGCCACTGGAGCAAATACATCATCATAATCTATTCCTTCTTCTTGAGTGTATCCCTGTGCTACCAATCTTGCTTTGTTCTTGATGACTATCCCTCTCTCATCCTTCTTGTTTCTGAACACCCATCTTGTACCAATTGCTCTCTTTCCTTTAGGAAGATCAACTAGAGTCCATACATTATGAATCTTGAATTGCAGAAGTTCTTCCTGCATTGCCTCAATCCAAGATGGATCTTTCAAAGCCTCAGATGCCTTCTTAGGTTCTAATTGTGATATGAAACATGCATGTTCAAAGGCAGCTAGACTGAATTCAGGAACTGCTGATTCAGCATCAGTAGAGTCCTTATGAACCATTGTCCTTGTCTGCACAGGAGTGCGTGGATCACCCATTATGTGATTGAGAGGGTGATACTTGTGAACTCTGAGTGTTGGCTCTCTGTCTGTCTGAAAAGAAGTTCCTATATTTGTATCATCTCCTTCAGGACCACTTGATGGTTCAACTTCAGGAACAGCTTGACTAGAAGATGGGACTGTTTTCCTTTGTGATGGAGCTGTTCCCTCAGGATTTGGGATTGGCACTTCATAGTTTGGATTTGAATCATGTTGAGTATCCAGTACCCCTGGTGGGTCACAAGATAGAAGTGGTAGAACAATATACTCATCCCATTGATCAGAATCTTCAACAGTGTGAAACTTTGTGCCAACAACTTGAACATTTGTGCTATCAGCATGAGAATTTGTGTTGGCAGCTTCAACCCTGTTTGCATCAGATTCTGCAGTATACTCAACAAAACTCAGAGAATTAGTTAGTGAATCTAAATCAAACAACCAATCAGGACCAGTGCCTTTGACATTTGCAGTGTTTTCATTAAATTCAACATTGGCACTTTCTTCAATGGTTTTAGACACACTGTTATATACCCTATAGGCTTTGCTTTGAGTAGAGTATCCTACAAAGAAACCTTCTTCAGCCTTACTCTCAAATTTTCCCAAGTGAGTCTTAGTGTGAAGAATGGTGCATGAACAGCCAAAAGATTTTAGAAGGCTATTAAGGGGACTCTATGATGGAATAACTCATATGGAGTTTTCCCTTGTGATTGAACAACCTGAACCCTATTTAGAACATAACAAGCTGTATTGGCTGCCTCTGCCCAAAAGGTCATTGGCAGTTTGGAATAAGCTAGCATGGTTCTAGCAGCCTCAATTAAAGTTCTGTTCTTTCTTTCAGCTACACCATTTTGTTGTGGTGTTCTTGGTGCACTATATTGCCTAGCAATGCCTTTAGACTCACAGAAACTGTTTAGGATATGGTTTTTAAACTCAGTTCCATTGTCTGACCTTATCACCTTAACTTTTAAGTTGGATTGGTTTTCTATCTTAATAATAAATTATTTAACTAGCTCAGCAGTTTCATCTTTAGTCCTAAGAAAGTATACCCATGTGAATCTGGTGAAATCATCAACAATGACTAAACAGTAAGCTCTTTTATTCAAACTCAAAACAGATGTTGGACCAAAGTGATCCATATGAATAAGATGAAGAGCAGGTGAGATTGAATTTACTTCTTTGGCCTTATGAGAAGATTTGTGTTGCTTGCCTTTAAGACATGCTACACAATGATCATCACAGATGAACTCCTTTTGTGGTAAACCTCTGACCAAATTCTTTTTGACTAAAACATTCATAGACTTGATGTTCATGTGACACATCCTTCTGTGCCAAAGAGCAGACTCATTAGATGATGCTTTGGATATCAAACAGCTTAAAGTACTTGATTTGGATAAAAGATCTGTGTCCAAACAGTAGACATTGTCCTTTCTTGGTGTTCTAAGTAAAACAAGATTTTCAGGTATTTTAAAATCTTTTGAAAGAACAATGCACTCAGAATCTGTGAAGACAACAATATTTTGTTTATCACAGATTTGAGACACACTTAATAAATTGTACTTCAGCTGTTCAACATATAAAACAACATTGAAAAGCATATTGCATGCTTTGACAGTACCTTTACCTGTGACCTTACCTCCCTTGGAATTTCCTCCAAATGCAACAAAACCTCCTTCAAAGCCTTTGAAATTTGACAAGCATTCAGAATTGCCTGTCATGTGCCTAGAGCATCCACTGTCTAAATGCCATCTTGTTTTATGTTGTGACCTGTGGGTGCCCTGCACAAATAAAAGCTTAGTTAGTAGTGGACTAAACCCAAACCAAGTTGGTTTTGGGTTGTCCTTGTGCATTGACATAACTAAACACTGTTTGTGACTTCTTATACTTAGTGAGATCCATTGGTGGATTCTGTGAAGAATATTTGGTATTGACATGAGGTATCCAGATGTTCTTTCCAACCTTTGCTTTAACAGTCTCAGATGATCCATTACCGGTTCCAGTTTTAAGCTTAGCAGTTTGAACTAGAACCTTAGTGCTAACAGCTTCAGAGTTTGCACTACCAGTTTCAACTTTAGGCCTGGCAGTTTCAACATTTGTATCAACAGTTTGATCTGAGTTTTTGCCTTTAACACACCATATCTGTTTAAAATTCGATTTGGGTTTTGCCAAAACTTGTTATTGGTGTGTGAACTGTTTTTTATTTACTTTTAAGAACCTGTGATCAACTGTTTTCTTAGGAACTGGTACAACAGGTGGTTTGGCCTTTAAATGTTTAGTGTTTTGAACAAATGCTTGTTTCTTAACCACAGTCTGTTTTGCAACAGATGGTTTGTACAAGCAATGCCTGGCCAAATGGTTTTTCCTGCCACAATGGAAACATCTTTTGACTGTTTTGATTGGAGAACCAGTTTTGTTGGACCGTAACTGGTTCTTATTCCTTTGATTTCCCCTTACCTGCTGTTGTGTGGGAAACATTTGAACACCATGTTTTTGGCATGTGCAGATTGGAACAGTCTTACCCCTTTTATTACCTTTTGAGGAAGATGCAGTGTTACAGTTAGAAGGTACAGAAACATGTGGAGCAGCATGGCATACACTCATCTTCTCTTTTCCTTTCTTACTGGGGTTAGAGGTTTCTATAGGTGCACTCATTGTTTTGTGGTCTCTCTCAACTTCTTTGCACTCACATCCTTCATCTGGAATCAGGTCTCCTTTTGATTCAGGACTGCTGTCAAGGATAGGATCTACAGTTGTCATGGACTCATCTGATGGTTCATTAACAAGCCTATCAGCAACTTCACTCATTGGATGAATGTATTTGCTGTTGTATGGGGGTGGAGTGGCTCTGTATCCTATACCTTTTTTGGGATTGAGTTGAGATTTTACCCTATCTTTAAATTGAACTTCCATTAGGTGCTCCAGCTTTTGATTTGCCAATTTGAAGTTTCCTAAATCTATATTGACAGATTCTATTTTCTTGTTAGCTTCTAACACCTTCTGTTCAGCCTCATCTAATTTCTTATTTAAAGACTCTATTTTCTTATTCAGCTCCTTTTTCTCCCACTCATGATATGTTCTATCATGTCCCATTTGAATCTCATTATCTTTATAGTCATTGATCTGTTTTTCAAGATCTTCTATTGCCTGCATGTACTCATATCTCCTTTCTTCCATCTTAGCTAGAGTTTTGCACATGCTCTCATTATGATCTCTGTACTTTTTAACCATAATTTTTCATGTTTGAGAGCAGAGTTTAGCATTTACCTCAGATGGTAGTTCAGTGGAAGTGACATTAGATGTTTCTGCCATTAGAGCTTGATTTTGAAACTCTTCCTCTGTCTGATCACTCCAGTCAAACACATTGTCTTCTTGAGAGACAAGTGCTTGTGATGATGAAGCTTGATTAGTTTGCTGGGGTCTTGGTGGCTGTTGACCTTGGGATCTGCATTCTCTGGCAAAGTGGTCAAGCTTGTGACATTTAAAGCATTCAACTTTGGATTTATCAAATGTTGGTTTCCCTTCTGATCTGGCTTGAAAGTTGGATCTGCCAGTTCTTTTCAGAAACCTTTTAGCCCTCATAGTCAACATTGCATGCTGCCATTTTAAGTCCATCTCTTCAAGATCATCAGGATGAATTTGTTCTAAATCTTCAGCATTTAGAGCAAACAGTCCATCATTGGCAACAAAAGCTTCATAATGAACTTCAGTAGAATTACCATCAGCACCTGAAAAGGAATCACAACAGTTAGATTTATCAGTTAACGCTGATGACAGCAGAGCAGTGTTATGATTATAAGAAAATGATTTCTTTTTAGTTTCAATCTCAGTTTCAGACACTCTCAGACTGTTGTAAAGGTCATCCAACTCTATTTCATCAAGAGTGTCTTTGGTTCTCCATTGGGCAATATAGACTGTCCACTCTTCACCAAGAGATCTAAGAAATTTTCTGTTTACTTCATCTTGATCTAAGATGACTTTGGCACTCTCCAATTCACCTATCAGTTTATTAAACCTGTCAAAATTTTGAGTAAGGTTTTCATTCTTGCCACCAGAAAAGTTCTCATACTGCTGTTTCAGAAGATCTTTTTGATTTCTTTTGGTGCTAGCATTGCCAGCAAATCTTTTCTCTAAAGCAATCCAAAGAGAATGAGCAGTGTAAAACTTTTTAAACTGATGTTGGTAAGCATTAGGAATGGCTATCTGTAAAAGTGTAAGAGCTTTGACTTCATTCATTCTAGCCTTTTTTTCAAGTTCAGTTTTCGGAGGAGTTTTTATGGGTTTGCCCTCAGCATCAACTTCAGGATCAACCACAGGAGGAAATTCAACAGCTTCCCATATGGCATAATCAGTAAATTGAATGTGTTGTTGAATCCTGAGCTTCCACATCTCAAACTCAGTGGGTTTGAGCATAGGCACTTTGAGTCATTGCCCAGATCCATTACTGCTATTATCAAATTCCATTGTAAATTATTAAAATTTTAAAAGAAAGCTTCTAAATTTGAAAACAAAGAAAGACCTGTGGCTCTGATACCACTTGTCAAGATCAAAATCACTACCTAAGATTAACTGGTTTGAATCAATCAGAGTATAAACCAATAACCTTGTATTGAATCAAAGTCCAATTAAGAAGTTTGCGGAATAACACTTAACTGTTTTATGAAAAGCTTTCAAAAAACAAATAACATATAAGTATAATCAATAATCAAAGATCACTTGTATTGCCAAACTCAATGATTACAATTACCTCAAATCTGTTTGATTAGACGAAGAACACAGATTGTTCTTAGGGTTTTACAACCTTAGAGGCTTATGAAAAGTTAATCAGAAAAGCAATTACAACTGAAAAAAATAAACTTGTACGTGCAGAACTTACAATAGAAAAACCTATTTTATGTATATATAATGCTTCCTGATTTGTTTCCTTGAGAAACTATGATTTCTCTAATAGTAGATATGCTTGAATCTTCAAATATATATCTTTTCCTGAAATTCAGCACTTTCTGTTTATTGAGCTGTTGAGCAGCTTGAAGACTATCTGTTGAGCAGCTTGAACTTGAACACTGGAAGCTTGAACTTTTGTACTAGAAGCTCGAACTTTCTCAACTAACAGCTTGAACTTTGTAATTAAACAGAAAATCTACTAACAGTTTGAGAAATCTAACTAACAGCTTGACATACTTAGAATATTTCCCAACAGGTTGTCCTGACAAGCATCCTGTTGTGATCTACAAAGACAAGAATCAAGAGAAGAGAGTTATGAGGATGATTGAGCTGAATAAGTATTGTGATGGTACTCTTCAGAAGGTGATGACAGCTCTGAAAGGAGTTCTTGATTATGATGTGATGCGGCGTTTGAAAGGTGGAGGCATGAGTCCTTTTGATAGAAGAATGGTTGTTGATTTTGTGGCAAAGATTGAGTCAAGATTGAGAAGCAGAAGAAGTATCAGAAGATTTGAGATGAAGCTGGGCCTCAAAGACTAAAGACTGATTACTATTAATAAAAGGGGGAGATTGTTGGGATTAATATGTTGTTTATGAATGTAATAAGTCCAGAGTTTGTTTTGTAATTTCTTAATTCTTTGTATGTATATAAATAGAATTAAGGTACTGTAGACGTACATACTTTTGCACGGAATATTCAAGTTGTACGGCTAGGTCTTCATTGTTTTCTGTGGAAGTTATTCAAGAACCCGTATGTAATCTCTCATCTCTGAAATTAAATCATTTGGCTGATTGTGTTTAATTGTGTTCTTTATTGTTTGAATCATGATTGTTGTTGTTGATATTAAAATAACAAACCAAGACGGTCCCTCATTATTATTGTCGCTCAAAAGACGATGACGATGATTTCTCATCATCATTATCATTTTTAATATCGGCCGATGTTCATTTTACCAATGATGGTTCCTTATTGTTATGGTTGCTCGAAAAACAACAATGATGATTTCTCATCATTATTTATCATATTTAAATTCGTGAATGGAATTTGCTTAATCGAAATATTAGTTCATTAATACATAAATTGGCTCTTAATTGTTCATTACATGTAAATTAAATTAGGGATGTTACATTTGATTAATTTTTTTGTCCAAATTTATACATATATGTATTAATTTATATATTCTACTTTTTTTTCTATTTGTATAAACATCATATGTTCAATGTTTTTTAACTTAACGAAATATATTGTTTAACGTGTAATCTACTCTAATTTATTTATTTCATAAAGTTATTATCCATATAAATTACAAATGTTCAATGTATTAATCCATTAAGCATAACAAAAACTACATACAAAGTTATAACAAATTTAACAATTTAATTTAATTTATACATATAATACGTCGAATTTTTATATTTTGTTAAGTTTAATAACCTTTAAACATATGCAGTTTATATACATATAAAATTTTTAGTTTCAAAAAAATTATATATTTCATTAAATCGTTACATGTGTGTGTGTGTGTACATATACATAGATACATACATATGTATGTATTATTCTAAAATAAATCAAAACATATTCACCAAACAAAATAAATAAATTAAAGATAAGTAAGTGTTTAAGTAATATATAATATTGAAAAAGATGAATACATTATATATATATGATCATGGTTATCAAAATCGCGATTTAAATCGTAGGATCGTACGATCCTACGATCCTTCAAGTAGATTTCGATCAGGATTGCTAGTATGATCGATTTTGGGTAGGATCGTAAGCAAGATCGTAGGATCGTTAGTAAGATCGTAAGATCGTACGACGATCCGATCCTACATACGGTTTGTTTTTGTAAGCAAGATCGTAGGATTGTTAGTAAGATCGTGAGATCGTACGACGTGTATTTCAAACCTTTTATGACTTGTGAATGGATGGATGAAAATGACTTTCTTTAGTATTGTCTTTAAAAGTTTAAATCCTCTATGAAAATGACTAGCTTTCTTTTGAATGAGAATTACTTTCTTTATGAAAGTGATTTAGTCCGAATGGAAATGACTCCTTTTTGTTTATAATACAATACTGTGATATATAATATTTAATTTCGGTAGGATCTTACGATCCCGATCCGATCCTACGATCCCGATCTTGCAATGACAAAAACGATCCTAGGTAAGATCTCGATCTTGACAACCTTGTATATGATAATTATAATCTTTAAAAAAGAAAAGTGATAAAAGTTATTAAAAATAAATGTATATATAGTTGAATAAATATTTTAACTATATTGTAATATTAATAATAATACAACTTTTTAATATACAAATCTATATATATATATATATATATATATATATATATATATATATATATATATATATATATATATATATATATATATATATATATATATATATATATATATATATATATATATATATATATATAGGAGGGTTCTTCTAAGAACCATAAAAAATGTGGGAACCTAAGAACCTTTTATGGCATTTGGATTAATGATAATCAACGGTTGATATATCAGATGGCAATTTTGTAATTATTTTGAACTTTGATAGTGGAGAATCTTGAAAATGTGTGAAAAGGGTATTTTGGATGTAAAAAATATGATTTTTCTCTTTCTCTCTCTTACTTTTTTCATTTTCATTTTATTTTTATTTCATTATAATTGATTTTTAAAGTTAAAAACGATTTTTATAAAAAAAGTTATTTTTTCTATATAGAAAATTATTTAATTGCTAAAAAAATAACGTATTTTATATAGAAATATTATATGTCTATATAGAATATTTTTTTTCTATATAGAATATGTTAACGAACATATTCTATTTACATTCTACGTAGAATGTCATGCATTCTACGTAGAATGACATGCAATCTACATAGAATGTCGTGTAGAATGTCAAATATATATTCTACGTAGATTACCTGATAAAATATATCAAAAACACATTGAAAAAAAAAATTTCATTTAGACATTTTATCAAACACTTGGTATGCAACTGATATAAAATATACCAAAAAGAAATTGAATAGTAATGTTAATCTACATAAAAAGATATAGAATTGTATAACAAACATAAAAATATATGAAATATATAAGAAACATAACATTCTACATAGATTATGTGTTATTTTTTACAAGTAGTCTTAAATTATATTCTATTTAGATTATCATTTAATCTACGTAGATTATCATGTAATCTACGTAGATTATCATGTAATCTACGTAGATTATCATGTTAAACATCCAATAACTATTACAATCATTATAAATCTAATATCTTACAAATAATCTTCATTATAAAACATGAAAAATGAATCTGTCATATTCTATGTAGAGTATCGACGAACATATTATATGTACAATCTACGTAGAATGTCATGCATTCTACGTACAATGGCATTCAATCTACGTAGAATGACATGCAATCTACGTAGAATAACATGCGATCTACGTAGAATGGTATGCAATATACGTAGAATGGCATGCAATCTACGTAGAATGACATGCAATCTACGTAGAATGTCGTGTAGAATGTCAATTATCATATATTCTACGTAGATTATTACATGATAAAATATACCAAAAACACATTGAATAGTAATGTTAATCTACATAAAAAGATATAGAATTGTATAAGAAACATAAAAAAATATTAAATATATAAGAAACATAACATTTTACATAGATTATGTGTGATTTTTACAAGTAGTATTGTATTATATTCTATGTAGATTATGATGTAATCTACGTAGATTGTCATGTAATCAACATAGATTATCATGTAAAACATCTAATAACTATTACATTCATTATAAATATAATATCTTACAAATAATTTTAATTATAAATATGGAAAATGAATCTGTCCAATGTACGTAGGTTGTACATAGAATATGTTCGTCGATACTCTACATAGAATGTCACGCAATCTACGTGGAATGACATTCAATCTACGTAGAATGACATTCAATCTACGTAGAATGACATGCAATCTACGTAGAGTATCGACGAACATATTCTATGTACAATTTACGTAGAATGTCATGCAATCTACGTAGAATGACATTCAATCTACGTAGAATGACATGCAATCTACGTAAAATGTCATTCAATCTACGTAGAATGTCATGTAGAATGTCAAGTATCATATATTCTACATAGATTATATGATAAAATATACCAAAAACACATTGAATGTTAATGTACATTTACATAAAAAGATATAGAAATGTATAAGAAACAAAAAAAATATATGAAATATATAAGAAACATAACATTCTACATGGATTATGTGTGATTTTTTACAAGTAGTCTTGTATCATATATTCTATGTAGATTATCATGTAATCTACGTAGATTATCATGTAAATCAATAAATAACTATTACATTCATATATATCTAATATTTTACAAATAATCTTCATTATAAAACATTGAAAATGAATTTGTCATATTCTATGTAGAGTATCGACGAACATATTTTATGTACAATATACGTAGAATGTCATGCAATCTATGTATAATAGCATGCAATCTACGTAGAATGACATTCAATCTACGTAGAATGTCATGCAATCTATGTAGACTGTCGTGTAAAATGTCAAATATCATATATTCTACATAGATTACATGATAAAATATATCAAAAACACATTAAAACAAAAAAAAAGAAGATTTCATTTAGACATTTTATAAAACACTTAGTATGTAACTGATATAAAATATACCAAAAATACATAGAATAAAATTGTTAATATACGTAGAATAACATGCAATCAACGTAGAATGACATTCAATCTACGTTGAATGACATGCAATCTACGTAGAGTATCGACGAACATATTCTATGTACAATCTACGTAGAATGGCATTCAATCTACGTAGAATAACATTCAATGTACATAGAATGACAAAATCTACGTAGAATGTCATGCAATCTATTTAGAATGTCGTGCAGAATGTCAAGTATCATATATTCTACATAGATTAAATGATAAAATATACCAAAAACACATTGAAACAAAAACAAAAATAAGATTTCTGTTAGGCACAAAAAGGCCTCAGTCAAACCTGTTCTACATCTGAGGGGGAGATTTATAATCAAACATGTTGATGCATTTGAAGGTTGAATTTAAGGCCTGTTATATGTCTTATTGATACCTGAAAATGATTTGCAATATCAGTCTAAAGCTGTTCTATATGTTGCATGTGTTGCAACTAAGACAGTTTGTCCAAGCTGCTCTGTCTGCTGATCAGGCTGGACATAAACTGTCTACGCTGCTCTACACTGTTGAGCAGCTTGGGCACTTTTAAAGTGTTCTGTTCTTTTTGAACAGAACCTGTTCTTTGTGAACAGGCTAAACACTTTATGGAATTAGTTTCCAAGTCATCATGTATTGTTTTTAACTACCAGATCAGTTTACACAGTTGAAGACAAAGTGGAAAGCAGAACCGCTCAGCCTGCCCAAGCTGTTCTGTTACATGAAGACAAACGGATATTTGAAAAAGGGTGACAGACCTTTTTCTTATATCAAAAGAGGCCTTTACAAGGAAGAAAGACGCAAAGTTGACATTCCTAAAATGGTTAAAGGCAATGCAACAGTAGAAAGTAAAAAGACAAAAGTTCTGCACAAGAGAAGGCAAGTCTGCTTTTCAGAAA
>JAANYP010008413.1:0-96812 GCA_020465985.1 Centrapalus pauciflorus
TTTCGGTATTTATTGGTGATTGTTACTGACTTGTATGGAAACATCTGCTGCTGCTTGTTCCATGACTACTTAATTGTATGTTTGGAACCTATGATAGACACTGATGAAACTGGAGAACTGCTGCTGGATATTCCTTGATTTCTTGCATTGCTCCGGACCGCTGTGAGTGACAGATTGCATTACTTACTTGCATATGTTTTGGTTCTTATTTGTGATTGTTACTGACTTGTATGCAAACATCTGCTGCTGCTTGTTCTTTGATTACTTAATTTTATGTTAGGAACGTATGATAGACACTGTTGAAACTGGAAAACTGCTGATGCATGTTCCTTGATTACTTGCATTCCTCAGGACCGCTGTGAGTGACAGATTGCACTACTTACTTGCATATGTTTCGGTACTTATTGGTGATTGTTACTGACTTGTATGGAAACATCAGCTGCTGCTTGTTCCTTGATTACTTAATTGTATGTTAGGAACGTATGATAGACACTGCGGAAACTGGACAACTGCTGCTGCATGTTCCTTGATTACTTGCATTGCTCAAGACTGCTGTGAGTGACAGATTGCATTACTTACTTGCATATGTTTCGGTACTTATTGTTGATTGTTACTGACTTCTATGGAAACATGTGCTGCTGTTGTTCCTTGATTACTTAACTGTATGCTAGGAACGTATGATAGACACTGCTGAAACTGGACAACTGTTGTTGCATGTTCCTTGATTACTTGCATTGCTCAGGACTGCTGTGAGTGACAGATTGCATTACTTACTTGCATATATTTGAGTACTTATTGGTGATTGTTACTGACTTGTATGGAAACTATCTGCTGCTGCTGTGTCCATTGATTACTTAATTGTATGTGCTTGGAACGTATCTGATAGACACTGTCGAAAACTGGCACAAAACTGTTGCTGCATGTTCCTTGGATTACTTGGCATTGCTTAGGCCAGCTCATGACTTACAGATTGATTACTTTCTTGCATATTATTTCCTAAGGTACGTATTTGATGATTGTTACTGACTTGCTATGAAACATCGCTGCTGCCCTTGCTTCCATGATTACTTTAATTGTATGTTAGGAACCGTTTGATAGACCATGATGAAAGCTGCACAACTGCTGCTGCATAGGTTCCTGATTTCTTGCCATATTTGTTCCGGACCGCTGTTGAGTGACAGTTGCAGTTACTCTACTTGCATATGTTCGTACTTATTGGTGTTTTTACTGAACTTGTATGGAAACATCTGTTGCTGCTTGTTCCTTGATTACTTAATTGTATGCTAGGAACGTATGATAGACACTGCTGAAACTGGACAACTGTTGTTGCATGTTCCTTGATTACTTGCATTGCTTAGGACCGCTGTGAGTGACAGATTGCATTACTTACTTGCATATGTTTCGGTACTTATTAGTGATTATTACTGACTTGTATGGAAACATCTGCTGCTGCTTGTTCCTTCATTACTTAATTGTATGTTAGGAACGTATGATAGACACCGCTGAAACTGGACAACTACTGCTGCATGTTCCTTGATTACTTGCATTGCTTAGTACCGCTGTGAGTGACAGATTGCACTACTTACTTGCATATGTTTCGGTACTTATTGGTGATTGTTACTGACTTGTATGGAAACATCAGCTGCTGCTTGTTCCTTAATTACTTAATTGTATGTTAGGAACGTATGATTGACACTGCGGAAACTGGACAACTGCTGCTGCATGTTCCTTGATTACTTGCATTGCTCAGGTTCGCTGTGATTGCATTACTTACTTGCATATGTTTCGGTACTCATTAGTGATTGTTACTGACTTGTATGGAAACATCTCCTGCTGCTTGTTCCTTGAGTACTTAGTTGTATGCTAGGAACGTATGATAGACACTGCTGAAACTGGACAACTGTTGTTGCATGTTCCTTAATTACTTGCATTGCTTAGGACCGCTATGAGTGACAGATTGCATTACTTACTTGCATATGTTTCGGTACTTATTGGTGATTGTTACTGACTTGTATGGAAACATCTGCTGCTGCTTGTTCCATGATTACTTAATTCTATGTTAGGAACCTTTGATAGACACTGATGAATCTGGACAACTACTGCTGCATGTTCCTTGATTTCTTGCATTGCTCCGGACCGCTGTGAGTGACAGATTGCATTACTTACTTGCATATGTTTTGGTTCTTATTTGTGATTGTTACTGACTTCTATGCAAACATCTGCTGCTGCTTGTTCTTTGATTACTTAATTTTATGTTAGGAACGTATCATAGACACTGCTGAAACTGGAGAACTGCTGATGCATGTTCCATGATTACTTGCATTCCACAGGACCGCTGTGAGTGACAGATTGCACTACTTACTTGCATATGTTTCGGTACTTATTGGTGATTGTTACTGACTTGTATGGAAACATCAGCTGCTGTTTGTTCCTTGATTACTTAATTGTATCTTAGGTACGTATGATAGACACTGCTGAAACTGGACAACTGCTGCTGCATGTTCCTTGATTACTTGCATTGCTCAGGTTCGCTGTGATTGCATTACTTACTTGCGTATGTTTCGGTACTTATTGGTGATTGTTACTGACTTGTAAGGAAACATCTGCTGCTGCTTGTTCCTGGATTACTTAATTGTATGCTAGGAATGTATGATAGACACTGCTGAAACTGGACAACTGCTGCTGCATGTTCCTTGATTACTTGCACTGCTCAGGACCGCTGTGAGTGACAGATCGCATTACTTACTTGAATATGTTTCGGTACTTATTGGTGATTGTTATTGACTCGTATGGAAACATCTGATGCTGCTTGTTCCTTGATTACTTAATTGTATGCTAGGAACGTATGATAGACACTGCTGAAACTAGACAACTGTTGCTGCATGTTCCTTGATTACTTGCATTGCTTAGGACCGCTATGACTTACAGATTGCATTACTTTCTTCCATATATTTCGGTACTTATTGGTGATTGTTACTGACTTGTATGATAATATCTGCTGCTGCTTGTTCCATGATTACTTAATTGTATGTTAGGAACCTTTGATAGACACTGATGAAACTGGACAACTGCTGCTGCATGTTGTAACATCCAATTTTCCACAAACAATACACGTCATAATATTTCATTTCATAAATCATATTAATTGTTTGATACCACAGGCCCATCAGCAAAATACTTAATTACAACAATAATTTAAAGATCAAATGGTGGTCTAACTAGCTTCTAAATCTTCAATCAGAGTGCGGAAGACTGAACAAGCTACCCGAGACCGCATCGTCTTTACAAAATAGGCATCATCAAAAGTCCAAGGTCTGCTATTCATCAAAATCCAGATTCACTTAGCCTGGGATGAACTACCTGCTATGATCTTGCCTTTATCAGCTTTTCCTGAAAAGGAGTTGTCATGACAGAGTAAGCTACAAAGCTTAGTGAGTTAACAGAGTTCCACTAAATACCACACACATATATAACATACTATCAGATCCTGTCGGTCAACACGTCAGAGACGGTAATTAGGTTGGGAGACAACCCGGTCAGTATTCCCATATGTAAGGCCGAAGCCCTACGGGAAGTGTATGGAAACAAGTCAGATGGGAAAGGAATCTGCAGAATTCCCCCCTGTGAATGGAGATCTCACATTCGGTCCGGTCGGATGATGCAATATGCAACGGCAAGTATATAAACAGTCAAGTAAGCAGTAAGCATGTTGCGTATTTACATAAAAATGTAAAAGTGAACATGCAATCAAGGCATTGCAAGTGTCTATTTCAGTAATGGCAACATACATTTCTATGATACAATATAGTATTAAAGAAACATGCAGCAATCAATCAGTAGTTTCCATACAGTCAATACATTCACCGATAAGTATCGAAATATATGCAAGTAATAAATGAAATCTGTCACTCACAGTGGTCCGAAGTCAGATAATGCTTAACGAGTTAAGCAGTTCAGTTTACTCTGTCAAGACGACGGGTTCCTGCATTTCAGTTTCAAGTCTGGCATATTAATGTCAAGTCTGAGTCATAATCTAAATAACCCTATGTTCAGGTTTTTGTCAATTTTGGCTGTCGAGTCCGAGGTAGTTCCTATCGTCCCAAGGTGAGTCTATTCTTATCAGATTAATACGATTCATCTACTTATAGATGTGTGGCCTTGGAACAGAGCTAATCGTAATACTATCAAGGTGAAACATGATATACAATTTCTAAGGGTTTACACAGAGTCAATTAATTAATTTGTGTATATAATAGGTATGCATCTTGAACTTGAGAGTTTTAGCATAATCAAACAATACTTTCAATTTCCTTAGGATGATTAATAATTTAATCTGATTTTGGAAATTAATCTTAGACTTGGAATAGGATCAGATTCGAATTTAAAGGAGATAGATTCGAATAGAGTATAATTCGAATCTATAGATTCGAAATACTCATAGATTCGAAGGCAACAAACAGATTCGAGACATACACTCAGATTCGAGACACACATTAGATTCGAGACACACATTAGATTCGAGACACACACATTAGATTCGAGACACACATAATAAACTCTAAGGAGATTAGATTCGAATCATCATCCCTTCGAATCTAGGGATTAGATTCGAATTCAATCACCATTCGAGTCTAATTAAGAAGATCTCGAGTCTGTTCTTACAAGTTCAATAGTTTTCCAGGTTTTAACTACGAAACTTGAACAAAAATGAGGGAAAAATAATCACTAACCTTCGTCCAAGCTAAAACCTTCGACTATGGATGATTTCCAAGCAAGAACAGGTCCTAAACGAGGGCAAATCAGCTTCAAATGAAGGAAAAATGAACAGATTCGAAAATGCTCTTCAAAACCGAGCCAAAAGTCAGAAAAACGGTCGATCTTACCTCAAATTCGGACGAAATCAAACACGAAATGGTAGATTCGCGAAGAACTCGACGATCTCTATCCAATGGCGTATGTAACACGAGAATCCGACAGTTTGATTTGAAGAAAAACTAGAGAGAAGGAGGAGAGTGTAGAGAGAGAAGGAGAAGCAACTTTCCAAACTTTAAAAAGTGAGGAGTGAAGCTCCTATTTATAGGGAAATAGGGAAAATCAGATATTCTACTGAATTTTCCGAAATTGTCCAACTTTTATTTCCCCACAAACCGATTTGCATTTCAGATGCAAATATTAGCAAAGAAGTTCTAAATCTGCAACAATTGTCTTTTAGTCAATTTTTAACTCATTTTAGTCAGTTTCGTTATTTTCAGTCATTAAATTGTCATTTAGCTGAGTTTTAATTAATAACTTAATTTCAACTAAATTTTGGGCAACTTATCATAATTAATTATAACTTACTATAATTAATTATTTCAGATTCACATTATCAGCTAATTACTAATAATTGGATAAAATTTGCTTTATAATCCAAAATATAATTTCGGGCCGTTACAATCTTCCCCCGTTAAATTAATTCCGTCCTCGGAATTAACTAAGACAGAAATAACTTCGGATACTTCTGCCTAATCTCGTCTTCTCGTTCCCAAGTTTGCGCAGATCCCTTATGATATTTCCATTGAACTAACACCATTGGGATTTCCTTGCTACGCAATTTCGAAACTTTATGGTCGAGTATACGCTCAGGCTCTTCTTCGTACCGCAACTGCTCATCTAATTGCACGTCTTTCCAAGGAATCACGGCTTCAGCGTCAGCTAGACACTTTCGAAGGTTACTCACATGAAATACATCATGAATCCCAATCATTTCGGCAGGCAGCTTTAGTCTGTAGGCTTGCAATCCTATACGCTCGAGAATTTCAAAAGGACCCACAAATCGAGGGCTCAACTTCCCCCGTTTGCCGAACCTTACTATTCCTTTTCTTGGCGAAACTTTCAGCAACACTTTATCTCCAACTTCAAACGCAATCGGCTTACGTCTTCTATCATGATACTTCTTTTGTCTGTCTTGAGAAGTCTGTATCCGCTGCCGAATCAATTGTAGCTGATCATGGGCTTCTTGCAGAATTGCTGGTCCAGAGATCGGGCGTTCACCTGTTTCCCTCCAACAGGTTGGAGTTCTGCATCGACGTCCGTACAAAAACTGATATGGAGGCATACCAATAGTCGAGTGATAACTATTGTTATATGCAAACTCCACAAACGGCAGGTGAGTATCCCAACTTCCACCGAGATCAATTACACAGGCACGTAACATATCTTCTAGGGTCAAAATTGTCCTCTCGCTTTGCCCATCAGTTTCTGGATGGTAAGCGGTGCTCATCTTGAGTTCAGTTCCTAGTCCAGTCTGAAAAGCCTTCCAATAACGTGAAGTAAATCTGCTGTCACGGTCAGATACTATAGACAATGGCACACCATGTCTAGTCACAATTTCTTTTACGTACAATTCAGCTAACTTTTCGAGGCGTTCATCTTCACGTATGGGTAGGAAATGGGCTGACTTAGTAAGTCGATCCACTATTACCCATATAGAGTCATGATTCCGCTTTGTCCTTGGCAGCTTCGTCACAAAGTCCATGGTTATGTGGTCCCACTTCCATTCCGGAATTGGCAATGGTTGCAGTTCCCCATACGGCTTCTGATGTTCAGATTTGACTTGTAAGCAAGTCATACAATTTTCTACATATCGCCCCACGTCCTTCTTCATTCCAGGCCACCAATATTCCGTCCTCAAATCTTGATACATTTTGGTAGAACCAGGGTGTATCGAGAATTTCGACATATGAGCTTCCGACAGAATTCGATCCCGAATACCTCCTAGTCTGGGAACCCATATTCTATCCAAAAACCGTCTAAGACCACGATTATCAAGAGTCAGCTGGGTCACATAAGTAACCATGCGTTCAGATTTCAAGTTCTCATCCCGAATGGCTTCGGTTTGAGCGGCAATAATCGATTCAGGCAAAGCAGACTCCAATACAACAGGAGTCAAGGCATAACATCGGGAATAATGGTCTTGTCCGGTTTTGCGACTTAGGGCGTCTGCTACAATGTTTTCTTTACCAGGATGGTAAAGGATTTCACAGTCATAGTCTTTAATCAATTCCATAGATCGCCTTTGTCGCATATTCAGCTCTTTCTGGTCAAATATATACTTCAGACTTTTGTGATCGGTATATAACTTGCATCTAGTCCCATACAGATAATGCCGCCAAATCTTCAGTGCGAAAGTCACGGCTGCAAGTTCCAAGTCATGCGTCGGGTAATTCTTTTCATGCGCCTTTAGCTGCCTTGATGCGTAGGCAATTACTTTATCCCTTTGCATCAGTACACAGCCTAATCCCATCTTAGATGCATCACTATAGACTACAAAATCATCATTACCCTCAGGTAAGGCCAAAATCGGCGCTTCTACTAACTTACGTTTTAAGGTCTCAAAGGCTCGATCTTGAGGTTCATTCCATTCAAACTTGACTTCTTTCTTCGTCAGGCTGGTTAAAGGCACCGCAATCTTGGAGAAATCACGGATAAATCTTCTGTAATAACCCGCAAGACCCAAGAAACTCCGAACTTCAGATACATTTTTCGGCGCTTCCCACTTCTGAACCGCCTCAACCTTTGACGGATCTACGGCTATTCCCTCACCGGAGACAATATGCCCTAAAAACTGCACTTGGCGTAACCAAAATTCACATTTGGAGAATTTTGCATAGAGTCGTTCTTTTCGTAACAATTCTAACAATTCTCGCAAATGCATCGCATGATCAGATTCAGATTTGGAGTAAATCAAGATGTCATCAATGAAGACTATCACTGATTTATCCAGCATTGGTCCACATACCCTATTCATGAGGTCCATAAAAGCGGCTGGGGCATTTGTGAGACCGAACGGCATTACTAGAAACTCAAAATGACCGTAACGAGTACGAAATGCAGTCTTCGGTACGTCAGACTCAAATACTTTGAGTTGATGATAACCAGATCGGAGATCGATCTTTGAGAAGTAGCTAGCCCCTTGCAGTTGATCAAACAAATCGTCAATTCTAGGTAAAGGGTATCGGTTCTTGATTGTTACTTTATTCAGCTCCCGATAATCTATACACATGCGAAAGGTACCGTCCTTCTTCTTAACGAAAAGAACCGGAGCACCCCAAGGAGAAGTACTCGGACGAATAAACCCTTTTTCCAGTAATTCCTGCAACTGACTCATCATTTCCTTCATTTCATTCGGAGCAAGTCGGTAAGGGGCTTTCGCGATAGGAGCAGCACCCGGTACAAGGTCAATATGGAATTCGATTTGACGATCTGGTGGCAAACCAGAGATGTCATCCGGGAACACGTCAGGGAAATCTCGAACTATAGGACATCGGACACAGTCTTTTTAACTTCCTTATCATCTAAGGCATATGCTAAATAGGCGGCACAACCTTTGGTTAGGCACTTTCGGGCTTTCAGTACAGAGATGAGACCTAAATCTCGAGTCTTTCTATCGCCATAAACATAACGTTCACTTCCTTCGGGGGTTCTAATTCTAATTATCCTTTTTGCACAAAGGATTTCAGCGTTGTTCATCATTAGCCAGTCCATTCCTATAATAACATCGAACTCCCTAATCCACATCGGTATCAGGTCAACGTCCGAGGAAAAGTCATCAATCACTAGCTTACAGGAACGAAAGACTCTATTCACAGTCACAAAGTTCGAGCTAGCAGTTTCTATGTCTAAGGGTGCAGGTAACATCACAGGGGCAAAATCAAACTGCCTAGCAAACCTTTCGGACACATATGACAGATTAGAACCAGAGTCAAACAAGATTAAGGCAGGCATATCATTAACAAGAAATGTACCCGTGACGACGTCAGCAGTCTCTTTCGCCTCTTCGGCTGTCATCTGGAAAGCTCTCGGTTGATTCCTCGGAGCAGAGGAACCCTTAACTGATTGCTGAGGTGAAGATGCAGGCGGTGGAACAAATCGGGGTCGGGTACAGTCTTTAGCATGGTGCCCCAACGTAATGCAGTTTCGACAAGCCTCATTGCGTCTGGGACATTCTAATCGATCATGACCATTCTGTTTACAGCAGTAACACTTAACGAACGCAGGATCGCATTTCCCTTCGTGAACTTGCTTGCAGCGAGGACAAGCAGGTTTTGGCGTCGAGGTCACAGCATACGACTTAGCTTTCTTGGAAGACTGCTTATCTCCCTTCTTCGAACTTTCATACTTCCTTTCAACTTTCTCAGATTTTTCCTTCTTATTAGATTTGGCAATGAAAGGACATGCGCGCTCAGGATAGATTTCAAGCTCACCTACCCTAGCAATTTCCACTGCCTCAATATAACTTTTCGGTCTGCCGGACTTCACAAACTTCCGGATTTCTCGATCCAGACCATCCACAAACAAATCCCTTCTCCTTTCGTCAGTATCAACGGGGTGATCAGATAATAGTGAGAGCCTGGTAAATTCCAGCTCATAATCTGTTACGGACTTTGTACCTTGCTGAAACGATAGCAGGGTTTTCTCCATCTGGCGCTTAACATCCTGAGGGCAGTATTTCTCCTTCAAATGAATCTTAAATTGTTCCCAAGTAATGGATTTCTCCATTGCTTCAGACATGGGATTTGTAATCGACTTCCACCAGCGGCCAGCTCCATCTTCCAACATTCCCGTTGCAAACGTCACCTTGTCTTCCTCATTACACTTGGAGAGTTTAAACGCTTTCTCCACATTCGCGACCCAGTCCATAGCCTTAACAGGATCAGATGACCCCGCAAACGTACGAGCTCCACACTTTTTGAAATCAACAAACGTACACTCACGTCCTACCTTAACGTGATGGTCAGAAGAGTCAGTCTCACTTTCATCAGAGGACACACGTCTATGCTTCCTTTTCCTGTCTTTCTTTGGCTTTGCTAACATTTCTTCCTTATGCTTCAGTTCTAATTCTTGTAACTTAAGTTCCCGCAACCTAAGTTCTTCTTCACGGCGCTTAAATTCCATTTCACGCTGGTTAACTTCATCAGTCTGCATCACTGCTTTACCCTTGGTCAACAGATCCTTAATCTCCCTAAATCTGTCTTCAACTGCCATATCAGTCTGCAGTCGGTTCCTATCCATCATAAGCTGCATTTGCCTACGGTTATCCTCATTCAACTTATGAACGAGGTCAATCAATTGAGCCTGCTGGGGAGGCACAGGGGTGGCAGTACTGCTTGAGTCATTAACAGTGTTCTCAGGGTCAGTGCCTAAGTCCTCTACGTGAACAGATTCTTTGTGTTGATCAGCTGCAGCATCAGCAGCTTTATCAACCCTTGAGGAACCGGCAATAGTCGGATTCTTATCAGCCATTGGCTGAAAAATATAAAGGAAATAGCTATTATTTCCTGATTCAATAAGCACAATTCAAGTCATAATTCCTACATCAGATAATCATATCTAAATTCATAGATATGAAGGCAGTCAGTCAATCAGACAGATACAAAGTCAAGTCAAAGTCAAGTCAAGGTCAAGTCAGTATTAAGCAGTCAATCCCTTCCCATTCCTATCAGTCATCATTTGCCTATCTTAGGTCAAATTGTGTGGGTAGTCTTTTACTAATTAGGTTACCCTAGGCCTCGGTGACTTGTTCGGGAATTCAGAGTCACATAGTCCATACCATACCAGTAGTTTAAGTATCGGGTGGCCAATCCGATGATTAAACTGCTGCTCTGATACCAACTTTGTAACATCCAATTTTCCACAAACAATACACGTCATAATATTTCATTTCATAAATAATATTAATTGTTTGATACCACAGGCCCATCAGCAAAATACTTAATTACAACAATAATTTAAAGATCAAATGGTGGTCTAACTAGCTTCTAAATCTTCAATCAGAGTGCGGAAGACTGAACAAGCTACCCGAGACCGCATCGTCTTTACAAAATAGGCATCATCAAAAGTCCAAGGTCTGCTATTCATCAAAATCCAGATTCACTTAGCCTGGGATGAACTACCTGCTATGATCTTGCCTTTATCAGCTTTTCCTGAAAAGGAGTTGTCATGACAGAGTAAGCTACAAAGCTTAGTGAGTTAACAGAGTTCCACTAAATACCACACACATATATAACATACTATCAGATCCTGTCGGTCAACACGTCAGAGACGGTAATTAGGTTGGGAGACAACCCGGTCAGTATTCCCATATGTAAGGCCGAAGCCCTACGGGAAGTGTATGGAAACAAGTCAGATGGGAAAGGAATCTGCAGAATTCCCCCCTGTGAATGGAGATCTCACATTCGGTCCGGTCGGATGATGCAATATGCAACGGCAAGTATATAAACAGTCAAGTAAGCAGTAAGCATGTTGCGTATTTACATAAAAATGTAAAAGTGAACATGCTATCAAGGCATTGCAAGTGTCTATTTCAGTAATGGCAACATACATTTCTATGATACAATATAGTATTAAAGAAACATGCAGCAATCAATCAGTAGTTTCCATACAGTCAATACATTCACCGATAAGTATCGAAATATATGCAAGTAATAAATGAAATCTGTCACTCACAGTGGTCCGAAGTCAGATAATGCTTAACGAGTTAAGCAGTTCAGTTTACTCTGTCAAGACGACGGGTTCCAGCATTTCAGTTTCAAGTCTGGCATATTAATGTCAAGTCTGAGTCATAATCTAAATAACCCTAGTTACATGTTCAGGTTTTTGTCAATTTTGGCTGTCGAGTCCGAGGTAGTTCCTATCGTCCCAAGGTGAGTCTATTCTTATCAGATTAATACGATTCATCTACTTATAGATGTGTGGCCTTGGAACAGAGCTATTCGTAATACTAGCAAGGTGAAACATGATATACAATTTCTAAGGGTTTACACAGAGTCAATTAATTAATTTGTGTATATAATAGGTATGCATCTTGAACTTGAGAGTTTTAGCATAATCAAACAATACTTTCAATTTCCTTAGGATGATTAATAATTTAATCTGATTTTGGAAATTAATCTTAGACTTGGAATAGGATCAGATTCGAATTTAAAGGAGATAGATTCGAATAGAGTATAATTCGAATCTATAGATTCGAAATACTCATAGATTCGAAGGCAACAAACAGATTCGAGACATACACTCAGATTCGAGACACACATTAGATTCGAGACACACATTAGATTCGAGACACACACATTAGATTCGAGACACACATAATAAACTCTAAGGAGATTAGATTCGAATCATCATCCCTTCGAATCTAGGGATTAGATTCGAATTCAATCACCATTCGAGTCTAATTAAGAAGATCTCGAGTCTGTTCTTACGAGTTCAATAGTTTTCCAGGTTTTAACTACGAAACTTGAACAAAAATGAGGGAAAAATAATCACTAACCTTCGTCCAAGCTAAAACCTTCGACTATGGATGATTTCCAAGCAAGAACAGGTCCTAAACGAGGGCAAATCAGCTTCAAATGAAGGAAAAATGAACAGATTCGAAAATGCTCTTCAAAACCGAGCCAAAAGTCAGAAAAACGGTCGATCTTACCTCAAATTCGGACGAAATCAAACACGAAATGGTAGATTCGCGAAGAACTCGACGATCTCTATCCAATGGCGTATGTAACACGAGAATCCGACAGTTCGATTTGAAGAAAAACTAGAGAGAAGGAGGAGAGTGTAGAGAGAGAAGGAGAAGCAACTTTCCAAACTTTAAAAAGTGAGGAGTGAAGCTCCTATTTATAGGGAAATAGGGAAAATCAGATATTCTACTGAATTTTCCGAAATTGTCCAACTTTTATTTCCCCACAAACCGATTTGCATTTCAGATGCAAATATTAGCAAAGAAGTTCTAAATCTGCAACAATTGTCTTTTAGTCAATTTTTAACTCATTTTAGTCAGTTTCGTTATTTTCAGTCATTAAATTGTCATTTAGCTGAGTTTTAATTAATAACTTAATTTCAACTAAATTTTGGGCAACTTATCATAATTAATTATAACTTAATATAATTAATTATTTCAGATTCACATTATCAGCTAATTACTAATAATTGGATAAAATTTGCTTTATAATCCAAAATATAATTTCGGGCCGTTACACATGTTCCTTGATTTCTTGCATTGCTCCGGACCGCTGTGAGTGACAGATTGCAATACTTACTTGCATATGTTTCGGTACTTATTGGTGATTGTTACTGACTTGTATGGAAACATCAGCTGCTGTTTGTTCCTTGATTACTTAATTGTATCTTAGGTACGTATGATAGACACTGCTGAAACTGGACAACTGCTGCTGCATGTTCCTTGATTACTTGCATTGCTCAGGTTCGCTGTGATTGCATTACTTACTTGCGTATGTTTCGGTACTTATTGGTGATTGTTACTGACTTGTAAGGAAACATCTGCTGCTGCTTGTTCCTGGATTACTTAATTGTATGCTAGGAATGTATGATAGACACTGCTGAAACTGGACAACTGCTGCTGCATGTTCCTTGATTACTTGCACTGCTCAGGACCGCTGTGAGTGACAGATTGCATTACTTACTTGCATATGTTTTGGTACTTATTGGTGATTGTTACTGACTCGTATGGAAACATCTGATGCTGCTTGTTCCTTGATTACTTAATTGTATGCTAGGAACGTATGATAGACACTGCTGAAACTGGACAACTGTTGTTGCATGTTCCTTGATTACTTGCATTGCTTAGGACCGCTGTGAGTGACAGATTGCATTACTTACTTGCATATGTTTCGGTACTTATTGGTGATTGTTACTGACTTGTATGGAAACATCTGCTGCTGCTTGTTCCATGATTACTTAATTCTATGTTAGGAACCTTTGATAGACACTGATGAATCTGGACAACTGCTGCTGCATGTTCCTTGATTTCTTGCATTGCTCCGGACCGCTGTGAGTGACAGATTGCATTACTTACTTGCATATGTTTTGGTTCTTATTTGTGATTGTTACTGACTTGTATGCAAACATCTGCTGCTGCTTGTTCTTTGATTACTTAATTTTATGTTAGGAACGTATGATAGACACTGTTGAAACTGGAAAACTGCTGATGCATGTTCCTTGATTAGTTGCATTCCTCAGGACCGCTGTGAGTGACAGATTGCACTACTTACTTGCATATGTTTCGGTACTTATTGGTGATTGTTACTGACTTGTATGGAAACATCAGCTGCTGCTTGTTCCTTGATTACTTAATTGTATCTTAGGAACGTATGATAGACACTGCTGAAACTGGACAACTGCTGCTGCATGTTCCTTGATTACTTGCATTGCTCAGGTTCGCTGTGATTGCATTACTTACTTACGTATGTTTCGATACTTATTGGTGATTGTTACTGACTTGTAAGGAAACATCTGCTGCTGCTTGTTCCTGGATTACTTAATTGTATGCTAGGAACGTATGATAGACACTGCTGAAACTGGACAACTGCTGCTGCATGTTCCTTGATTACTTGCACTGCTCAGGACCGCTGTGAGTGACAGATTGCATTACTTACTTGCATATGTTTCGATACTTATTGGTGATTGTTACTGACTCGTATGGAAACATCTGCTGCTGCTTGTTCCTTGATTACTTAATTGTATGCTAGGAACGTATGATAGACACTGCTGAAACTGGACAACTGTTGCTGCATGTTCCTTGATTACTTGCATTGCTTAGGACCACTATGACTTACAGATTGCATTACTTTCTTGCATATATTTCTGTACTTATTGGTGATTGTTACTGACTTGTATGAAAACATCTGCTGCTGCTTGTTCCATGATTACTTAATTGTATGTTAGGAACCTTTGATAGACACTGATGAAACTGGACAACTGCTGCTGCATGTTCCTTGATTTCTTGCATTGCTCCGGACCGCTGTGAGTGACAGATTGCATTACTTACTTGCATATGTTTCGGTACTTATTGGTGATTTTTACTGACTTGTATGGAAACATCTGTTGCTGCTTGTTCCTTGATTACTTAATTGTATGCTAGGAACAGACACTGCTGAAACTGGACAACTCTTGTTGCATGTTCCGTGATTACTTGCATTGCTTAGGACCGCTGTGAGTGACAGATTGCATTACTTACTTGCATATGTTTCGGTACTTATTGGTGATTATTACTGACTTGTATGGAAACATCTGCTGCTGCTTGTTTCTTGATTACTTAATTGTATGTTAGGAACGTATGATAGACACTGCTGAAACTGGACAACTACTGATGCATGTTCCTTGATTACTTGCATTGCTCAGGACCGCGGTGAGTGACAGATTGCATTACTTACTTGCATATGTTTCGGTACTTATTGGTGATTTTTACTGACTTGTATGGAAACATCTGTTGCTGCTTGTTCCTTGATTACTTAATTGTATGCTAGGAACGTATGATAGACACTGCTGAAACTGGACAACTCTTGTTGCATGTTCCTTGATTACTTGCATTGCTTAGGACCGCTGTGAGTGACAGATTGCATTACTTACTTGCATATGTTTCGGTACTTATTGGTGATTATTACTGACTTGTATGGAAACATCTGCTGCTTCTTGTTCCTTCATTACTTAATTGTATGTTAGGAACGTATGATAGACACCGCTGAAACTGGACAACTACTGCTGCATGTTCCTTGATTACTTGCATTGCTTAGTACCGCTGTGAGTGACAGATTGCACTACTTACTTGCATATGTTTCGGTACTTATTGGTGATTGTTACTGACTTGTATGGAAACATCAGCTGCTGCTTGTTCCTTAATTACTTAATTGTATGTTAGGAACGTATGATTGACACTGCGGAAACTGGACAACTGCTGCTGCATGTTCCTTGATTACTTGCATTGCTCAGGTTCGCTGTGATTGCATTACTTACTTGCATATGTTTCGGTACTTATTAGTGATTGTTACTGACTTGTATGGAAACATCTCCTGCAGCTTGTTCCTTGAGTACTTAGTTGTATGCTAGGAACGTATGATAGACACTGCTGAAACTGGACAACTGTTGTTGCATGTTCCTTAATTACTTGCATTGCTTAGGACCGCTATGAGTGACAGATTGCATTACTTACTTGCATATGTTTCGGTACTTATTGGTGATTGTTACTGACTTGTATGGAAACATCTGCTGCTGCTTGTTCCATGATTACTTAATTCTATGTTAGGAACCTTTGATAGACACTGATGAATCTGGACAACTGCTGCTGCATGTTCCTTGATTTCTTGCATTGCTCTGGACCGCTGTGAGTGACAGATTGCATTACTTACTTGCATATGTTTTGGTTCTTATTTGTGATTGTTACTGACTTGTATGCAAACATCTGCTGCTGCTTGTTCTTTGATTACTTAATTTTATGTTCGGAACGTATGATAGACACTGCTGAAACTGGACAACTGCTGATGCATGTTCCATGATTACTTGCATTCCACAGGACCGCTGTGAGTGACAGATTGCACTACTTACTTGCATATGTTTCGGTACTTATTGGTGATTGTTACTGACTTGTATGGAAACATCAGCTGCTGTTTGTTCCTTGATTACTTAATTGTATCTTAGGTACGTATGATAGACACTGCTGAAACTGGACAACTGCTGCTGCATGTTCCTTGATTACTTGCATTGCTCAGGTTCGCTGTGATTGCATTACTTACTTGCGTATGTTTCGGTACTTATTGGTGATTGTTACTGACTTGTAAGGAAACATCTGCTGCTGCTTGTTCCTGGATTACTTAATTGTATGCTAGGAATGT
Organism: Centrapalus pauciflorus; assembly: GCA_020465985.1. Lineage (NCBI taxonomy): Eukaryota > Viridiplantae > Streptophyta > Magnoliopsida > Asterales > Asteraceae > Centrapalus > Centrapalus pauciflorus. The sequence goes on from JAANYP010008413.1 coordinate 16,665, forward strand.
ATGATAGACACTGCTGAAACTGGACAACTGCTGCTGCATGTTCCTTGATTACTTGCACTGCTCAGGACCGCTGTGAGTGACAGATCGCATTACTTACTTGAATATGTTTCGGTACTTATTGGTGATTGTTATTGACTCGTATGGAAACATCTGCTGCTGCTTGTTCCTTGATTACTTAATTGTATGCTAGAAACGTATGATAGACACTGCTGAAACTGGACAACTGTTGCTGCATGTTCCTTGATTACTTGCATTGCTTAGGACCGCTATGACTTACAGATTGCATTACTTTCTTCCATATATTTCGGTACTTATTGGTGATTGTTACTGACTTGTATGGAAATATCTGCTGCTGCTTGTTCCATGATTACTTAATTGTATGTTAGGAACCTTTGATAGACACTAATGAAACTGGACAACTGCTGCTGCATGTTCCTTGATTTCTTGCATTGCTCCGGACCGCTGTGAGTGACAGATTGCATTACTTACTTGCATATATTTCGGTACTTATTGGTGATTTTTACTGACTTGTATGGAAACATTTGTTGCTGCTTGTTCCTTGATTACTTAATTTTATGTTAGGAACGTATCATAGACACTGCTGAAACTGGACAACTGCTGCTGCATGTTCATTGATTACTTGCATTGCTCAGGACCGCTGTGAGTGACAGATTGCATTACTTACTTGCATATGTTTCGGTACTTATTGGTGATTGTTACTGACTTGTATGGAAACATCAGCTGCTGCTTGTTCCTTGATTACTTAATTGTATGTTAGGAACGTATCATAGACACTGCTGAAACTGGACAACTGCTGCTGCATGTTCCTTGATTACTTGCATTGCTCAGGTTCGCTGTGATTGCATTACTTACTTGCATATGTTTCGGTACTTATTAGTCATTGTTACTGACTTGTATGGAAACATCTGTTGCTGCTTGTTCCTTGATTACTTAATTGTATGCTAGCAACGTATGATAGACACTTCTGAAACTGGACAACTGCTGCTGCATGTTCCTTGATTACTTGCACTGCTCAAGACCGCTGTGAGTGACAGATTGCACTACTTACTTGCATATGTTTCGGTACTTATTGGTGATTGTTAGTGACTTGTATGGAAACATCAGCTGCTGCTTGTTCCTTGATTACTTAATTGTATGTTAGGAACGTATGATAGACAATGCTGAAACTGGACAACTGCTGCTGCATGTTCCTTGATTACTTGCACTGCTCAGGACCGCTGTGAGTGACAGATTGCATTACTTACTTGCATATGTTTCGGTACTTATTGGTGATTGTTACTGACTCGTATGGAAACATCTGCTGCTGCTTGTTCCTTGATTACTTAATTGTATGCTAGGAACGTATGATAGACACTGCTGAAATTGGACAACTGTTGTTGCATGTTCCTTGATTACTTGCATTGCTTAGGACCGCTATGAGTGACAGATTGCATTACTTACTTGCGTATGTTTCGGTACTTATTGGCGATTGTTACTGACTTGTATGGAAACATGTGCTGCTGCTTGTTCCATGATTACTTAATTGTATGTTAGGAACCTATGATAGACACTTATGAAACTAGGCAACTGCTGCCGCATGTTCCTTGATTTCTTGCATTGCTACGGACCGCTGTGAGTGACAGATTGTATTACTTACTTGCATATGTTTCGGTACTTGTTGGTGATTATTACTGACTTGTATGCAAACATCTGCTGCTGCTTGTTCCTTCATTACTTAATTGTATGTTAGGAACGTATGATAAACACTGCTGAAACTGGACAACTGCTGCTGCATGTTCCTTGATTACTTGCATTGCTCAGGACCGCTGTGAGTGACAGATTGCACTACTTACTTGCATATGTTTCGGTACTTATTGGTTATTGTTACTGACTTGTATGGAAACATCAGCTGCTGCTTGTTCCTTGATTACTTAATTGTATGTTAGGAACGTATGATAGACACTGCGGAAACTGGACAACTGCTGCTGCATGTTCCTTGATTACTTGCATTGCTCAGGTTCGCTGTGATTGCATTACTTACTTGCATATGTTTCAGTACTTATTGGTGATTGTTACTAACTTGTATGGAAACAGCTGCTGCTGCTTGTTCCTTGATTACTTAATTGTATGCTAGGAACGTATGATTGACACTGCTGAAACTGGACAACTGTAGTTGCATGTTCCTTGATTACTTGCATTGCTCAGGACCGCTGGGAGTGACAGATTGCATTACTTACTTCCATATGTTTCGGTACTTATTGGTGATTGATACTGACTCGTATGGAAACATCTATTGCTGCTTGTTCCTTGATTACTTAATTGTATGCTAGGAACGTATGATAGACAATGCTGAAACTGGACAACTGCTGCTGCATGTTCCTTGATTACTTGCATTGCTCAGGACCGCTGTGAGTGACAGATTGCATTACTTACTTACATATGTTTCGGTACTTATTGGTGATTGATACTTACTTGTATGGAAACATCTGCTGATGCTTGTTCCTTGATTACTTAATTGTATGTTAGGAACGTATGATAGACACTCATTTCTTCTGGCCAAAAATGAAAGTTTATGTTGGAAAAGTTTGTGAAAAGTGCATTGTTTGTAAACAAGCCAAATCAAAGGTTAAACCTCATGGTTTATACACTCCACTACCTATACCAAGTGAACCATGGGTTGATCTTTCTATGGATTTTGTGTTGGTATTGCCAAGAACTAAAAATGGAAAAGATTCGATATTTGTGGTTGTTGATCGGTTGTCGAAAATGGCGCCTTTCATTCCATGCAATCGAACCAATGATGCCTCACATATTTCAGATTTGTTTTTCAAAGAAGTGGTTACATTGCATGGCATGCCAAGAACTATCGTCTAGGATCGTGACTATTAAGAAATGATGAGAACCTGTCCAAGGACCGAGATGACGAAGATCCGTTAAGGTTGAAGATCGGACCTATCACAAGATCAAAATCCAAGATGTTCCTGGATGCTCTCAATGGAATGATTAAATATTGTCGGAATCAAGCTCTCGTTTGATCGCAAAACAACCAAGCACGCTTCCTAATGTTGATCCAAGTTGAACACTAATATTAGTCCAAGTTTTGGAGCCCAAGTTCTCACTTTAATCCACAAAAGCCAAAAAATATATAAAATTCGGCCAAGCCCACCCATGTGCATTGTTTTGGCCATAACTTCCTCATTTTAAGCCCAATTTGAGTGAAATAAAAGCCCACTTCAACCTTAGCCTTTTTCCTATATTTTCAAGAATTAAAAAGGCCCAAAATATATCCTTAGCCACGTCCACGAATCTGCCCATAAAGGTGTCCATGTTAATCAACTTGTCAAAGATTAAATTCAAGGCATTTTGAAGGTTTTCTCAACATTATGGTCATTTACTTGGAGGAGATAAAGGGATAGAAGTTACTTGTATGATTAATACCTACTAGAAGCTTCAAGTGGTGAAATGTCAATAATGTCCTTTTGATAAGTAGTCTTGCTTATTTGATAGCTTATCGTGATAGCTTGTGCAACTTATCTAGATAAGTAGTTGGTCTTATATTTTCTCCTATAAATAGGCACTCAATGTAACCATTTCAATCATCCTTCATTTTGAGTAAAATTGTGAGTTTTTAACTCTTATTGTTCCTTACGAACTTTTAGAACTTATCGAGTGTTTTAGCTTGTGGCGTTCGAAACTTATCAATCAACTTGGTGGGGTTGATTGTGGCGTTCTCTATACCAAAGTTCTTGCCTCGTATATAGACAACGGGTCATGGTTCCACTTATACCAAGGTTCTTGTCTCGTTTATAGACAACGGGTCGCGGTCCTATCCAAGTTACTTGAAACAACCATTAGAACGATCGGGCAATCATGATTTATCATACATTCATCGGGTGAGATCACATCAAGAAATGACAAAATAAACCCTAGACTTATTACATTCATCAACAATAGTAAATCCCAACAACAACAAAAAAATAATAATCATTGCTAACATTAACAACAAAGAAAAACATCAAAACTTAATTAATAACTTACTTTTGAATGTTTTCATTCTCTTTAACCCAATTGGTTGCATTCGTGCTTGTGAAATCCATCGAAAATTGTTTGAATCTCACTAGTTTGAAAAAAATTGTTACTTATATCACGGGTCGTTTGATTCATATAATAATGGTGGGTGATTAGGTGAAGTGGATGTGTGGAACAATTTTGACATGGAAGTGTGGAACGATTTGGGATAAAAAATCTTTTCAAAATTAAAAAGTATTTTGGCAATGGGTAAAATAAATATTTTCAAAAATTAAATATTTTGGGATTTCAAATTTGGATAAAATCTTTTCAAAATTAAATATATTGATTTGGCAAAGGTTCATTAAAATTTGGAAAAGATTTATAAATTTGTTTTTTATTTGGCAAAGTATCATTAAATTTGAAAAATATTTTATAATTTTGTTTTAAATCTAATAACATTTTCAGTTTTAAATTGCCGTTTGGGCCGGGTTAAAAATCGAAAACCGGTGAACCAAACCCATAAAACCGAAAACCGAAAATAGTGATTTCAAAGAAACCGAAATTGGACCAACTTCATTAATAACGGTTTGTTCCGGGCCGGTTTTTGAGTTTTTTTTTTTTGTCTGGGCTGGTTTTTTTGGTCCAAATGCTCATCCCTATATGTAACTTCCTCAGTCCTTTCAGGACCTGGTGGATTACCATTTGGTACAGCTGAGATTGTGACATAGAATTTTGCAGGACCATCGGTCAGTTATCAACAGCAAAATCATGAAAGCTAATTAATTCAAGAAACTTTTCCCTCCACTGAACATATTCACCTCTGTATAGAATAAGAGGTTTGGTCTCTGTTCCCATTGCAAGAGCATCTTTAGACATATTGAATTACAGATTTTGATCATCCAAGATCTTGTATGGAATACTGAGTGATTGAGTGAAGTGAATTGAATATATCTCGCAGAGTGATTGATAAATCTCGTAGGATATAGTAAATCATGGATAACTCTAAAATAAACTTGAATTGTGTTTGATGAAACTCGAATGAATAGTGAACAAACTTGGGTGACACGTGATCAAACTCGTATGTAACCTTATCAAACTCGGACCAAGTATGATGAATATCGGTCAAAACTTGATCAAACTCGGTTGAAAGCTTATCAAACTCGGTAGAAAACTTATCAATCTCCAGAACCATCTTTCTTATGCAATTCGAGGAGAAGCGAGTAAACTTGCCTGCACCCTAATTCTTGGTAGAGTTATCAAAGAACTCCCTCGCTTGAAAAAGTTACAGTTTCGTAAAAATTTTCAATTAGAATCAAAATTCTCCCCTAAAGTCTCTGATACCAATTGTGAATTACAGTTTCATATCAATCAATTAACAATTCAAAAACAAGAACGATAACAGTATTCAAAACTAACCAAATGATTGTATTCCAAAATGTCGATTACAGGAATGATGAAAATGATCTTCAATGTCAGTAACCGTATTCTCTGATTTCTATTTTTGCCAAAAGTGAAATATTAGATCCGCTAAATTGAAAGTCAAACTTTCTATATATACATATTTTTCACAACTATCAACTATATACAAAACAAACCCTACACTTCGACTTCCATCAATTACAATATATTCTAACAAAATGTTCCTGGAATTAAATTTTTGAAAATCAGTATGTCTATACTTGAAAAATAATTTCAAGAACATTTTCTCGAATAAAGGTATAATCGAGAAAACATTCAGTTTTATTCGAGTTGAGTAATACACCATTCGAGGAAGTCCTAGTGTAGATCGAGTTGACTGTTTCTTTAATCGAGAGATTCCTGTTAGTTAATCGAGTTAATCATACTTGGGACTTAGTATATTTTCAATAATTCAGTCTCGATTGAAATATGGGCCGAGAAACATTGTGTTTCAACCGAGTTGGTCCTCTGCTTTCATCGAGGAAGTTTCTTATTCATTCGAGTTATGAACTTGGTCATTCGAGAATCGTTTAATGTTGATCGAGTTGGGCTTAAGTATTGATCGAGTATGTCTTAAACTTTAATAAAGTTCTTCATGACTTATTCGAGTTGCACAAAACATACACTCGAGTATTTTTAAGTTTCATTCGAGTTTAAGAATTCATTCATTCGAGTTTAGATGTACTTAATTCGAGTTCATTCATGGTTAATTCGTGTTGGACTGATTCTTCATTCGAGAATCATTATGACTTCATCGAGAAAGCCTATACTTCATTCGAGTTGATGAATAGGCTTATTCGAGATTTTTCAAGAGTCATTCGAGATGGACAAAGACTCATTCGAGTTTTTATTCAATATTTTTCCTAAGTGTTAGGTTTTTAGTGTTTTAAGAAGAATGTGACATTTTTTCAAGAAATTGTTTTAAATCTGTGCTTTTCTAACATTGGTCTCTGAACGATTGACTTTGGAATCCTGTCAATAGTATTTTATTATTGTCTGGAATCCCGATGCTTTAAATAGAAAATCATAAATTTTTATAATTTCTGACAAAATGTTTTATTTTTATACTTTGAATGATTTCATTTGTTTACCTGCATTGTCTAACATGTTTATCATTTTTGTACAGGTTACAAATGGCATCTCCAAGTCATTCCCATCAGTCAAATTCTTCCGACTCTCATTCATCATCAAATCATACACTTGTATCTAAACCCGTCCGATCTGCCTCTATTACAAGGCATTCACCTTCAACCATCATACCCGACAATCAACTTGTGAAGCCCAAATATTGCCTTCCATTTAAAGACAATAACCACCGCCTGGATACCAAAGTTATTACAGTTAGCCATCCAATCATTGTCGACATTCTCATAGGACATCCTTTGGGATACCTTCTGCAATATAAACCATCCATCCCACAAGTCTATGTCAAGATCAAAATCACTACCTAAGATTAACTGGTTTGAATCAATCAGAGTATAAAACCAATAACCTTGTATTGAATCAAAGTCCAATTAAGAAGTTTGCGGAATAACACTTAACTGTTTTTAAAAAAAAAGCTTTCAAAACAAATAACACATAAATATAATCAAATATACCAAATCTTTTGCATTGCCAAACTCAATGATTACAAACACCTCTAATCTGTTTGATTAGACGAAGAACACAGATTGTTCTTAAGCTTTTACAACCTTAGAGGCTTATGAAAACTTAATCAAAGGCAATTACAACTGAATCAAAACATGTATGTGTATATACAATAGAAAACCTATTCTATATATATATATATATATATATATATATATATATATATATATATATATATATATATATATATATATATATATATATAAAGCCTTCTGATTTGTTTCCTTGGAAAACTCTGATTTCTCTGGTAGTACATATGCTTGAATCTTTGAATATAAATCTCTTCCTGAATTTCAGCACTTTCTGTTTATTGAACTGTTGAGCAGCTTGAAGACTATCTGTTGAGCAGCTTGAACTTGAACACTGGCAGCTTGAACTTTTGAACTAGCAGCTCGAACTTTCTCAACTAACAGCTTGAACTTTGTAATTACACAAAAAATCTAATAACAGTTTGAGAAATCTAACTAACAGCTTGACATACTTAGAATATTTCCCAACAATCTCCCCCTAACTTAAATTCTTTACACAAGACTTTAAGTTTTTGTACAAATAAGAAAATAAAACAAAGTAAACTGTTATCAACAAACTAAGGCATCCAAAAACTTACAGTTGTGAAAGATTATGCTTAATTGCCTTTAAAAAATCTCTTTTCATCTCTTCTTTATCACAGTATATCTTCACTGAGCTCATTTGGAGTAACCATGCCTTTGGCAGATCAAAGAATTCAAAATTGAATAACATGCTGGATCCGTTTGCAAATTTGAGTCTATATGTCTTTGATTTCACATATAGATCAACATGCAATGTTTTTGCCACACCAAAATGACCCATAAGGCCTCCACTATATGCCTCCCAAACCAAAAGTTCACGTAAAGAAGTGTTTGGAATGCAAAGCTTTGATTCTTTGAACAAAAACCCATCATGTATGTAAAACTTTTCAAAAGAGCCCTTTTCACAACTTTGAAAAATCATACCAAAATCCACATCTTCACGATACAACTCTTTGATTTGTTTAAAACCCAGAATTTTAGAGTCAAGAGAAGAGAGTAAAGAGTACCTTCGTGAAATTGCATCATCCACGATATTTTCCTTACCTTTCTTGAATCGGATGGCATATGGAAATGTCTCAAGAAACTCCATCCACCTAGCATGTCTCTTGTTGAGCTTTTGTTGTCCTTTTAGAAACTTCAAGGACTCATGATCAGAATGAATGACAAACTCCTTGGTCCACAAATAGTGTTGCCAAGTTTTTAGTGCTCGAACCAAGGCATACATCTCTTTGTCATATGTGGGATAGTTTAAAGTTGCACCACTTAACTTTTCACTAAAAGATGTCAATGGTTTTCCTTCTTGCATTAAAACCTCACCAATTCCAACACCCGATGCATCACCCTCAATCTCAAAAGTTTTATCAAAATTTGGCAAAGAAAGCAAAGGAGCATGAGTTAAATGAAACTTTAGTTTTTCAAAAGCTTGCTCTTGCTCTTTGCCCCAGTTAAAACCAACATTCTTTTTTATCACTTCGGTGAGTGGTGATGCCAAGGTGCTAAAGTTTTTCACAAATTGGCGATAAAAACTTGCAAGACCATGAAAACTCCTCACATCACTTACGCACTTTGGAGTTGGCCAATCTTGAATAGCCTTTACCTTTTCTTCATCAACAGATATTCCATGAGAACTAACCACATATCCAAGAAATACAATGTGGTCGGCACAAAAAGTGCAATTCTTCTAGTTCGCATGAAGCTGTTCCTTCCTAAGCACACTCAAAACACACGTTAGATGCTCAAGATGATCATTCAAACTCTTAGAATAAATCAAAATATCATCAAAGTAAACGACCACAAATTTCCCAATAAAATCACGCAAAACATGGTTCATTAATCTCATGAACGTACTTGGAGCATTAGATAACCAAAAAGGCATAACTAACCATTCATATAAACCATGCTTTGTTTTGAAAGCTGTTCTCCATTCGTCACCATCATTCATGCGAATTTGATGATACCCGCTCTTTAGATCAATCTTTGAAAACAACTTTGAGCCATACAATTCATCAAGCATATCATCTAATTGAGGGATTGGATGGCGATACTTTACCACATCAGGAGAGCCACATCAAGTAGCAAATGACTTGCTTGCATAGGTACCACATCACATAACACCTCGTCTTCATACTTACCAATGCGAAATGACACCAACACTTGTTTCGTCACACACACCTCACCACTATCATTAAGCCATTGGAGTTTATATGGCTTTTAATGCTTCATCGTCGGCAATCCTAGCTTTTCAACCATGGAAACACTAGCCACATTCGTACAACTCCCACCATCAATGATAACACTACATACCTTGCCTTGAACATAACACCGAGTGTGAAAGAGGTTTTCCCTTTGTGCATCATCTTCTTCCTTTGGAGGAGTGCTTAAGGCTCGCCTTGCAACCAACAATTCTCCTTCTACAACCAACTCTTCTTCACCATCCGTGTCTTCTTGTGATGATTTGGAAGAATCTGTTTCAATTTCTCCATTTTCTCTAAGCACCATTACAAGCTTATTTGGACATTGACTTGCAATGTGACCCCTGCCAAGACACTTAAAACATTTTATGTCACGAGTTTTAGGAGCATCAGAATTACCTTTCTCCTTGGAAGGGCTTGTTGGTTTTGGACCAGATTTGGGATTAAAAGATGATGAACTTTCAGGACTTTTGGAGCTACCCGCCTTCCAGGTATTCGTTCTTGATCCACCCCCTCTCTTGAGTTGCTTTTCAAGTTTAACCGCCATGTGGACCATGTCTTCAATCTCCACATAATGGTGCATCTCAACACGATCACGAATTTCATAATTGAGGCCATTTAACAACCTGGCCATGGTAGCTTCTCGATCCTCTTGAATGTTGGCTCGAATCATGGTAACCTCCATTTCCTTGAAATAATCATCAACAGACTTACTTCCTTGCTTCAAGCCTTGGAGCTTATTGTGAAGGTCACGATAATAGTGACTTGGTACAAAACGTCGTCTCATGACCCTTTTCATTTCTTCCCATGTATCAATGGGTCTTTCTTCGTTTCTTCGCCTACTAATCACAAGTTGATCCCACCATGTTAGTGCATAATCAGAAAATTCAACAACGGCGAGTTTTACCTTTTTACGATTGGAGTAGTCATGGCAATCAAAGATGAACTCCATTTTAGTCTCCCAATCGATGTAGGCTTCCGGATCTGACTTTCCTTGAAACGATGGAATTTTCATCTTGATAGAATTCAAATTGTTGTCTCTTCGGGGCCTTCGTCGAGGAGCTCTTCTTTCAGATTCCCATCCGTCACTTCCTCCATCATCGTCATGATTTTCATAAGAAACTTGTGATGGCGTGCGGATAGGTTGTGGTCTTTCAGTCTCCAATCGGTCCATTCTTTCATGAATTTGGTTGAATTCCGTTCTCATCAATCGTCGCATTTCCTCCATCATGGCTTGAACTTGAAGATTAGGAGGAGGTTGCTCATCCGCCATTTTTTTTTGCTGCAAAATAGAAGACAAAAAGTAATAATAATAAAAATATTATTTCCTCCCCGCACTCCCTTACGTGTTTCACTCAAAATTATGTTCACTCGATTCTCGTGTATGTTGTGTTTGGCTTTTAACCTCTAATGATCTTACCACACCGCCTTTTACCACTCTTTTTAACTCTTAAAGTTCAAAACAAACTAAAAGAAATCAAAATCAAGTGGGCTTGTGGCCTTGAGGAATTCAAAACATACCAAACAACTTTAAGAAGAGATTTGACAAAACCAAATATAACAAGATGAACAATGCTAGTAGTACGTAAAGGTAAATAGAAAAGGAAATGAAAATAAAGAAAACTAACAAGAATAATAATTTACTTTGCGTTCCTTTTTTTTTGTCTTTTCTTTTGCGTTTTTTTAACCCTTTTTTTATCTTTTTTTTTTTACTTTTTTTGCGATTTCTTTTTCTTCCTTTTTTTTTGCTTTTTTTCTTCCTTTTTTTTTGCTTCTTTTTGTTTTTAGGAACAAATGATGCAAAGTATGAATAAACTGAAAAAAAAAACTAAAGAACTCGTATGATCCCCGAAAAAATCAATTAGTAGAAACCAAGTCAATTTTTGACAAGATCCGCTACAAACATGAACCACAATACAAGGATGAAGAGAAGAAATTAAAATGAAAGGACGAAGAGAAAGAAAGTAAAAGATGATACGAAGGAAATATAAAGTAGAAAACAAACCAATAGAACTTGGCTTTGATACCAAATGATGTGATCTCACCCGATGAATGTGTGATAAATCGCGATTGTCCGATCGTTCTAATGGTTGTTTCAAGTAACTTGGATAGGACCGCGACCCATTGTCTATAAACGAGACAAGAACCTTGGTATAAGTGGAAACGCGACCCGTTGCCTATATACGAGGCAAGAACTTTGGTATAGAGAACCCCACAATCAACCCCACCAAGTTGATTGATAAGTTTCGAACGCCACAAGCTAAAACACTCAATAAGTACGTTCTAAAAGTTCGTAAGGAACAATAAGAGTTAAAAACTCACAATTTTACTCAAAATGAAGGATGATTGAAATGGTTACATTGTGTGCCTACTTATAGGAGAAAATATAAGACCAACTACTTATCTAGATAAGCTGCACAAGCTATCACGATAAGCTATCAAATAAGCAAGACTACTTATCAAAAGGGCATTATTGACATTTCACCACTTGAAGCTTCTAGTAGGTATTAATCATGCAAGTAACTTCTATCCCTTTATCTCCTCCAAGTAAATGGCCATAATGTTGAGAAAACCTTCAAAATGCCTTGAATTTAATCTTTGACAAGTTGACTAACATGGACACCTTTATGGGCAGATTCATGGACGTGGCTAAGGATATATTTTGGGCATTTTTTATTCTTGAAAATATAGGAAAAAGGCTAAGGTTGAACTGGGCTTTTATTTCACTCAAATTGGGCTTAAAATGAGAAAGTTATGGCCAAAACAATGCACATGGGTGGGCTTGGCCGAATTTTATTTATTTTTTGGTTTTTGTGGATTAAAGTGAGAACTTCGGCTCCAAAACTTGGACTAATATTAGTGTTCAACTTGGATCAACATTAGGAAGCGTGCTTGGTTGTTTTGCGAACAAACGGGAGCTTGATTCCGACAATATTTAATCATTTCATTGAGAGCATCCTGGAACATCTTGGATTTTGATCTTGTGATAGGTCCGATCTTCAACCTTAACGGATCTTTGTCATCTCGGTCCTTGGACAGGTTCTCATCATTTCTTAATAGTTTGTTTTGTAAATATAAATAGATAGTTGATGTACTGTAAATGTACGGGTTGTACATTTCATCACAAAATATTCTTTTGTACGGAATTGGTACCTAGGGTTTTGTGCGTGCTTTCAACATTATCATTGTAATTTCTCCCTGGTTGAATACAAGCATTCGGTTAGTCTTTGATCTAAATTCTGTTCTTAATTATTTGTTCTATGTTGTGATTGATTAAATACTGAATATCAATTGGTATCAGATCCTAATATGGCTGATTTGGATTGAATTTTGAATCTGAAATAGGTTTTTTAAGAACTCTGTTTTATCAAGTTTTTGAAAAACAAAAAATCATCAAATGGTTTTTAATCGGTGGATGACTTAATTTTATTTTTGGATCGAAGGTGAGGAATTTAAAGACGAACAAATTGATATAAGTTTTAGATTCCAACTCCAAACACATAAAAAGTTATTTGAAATTTTCTGATTTTTTTAGTTTTTGTGTGTTCTTCCTTGATTTTGAAAAATTTAGGGGTTTTGATCTGATTTTAGGCAAAGTGTTCAGTCAAAAAGTGTTTGTAATTGAAAACCGAACACTCGAGTTCATTTTGGGATCAATTAGAGGATTTTTGTTGAAAATTGAATTTTTGAACTTGAATTTTGAAAGTTTCTGTTAAAACTCGGATAAAACTAAGAACTTAGTTTTCATCGAGTTTTATCAAAAAACTGACCGAGTTTGATAACCATACTAATCGAGTTTGATTAAAGAATTGACCGAGTTTGATCAATCTTTATTCGAGTTTGATAGTTGTACTAATCTAGTTTGATAATCTTCATTCGAGTTTGTTTAAACTTATTCCAAGTTTGAACAAACTTTATTCGAGTTGGATCAAACTTCATCCGAGTTAAATCAAAAACAATTCGAGTTTGATATACAGTTGTTTAAAAGGAAAACAAGTGATTCGAGTTTGTCAACTTAACATTCGAGTTTGATTAACAACTCTTCGAGTTTGACTACAGTTTCATTCGAGTTTGATTAAGTCCATTCAAGTTCATTCCTTTTTCATCCGAGTTGACCCAAGCACCATTCGAGTTTCACACTGTTTCATTTGAGTTTGAATTTCGTAATTCGAGTTTATTCATTCTTAGTTCGACTTTCATCTTTCGTTGTTCAAGATTGACTCTTCTTTGTTCGAGTTTTACTCTTCTTTGACCGAGTTTCATACTTCTTTACCCGAGTTTGGTCTTTTATACTTGGAGTTTGTTTTCAGTGTTCATTTGAAAATCATTCCTTCTTCCATATAAAGATCTTGGAAGATTCAGTATTGGAAGATGCACTGACCATGGGTTCCAAAACCAAACCTTTGATTCTTTACAGAGGAGAATATGTGCAGTGAAGTGAACAATTTTTAGAATTCATAAGCTTTCATGACTTATCTGATGAGATGTTGGCCTCATTGATTGAAGGCCCAGCCAGATTCTTTGTTTTCATTCCAGCAGTTCCAAACGAAAATCCTCCGATACCTGAGAGAATAGAGGAGGTCACAACTGCAAATTTGACTAAGGCTCAAAACAAAAGAAAGTTAGGAGATAAAACAACACGGAAACTCCTACTGATTTCAATTCCAAATGATATTTATATAAGTCTGACGAATACAACCACAACCAAATCAAACTGGGATGAGGTGTGTAAGCTTATGACAGGGTCAGACAAGGCAACCACAAACAGGGCACGTAAAAGCTTAATGACATTTGAGAATTTTCGAGCTAGAAAAGGGGAGCTGTTAGAGAACACTTATCTGAGATTTGTTAACCTCGTGAGTGTGATAAAGAGAAACGGGGTAACAAAATCTAATCTGGACATCAATGTAAAAATCCTGAATGTTCTCAATCCAAAGTGGGATAAATACACTATGATTATCCAACAGACCAAAGAGATTGATGAAATGGATTTTCATATGGTGTTTGAAAACCTAAACAACTATCAAGGAGTTGTTTTAAGAATGGTTTCTGGCAAAAAGCAGGCTGAGAAAACAACGATTGATCCTCTGGCTCTCCTTGCTGATAAAAAGTACAAATACAAGCTGAAAAAGGATAAGTGCGTTGTTGTAAGTAGCATCATCTGATTCAGAATCAACTGATTCATCAGTAGACTCAAAGATAAAGGAGATGAAGAAGCAGATGGCTCTCCTGACAAAGGCTTGCCAGAAAAAGTTTTATCGCAAACCCACGAAAAATAAAATGTGATACAAGACATGCTTCAGAAAGTTTGAGAAAAGAGACAAATATGAAAAATCTGGAGAAAGCATTGGTAAGAATATTGAAAAATATGAGAAATCTGAGAAGCATTCCAAGAAAGAAGCCGAGTAGAAATGCTACAATTATGGTAAGCTAGGCCATTTTACAAGGGAATGCAGACATCCAGTAGTCAAGAACTCAGACTACTATACTCGAAAGGCACTGCTAGCTAAAAAAAAAGAGGCTGGAAAGGGTTTAATGGGTGAAGATGACCACTGGCTTCAATTGTCTGAAGGTGAAGACATTCTTGATGAAGATGCCCATCTTTGGCTGAAGTCAGAAGTTTTCATGAATCTGAGTTGAGTGAATATGCTATGTTGGTTGAAGATGAAGTCCGGGTAGGTTTACCTGATGATGAAATTGAAGGGACAAAGGATTCTGATTCTGAGAATGAACTGAGAGAGGAAATGGTTTTAATGGCCACAGGAGAAGCTGGATGTAGCAAAGAACAAAAAGATGACGCGTCAAATTCAGATGCCTCAGACCAATCAGAGACACCCGAGGTACAATCTAATCCTGCATCTGATAATGATAACTCCTGTGACCTAGAATAAAAACATGCTCAATTCTTGAGAAGATTAACTCTGATCTTGAATTGAAACTTAAAACTTTTGAGACTGAAAAGGAAAAGCTTCATGCTGAGATTAAAGATTTGAAACTCAAACTTAAAAACCAGCTTGAAATCAAATCTGAACCAAATCAGATTTCTTCAATTCAAACTGATCCTATTAATTCTTAAAAAAGAGTTTGATTTGTATATGAACTCCGATTTTAATTCATTGGAGGATATGTTTGTCAAAATTGATGAGTTTATTAAACCACTTCATGACAAACAAACTGATAAACCTAAAGAGCCAGTACATATTTTGAAAAGAGTACCTACAGATTCTAAGGTTAAATCAGTTCCATCACCTGTTTTACACAAAAAGGAGAAAGCAAAAGTATCTTTGTCACTCCAAAGTTTGAAAAAGGTGAATCATCTTCATCTAAGGTTACAACGGCAAAGAAAGCAGATGCTTCCAAAGGTAAGAAAGTTTTGCAGATTAAAGCTGATACTAAATCGACTAATTCATGTTTTTTTGTTATGTCAGATAATTTCTGTGGAAAGAACATCGAAGCAAATATGGCGAAAGAAGTAAGTGGCAAAGAGAAAGACGAGTTTTAGAAAGGAGCGGAGAGCGAAAGATGCAAGTGTTATAGATAAGATTAGATCTGTAGAGAAATCTGTCTGTAATAAATCTACTGTTAAACAATGTTCTAAATACTCTCGTACTGAACTTTTATCATTTAATTCTGCCAAATGCCATGCTTTGAATGTTAAATCATTTTATAAATCTGATATGTTTATATGGGTAGCTAAGAACAAGGTTATCATTTTTAAACAGAAAAGGGATCCAAAGAAGCAAATTTCAAAATCAGTTCCAAAAAGATCAATATAGAAATGGATACCCAAAAAGACTGTTAAAAAGTGAGTTCCAATGACAACGAACTTATCTGTTAGTCTACCTGAAGTCATACCGCATGATTTACCAAAATCCAAAGTACCAAACTATAAATGGGTACCTCACGTTTTAATTCGTCTTGTAGGTAAATCAAGTGTGGTACCTTGGTTCCAGATGTTCGAAGCACATGACCGGACAGCGAGACAACCTAACGAATTTCGTGGACAAATTCTGTGGGACGGTCAGATTTGGAAACGATCAGTTTTATCCGATCAAAGGTTATGGAAGTCTGGAATACGACAAGATTACTATTCAGAAGGTATTCTATGTTGACGGTCTTGGCCACAATCTTTTCAGCATTGGCAAACTGTGCGATAAAGGGTCGGAAATCAATTTCAAGGCGAATAGGTGTAGTATAAGATCTGGAGAAGGGAAGGAAATCCTAGCTGGAAATAAGTAAACCAATCTGTACTCCATAGACTTAGCAAACATCAATCTGAAGAAAGATGTTTGTCTACTTTCCAAGGCAACTTCAAAAGAATCCTGGTTGTGGCATCGTGTAAGGTAACCTCTGTCACGGATCTAATTTTGACGCGACGCCATCCAACGAGTGTGGAATCCTCGTTAGTAGCTTAATGGATCGATCACACACGGAAACCGGAGACTAACACAATGATAGCCGATACAACAAACGACCCCACAGGGTGTATTTCTCCAAAACTGACTCTCTGAAACGTTTTAGCTCGCACGTGCACTTGCAAAATCTCTGAAACTCGTGTTCGTCAAAAGTCTTTCAATAAAACGAATTAACACATGATTATACTAATTAAGTTTGAACTTAACTAATCAAGTTCGTTTAGGCCCAAGCCCACAAACTTGTCCAATACCCTTCGAACTTAGTTTCACTAAGTTCGACTGGGTTGTGATAAGTTCGAACCTTATTCTAGAACTTATCCTTAGAACTTATCTTAGAACTTATCATTCAAATGTAAACATCATACACAATTATGATCAAACATATATGACTTGTATTAATAAAGCCTTAACTATTACATTTGACTATCTATTACATATCTAGACTGCTATCGTCACACAGGGTGTACCAACAGACTCCCCCTTGACGATAGCTTCTAGTAAGATATTCATTAGTCTACAGAACTAGGCTTATTCAAAATACTATCTGCATACAGACCCTGCTCTACACAAACTTTGACAATCTTCTGAAACGTCCTTCCTTCAGATCTTCAGCCTTTATGATTAGAAAATTTGTTGATCATGAAGCTTCTTCAGGTCATCCTTGGAAAGGTTGACAAGATTGCAAAGGATCATATACTTTCAAAATTACCTTTTCATCTTGATCTTCCATTACTGCCTCGGCTGTCTCATTATCGACATACCACCACTTCATATTACTCAAAACATTTTGTGGCATTGGCTTTAGTGGAACTTTCTTTAGGCATCGAACCGGTTTGTAGAACATATTCATCCACGGCTTCCCAGTCAATGGATCTATTCTTGATTCATCCATGACTCTCTTTCCTAACCTTGCTTAATTCTATCGAACCCTCCAGACCGACCTTCTTTTCTGATTATTCTTGCTATCACTTCAGCATACTGGTCGTCTCCTAGGTTGATCAAATTTTTCCATGCCAGCTTCTTCACTTCACATTTAGGCAATGTATTGAAGACTTTAAGTTTTCTCTTTAGATACTGGAGCCCATCTCTTCTTTTAAGTACAAAAAGCTGTAATTCCCTGTCAAAGAACCAGCTAAGAATGCCTCTGATAGTTTTCCTGGGCTTGGCAATCTTATTTTCTCTTTTACAGCTAATTCAGTCTTGTTCTCTTCTTTCTTGAACCAGAGGTTCCTCTTTTCTTCTTTAGCTTGCTCCTTATCTGTCTCTTGAGTTACATCATCATTCGATTCATCATTAATTGTAGACTTCAGCATGTCTAGATCTAACAGATTCTGGTCTGTATTTACATATTGTTTAGTGATCGGTTGCCCCTGAATGACAATCTCATCTGCCTCGTATTCTTCATCAATCAAGACTTCATCATCTGACTTCCAGTTTAAAACATCTTCTGGAACAAACTCTCCTTCCTCAAGATCTTCTAAGTCATCCTCAAAGTCCAAAGTCACATCTTCATCGTCTAATCTGGCTAAGGCTCCAATCCTTTCTTGTTCAGTGAACTCTGACGCTTCGGGAGCCTTACCTCTTTCTTGACCGTCTCCTGAGCCTGATGATCCAAGCTCCCCTTGAACTTCAGCTTGCTGAGCAGTCTCATGTGGAAGATCTGCTAGCTCACTATCTTTCTTTTGAGTATCTGGGTCACCTCCTTCATCATCCACATCTCCACGGCTCCCCCTCAATTGATCACCCCTGCAATTATTCTCCCCCTGAGCTTGAAGATCTTTCAATATTTGCTCCACTAGGGTCTGAAGAGTTATGATATGAGATTGCTGGCCAGTAATAGTTTCTTGTTGGGCAGTCACTGTTTTGTTGTACTTGAACATTCTTGCAAAAGATGTTGGTGGATTTGCGGCTTCCTTTAAAACTTCTTCTGAACTTGAATCTGAATAGGATTCGGAAGCTGTCTCTACATGACCTTATGATGCCTCAGCTGCTATTGCTGGAGGCCGATAGTCATCTATATGCCTGAAAATGTCATCCATGTCGGAAGGCGGCTCTAAAATATTATGTACAAGCTCCTCAGTAATATTCTCCTGAGCTGCTGAGCCTTGGGCAAAAATCTCCTCTAAAGTCTACATCCTAGGGTCAGCCTGAGGTCCCGATGTGGAAGCCTCAACTGCCACTGTCGCTGTAGTTGTAGGAGGGACTTCCCGAGCAACCGGTGCTTGCTGTGCCGGTGCTTGTTGCTGTGGTGCTTCATTTATTCATTCATCTCCCCCTGGAGCGACAAAATCGGGATCGATGACTCCTCCAAATAACGGAGCCACTTGGGGCCTTACTTGTTCTTTCCTTGGTGAGTTATGAGATTGACAGTCTGCAAAGATTCTCTTATCGATAACAGCTACCGCAACCTGCTCTGGTAGTGCAGGTAGCTCTGGCAAGAAATGTCTGATGATCATCATTATAAACCTTGGATACATCAAAAATCTTACGCGGGCTAGAGCAGTGATTTGATGAACAAACTCCCCAAAGAAAAACTCAGAAAAGTTGTACGGCTTGTTGTAAACCAATGAGATCATGCCTGATTTCAGCTTGGTAACCATTGTATCAAAGCCAGCCTTCTTTGATGCAAAACACACCATTATTACATGCACCAGATATCTCCATTGGCCAATAAACCCACTCTTGACATATGATGCTTTTGTAATATCTTGAGCGTATCCCATCCGCAAGAAGGCTGATTGCCTGATGGACGCTGGAAAGTCAATGGGGCCATCTTCTTGGTCTATCGTCACCAACTGCAAAATAGAGCGTAAATGATCGGCTAAAAACACGATCGGTCGGCCACCGACTGTGGCCCTTAAAAGCGTCGGAACTGTAGTGCAGTCCACTTGTAGAGATTGCCAGAATTGGCGGACATATGGAAGAATAATCTGCGGGTTATGCATGAGAGCATACGCAACCCTTGACTGCGATAGGAATTCCAACATCTGTCTATATGGCTGAGCCTCTGCTAGCTTAAGATCAACAACCATAATCATATTATGCGTGTTGTAGAAAGCACGATCCGCCATATACACACAAATCAAATATTTAAACTGTTAGAAATTAAATTTTGAAAATTTTAAGTTATTCGAAGTTGATTAAGTTCGAACTTGGTTAAGTTCGAATTTAAACACCTTCGAACTTACTTAAATTCAAGAACATAAGTCCTTCGAACTTACTTAAGTTCGAACAGTCTATTGAACCTTCGAACCTATTTAAGTTCGAGAAACTTGTTCGAACATGTCTGTCTTCGAACTTACATATATTTTAAACAAGTTCGAACACCTAACAAGTTCGAACCTTGAAGAACAAGTTCGAATCCTGTTGAACAAGTTCGAAGTCGGCAATTTTAAACTTCAAAACCATGATTTAAACCTTTTTAGATTAAATTAACTGTTGAATCTAGTCCTAATAGGTTCTAATCAAGTTTATTAAGAATTAATTTTAAGTTTTATATCCTAAAACTTGTGATTTAAACAACCTAGTTTTTAGTTATACACAAACTCAAACTTACTCGATTTTAACAACTAAAAGGTCATAAAACTACACTTACTTAGTGAATGTTGATTAAGAACACCTAAGTGTATGGGTATGTTCGAGGTACAGAGGGTAAATTTCGAGGAATAGGCTTCAAATTTGGAAAACGGTATGTTCGAGAACAAGTTTGAGATCGCCTAATTAAGTTCGAGAGCAGAAGTTCGAGAGTAGGTGCATTAAATGAACACTGTTGACCTATTTATATCCAAACTACTTTGAACTTATATTAAGTTCGAACTACCATTAAGTTCGAATGTGGCTTCAAACTTAACTGTTGTTCGAACTTAATTGAAAATTTTGAGAATTAATGAATAAAATCCAACTTTTTCAACTTTTCAAATTGACGGAACTTTTTCAACTTTGCAAGACATTCACACTAAGCAACAGATTATCACACAATTTTGTTTCTATTGGGCACAAAAAGGCCTCAGTCAAACCTGTTCTACATCTTAGGGGGAGATTTTTAATCAAACCTATTTGATGCACTTAAAGGTATAATTTAAGGCTAGTTAATGCCTTATTGAAACCTGAAAAGTGATTCGCAATATAAGTTAAAGTTGTTTACCCTATTGCATTTGCTGCAACTAAGGCAGATTGTCCAAGTTGTTCATTCTATTGAACACGCTGGACATAAACTGTCTACGCCGCTCTATCCTGTTGAGCAACTTGGACAAATACTAAGTGTTTTGTTCTTTGTGAACAGAATGAACAGGCCAAACACTCTATGGAATATGTTTCCATGTCCTTATATATTGTTATGGACTACAAGATCAGTTACAAAGTCAAAGACAAATTGGAAAAACAGAAGCTGCAAAAGTTGCCTACGCTGTTCTGTTACATGAAGAAGACAAAGGGATATCTAAAATGGGTGATAGACCATTTCTTATATCAAAATGGCCTTAACAAAAGATGAAAGGTTAAAAGTTGACATTCCTCTTTTAGTTAAAGGCTTCTGCAACAGAGACAAAAAGAAAAAGACAAAGATTCTCCCATGTAAAGATAAGTCTGCTTTATCTGAATGTGTAGAAAAGTTGTTTTGTCTTTTTGGAAAGACATCTCACAATCTCTTTGTCCAATGAGAAAGCTTCACTGAGATTCTCAGTGAGAGTATAAAAGGAAGCTTCTAAGGAATGTGAGATAACCAATAGTGAGAAATTTAGATCGTGCATAGAAGTGTGTTTTTCATGAATGCAAGTCTGCTTGAATAAAACAGTAACGTGTGTCCAAGTTGTTCTTAATCAAGTTGTCCATCTGTGTCTTGTAAAAAGTGAGTTCATCTTAGTGAGTGTTATCATTGTACCTAGTCTGAGTGTCTTAGATTAGTTAAACATCTGTTTTATCGGTCATCTCAGCTTGAACCATTTCGCAGTTCAAGCTTGTTTGTAATTAACACTTGTTGATAATATACACAAACATTGAGAAAAGAGTGTTGAGTTTTAATTTGTTGTATTCACCCCCCCCCCCCGCCCCATCTACAGCTTAGAACAATACACTAGGGAAACCTTTTGGGACCTACAACTGGTATTAGAGCAGATAGAGAGTGAGTTAACTCTAGATCTCTCATTCTCCCTATTTTCCCTTGGACAACAGTGCTTCCAGCTCCTCCTCCTACTATGACAATGGTTCAATGGCCAAACCACCCAAGTTCAATCATCAAGACTTCTCTGGTTGAAAGTGTAGAATGATGCTCTACTTAGAGAATCTGGATGTACAACTGCCAGAGATAGTAATGGAAGGTCCCTATGTACCAACTTCTGTTACTACTATCAATCCTGCTGCTGAAGGAGCTGCCCCTGAGATCAGAACCTTTGAAAAGGCAAAATCTCAATGGTCTAGTGAAGGCCAGGAACAACCTGGTTACTTCTCATCCTGATGATGTGTTCAAACAGGTTGAGAAAATGAAGACTGCAAAGGACGTGTGGGATACTTTGTGTGTCGTCTATGATGGTCCCACTATCACATTGGATAACAAGATCAACAATCTTGTTAGACAGTATGAACTCTTCTTTGCAAAGCCAAAGGAGTCTCTCACTGAAACCTATACCAGATTCACTGCTCTAATCAATGATCTCAACGCTGTTGGAATCACTAAGGACAGCTTAACTGTGGTAAACAAGTTCTTGGACATTCTGCCTGAAGAATGGAATTATTTTTCTACTATTTTAAGTAACCCAGGCACCATCAAAGGGTATGGATCTTGTAAATTTGTATGGATCCTTACTAAATGATGAGCAGTCAAGACAATAGAAAAGAAATGCCTTGGAGATGTCCAAAAGAGGTGCTGCCTTAGTGGCCTGCGTGAGACAACCTGCTGGTCAGGTGTGTGCTGTGTTCACACAAGCTGATCAATAGGCTGATGATGAAAGGAAAGAAATGTCTGAGGAGGAAGACTGTGAAGATCTTACTGAATTAGATGATGAGCAAATGATTGCTATGCTTGTCAGAAAATTCAATAAGAAGAGGCTTGGTGGAAAAATGCTGCAGAGGAAGTGAGGTGCTGTAAAAAAGAAAGCATTTGACGAAACTAAGTCAGAGTGCTTTAAATGTGGCAAAACTGGCCATATAGCTGCTGACTGTGTGTCTAAAGTTTTTGGCGCTCATCATCCTAACCATACAAGACAAAAAAGAATGATGGCTACGGGGTTAAGTACCTAATGGCCATGGCTAAGCTGAGGAAGTTGGAAGACTCAATCGCTTCCAACAAGCAAAAGGGACTTATGGCTGAGACAGGGAGGAATCTGACTCATCATCAGATGAAGAAGATAACAACTGTCTGATGGCCAACACTGATGTCCCATCAACAAGCAACTTCAAACAAGACCTGGCTGAAGCTGAGGCTCTCAGCAACGTGGAAAACTGGAACCCAACAATGATGTATAATGTAAAAAATTTTATGGATTACATTTCTGATGAAAAAGTTAAAATGTTTGAAAATCTGCTTGTTGATCTAAAAGCTGCTATTGAGAATCATAATGTTTTGTTGTCTGAAACATTATGGATACATTTTCAATATCGATAATGTTTGAATCATAATGTTTTGTTGATCTAAAAGCTGCTATTGAGAATCAAAAGTTAAAAGTACACGTACCATATAGACAATTAAAAAAGTAGACGTACCATATCGGTACATTTTCAAATGTAGGTTGCCATTGTATGGCTTTACCCAAAATAAAAACTAGTAAACTGGACAGCTTCCATAAGTTGGCAACTGAACTTGATGAATTAAAACACATCAATTCCATTTTATTAGAAGAAAAGAGAGAAACAGACACAAAACATGTCAAGCTTCAAAAGATTGTTGACTCTTGGTGCCAATCTGCACAAAAAGTCAATCATTATATCAGTCAATAGATCCCTGCTCAAATCCAAGCCTATATTGGAGGGGATCTTGACAAAGCAGCTTCAATTGTTGAGATAAATAATCTGGAAAAAGACTTATCCACTCTTGGTGAGCTTCTAAGTACCTTCATTCAGAAAGTAGATGGTAAGCTAGTCTCAACAAATAGGTTTGTCAGGCCTCAAAACACTGATAGCTTGTGTGAAAAAGCTCTAAAAATTGACGCTGGAATGTGTTCTCTATCAAATAAGTATGCTAAGTGCTCAGCTGGTTCACACAAGCAAAAGAAGGGAAAACAAGCTCAAGCTGCAGCTTTGGACACTAAACCTGTTAACAAGACAGATTCTGGGTCCAAAGCTGATGGTAAGAGACCTGTTAATCCTTTTGATGTTAAACATTTTGAGAAAAAGTTTTCAAAAGGTAAGCAGCCTACTTTCAACAGCAGTAAGTCTCACGTTGAAAGTAAATCTGTTGTGGTTGCAAATAAATTATTAAATCATAGTGGAAAATTGGTTATAAATGAAGGTAAGTCTTTCAAAACCAAAAGTGGTGATTATGTTGATAGGCAACATCCATCACAACTCAGTAACGGCAAAGGCAAAGCCATTGCTCAACCTGAGAAAGTTGGGAATTAGTTTCCCAAACCTATGGAAGGTCAAAGGCCAATCAAACTTCCTATATTTGATATTTCTGTCCTCCTAAGAGGAAAGAGGATACAGGTAAATCTGTTGCTGTTGTACCTTCCACTCAAAGTGTTGACTCTTCTAAAATCAGTAATAAGTTTCCTATATCTGCTGAGAAGCTCAACAAAAATGTTTCAGAATGTGTTTCTGGAAGTACTTCTTCAAAAAAGACCAAAAAGAGAAAATGTTATAAATGTGGGAAGAAGACACACATGGCCAAAGACTGTCCTGAAACTGAGGACATGAGGCCTACTGACTCGCTAGTTCCAACATTGCAAAAACCAGCAGTGTTGGAAGTAACATGGTCAATGAGGATAGTATCCAAGCTGATACAATCCAAATAGGAAATATTAGTGTTGATCTTATTGGTCCATCAACAAATGTTGATGAAGTAGGAGAACTCATCCGTATGATGAGTTCCCCTATAATTAACTAATATTTTCCCATCACACTCTGCAGGTCAAACAACCATCCCAGGTTTGGTACTTGGACAGTGGCTGCTCAGGCCACATGACAGGTTGCAAGGATCTGCTGAGTGATCTCAGGCCTAAAAAGGGTCAAAAGTCACCTTTGATGACAATGTTCAAGGATCCACAGAAGGATATGGAACCCTTCAAGCTGGTGCTGCAATATTCAAAAGAGTAGTCTATGTGTCTGGGCTGAAACACAATCTTGTAAGCGTAAGTCAAGTATGTGATGCTGGCTACAAGGTTAAGTTTTATGAGCACCTGGGTTACATATTGGACTCCCAAGGCAAAGTTGTGTTGTGTGCACAAATGAAGAAAGGTGTATATGTTGTCGACATGAAATCTGTTGATCCCACAACTGACACCTGCTTTATCTCCAATTGCAATGCAGACCTGAATTGGTTATGACACAAAAGGCTGTCACACCTGAACTTCAAGAAATCAACAAACTCTGTAAGAAAGAGTTGGTAACAGGTTTGCATTCTATAACCTTTGTTAAGGATAAACTTTGCACAGCTTGTGAGAAAGGCAAGAAGAGAAAAATATCCTTTAAATCTAAGAATAAATTTTCTATTGATACTCCTTTCTTCTTAATCAACATGGACTTGTTTGGACTAGTCAGTGTCCCAAGTCTACGAGGTAGAAGATACACACTACTAATGGTTGACGAGTTCTCCGGGTTTACATGGGTGATCTTTCTGAAGAGCTGTAACAGCCCGTAATTTATTATATATAAATTACAGCATCAAACCTGGAGTATTTAAATGATTTTGTTTAAAATATTAGTAATTAGCTGAAAACATGCATTATAGATGGTTAATTATATTAAGTTATAATTAATTATGAAAACTTGCCCAAATTAGCTGAAATAAATTTAATAATTTTAATAATTAAATTTAGCTAATTGACAAATTAAAGACTTGAAAATGACAAAATGGACTAAAATGAATAAAATTAGTCTAAAAATATAATTCTAGCAAAACTAGAACATCCTTACTATTATTTGCATCTGAAAATGCAAATCAGATTCATTAAGAGTAAAAATGGCCAACTCCTAAAATTTAGCTAGAAAAATCAGATTTTCTCTATTTTCTTATAAATAGAGTATGTAAACTCCTTAATTTGTTTAGCCAAAAATTCTGATTCTCCCCTTGAGACTCTCTCTCTCTCTATAATTTGAACTTCTCTCTAACTTTTCTCCTAAACGGCTCAACGAAATCTCGTGATTTATACGTAATCGGATAGATATCGTCGACCTCTACCATATTCTGCCATTGCATGATCGATTCCTTTCTGATTTGAGGTATGTTCGAACCCTTCTTCTTTCTTCTTGTTTCGATTTTGGTGATGAAATTCGAATTTCCTCAATTCTTCTTCATTCGAACTTGATTTGTTCTCGATTAGGACTTGATTTTGTTTGGGAAACGTCTATAATCATCCAAACTCGTATGCTATAGCTTGGACAAAGGTTAGTGACGATTTCTCCCTTATTTATGTTCAATTTTATTTGCGGTTGTATTTTGAACCTAAAGACCCGAAATATTGATGTTTGGATATGTAATAAACTCGACAATGTGTGAGAAATGAACTTGAAATGAACCTATAAATGTTCCTTGACGTTTTTGAAAAATTGATCTACAAATGCATGCTTAAATGATGAACAAGAAGAACAAATTCGAGAGAACCATGAACAAACTCGAATTCATCATCAGATTAGGTTCGAAATTGGTTAAATTAATGACTTTTGGTATGCAAAGGGACTAAATTTGAAACTCCCTAAACTAGAACCCTAAATTCGAACCTATTACCTAAATTCGAACCCTAATTCGAATTTACCCCCTAAAATTGAAGTCTAAATTTGAATTACCCTAAAATCGAAGCATAAGTTCGAAGAACACCTTAAATTCGAAGCCCAAGTTCGAAACTTGTTTAGTTCAAGCCAAAGTTAAATTCGTAAATCAGATTAAGTTCTTCATCAGCCTTATGTTGTGCATAACTGTAATTGAAAGCATCTTATTTTACGATTATTATAAAACTCACAAGTTTTATAGATTCATGACCATTTTATTCTCAATTATTTAAACAGGTACCATATGAACCCTCGACTTTGGGACTAAACTTAAAACATGAAAACTTTTGTGTTAATGTTATGAACCCTTAGAATGTGAACAACATGATTTGCTTTGCTAATACTATGGTTGGCTTTATATTAAGGCCATATCTCTGTAAATCAAATGAAACTATAGGAATCTGATATGAACTGAAGGTTATACCCTGGTATAGACCTAAAGGAGTTCCGGTTGACCTAATTGACCAATGATAAGAGTAGGCTCACTCTGGGACATTAGGAACTACCACAGACTCGACAATAAGACATGATAATAACCTAATAATATAATTAGGGTTATATAGATCATATATAAACTTGACATTGATATGCCAGACTTGAAACTGAACTGCAGGAACCAGCCGGTTTGACAGAGTAAATTGGACGGCTTAATTCGTTAAGCACTAATTGACTAAGTTACATTGCTCATGACTACTGTGAGTGACAGATTACATTAAGTACACGCATATGTTTCAATACTTATTGGTGATTGTTACTGAATTGTATGGAAACATCTGCTATTGCTGCATGTTTCTTGAATACTTTATTGTATGATAGAAACTTACTTTTGACATTGTTGTAATTAGATATCTGATATGCCTTGGACTGCATGTTCACTTTTACTTTCGATGTAAATACTTAACATGCTTGCTGATTACTTGTTGTTGAACATTTGCATCTGCATACTGCATTTACTGTTCTGACCGAATGTGAGATCACCATTCACAGGAAGGAATTCTGCAGATTCCTTTCCTATTTGATCGTTTCCATACGTTTCCCGTAGGGCTTCGGCCTTATACACAGGAATACAGATTTGGCTGATCTCCCAAATCTTTTGCCGTCTCTGACGTGTTGACTTGACGACATGAGCTGATAGTATTATATATATGTGTGGAAGCTAATGGAACTCTGTTAACTCACTAAGCAATGTTAGCTTACTCTGTCATGACAAGTCTCTTTACAGGAAAAGCTGATAAGGGCAAGACCATAGCAGGTAGTTCGTCCCAGGCTAAGTGAACTTGGATATTTGATGAATGCAGACTTTTGGACTTATTGCTGATGCCTATTTTTGTAAAGATTATTGCGGTCTCTGGTAGCTTGTTCAAGCTTCCGCACTCTGATTGAAGATTTTAGAAGCTAGATTAGACCACCATCATATCTTTATATATTTTGTAATTAAGTATCTTAAAGCAACTTGAATCAGGTAATTGGACCTGTGGCATCAGAAAATAGTAATATTTATTACTTAATGAAATGTATTTTCAGAAATTATGACGTGTACTGTTTGTGGTAACTTGGGTGTTACAAAGTTGGTATCAGAGCAACAGTTTAATCATCGGATTGGCCACCCGATACTTAAACTACTGGTATGGTATGGACTATGTGACTCTGAATTCCCGAACAAGTCACGGAGGCCTAGGGTAACCTAATAAGTAAAGGACTACCCACACAACTTGACCTAAGATAGGCAATTGATGACTGATAGGACGGGGGAAAGACTGACTGCTTGATACTGACTTGACTTTGTGTCAGCTTGACTGGTTGCTTTCATGATAATGTAATTATATGATTATCTGACGTAGGCATTATGATACGCATTGTGTTTATTTGAATCAGGTTATAATAATTATTTTCTTTATACTTTCAGCCAATGGCTGATAAGAATCCGACAGTTGCTGGTACTTTGATTGTTGGTAAAGCTGCAGATGCTGCGGCTGATCAACATAAGGAGTCTGTTCATGTAGAAGACTTAGGCACTGACCCTGAAAATACTGCTAATGACTCAAGCAGTACTGCCATGCCTGTACCTCCTCAGCAGGCTCAATTAATTGATCTTGTTCACAAGTTGAATGAGGATAATCGTAGGCAAATGCAGCTTATGATGGATAGGAATCGACTGTAGATTGATATGTCGGTTGAAGACCGATTTAAGGAAATTAACGACTTACTTACTAAGGGTAAAGCGGTTGTGCAAATTGAGCGAGCATGTCCTTTTATTGCTAAATCTGTTAAGAAAGAAAAATCTGAGAAATCTGGGAAGGATAAGGCGGAAAAGAAGAATGAAAGTTCAAGTAAAGGAGATAAGCAGTCTTCTAAGAAGGCTAAATCATATGCTGTGACTTCAACACCACGGTCTGCTTGTCCTCGCTGCAAGCAAATTAATGAGGGAAAATGTGATCCTGCATTTGTCAAGTGCTACTACTGTAGACAGAATGGTCACGACAGGTCGGAATGTCCCAAGCGCAGTGAGGCTTGCCGTAACTGCATCACGGTGGGGCACCATGCTAAAGATTGTACCCGGCCCCGATTTGTTCCTCCGTCTGCATCTTCACCCCAACAATCGGTCAAGGGTTCTTCTGCTCTGAGGAATCAACCGAGGTCCTTTCAGATGACAGTCGAAGAGGCAAAAGAAACTGCTGATGGCGTCACCGGTACATTTCTTGTCAACTATATACCTGCTTTAATGTTATTTGACTCTGGCTCTAATCTGTCATTTGTTTCCGAAAAGGTTGCTAATCAGTTTGATTTTGCTCTGGTAATGTTACCTGTACCTTTAGACATAGATCTGCTAGCTCAAACTTTGTGTCTGTAAATAGAGTCTTTCGTTCTTGTAAACTTGTAATTGATGACCTCTCCTCGGACATTGACTTGATACCGATGCGGATTAGAGAGTTCGACGTTATAATAGGAATGGACTGGCTCATGATGAACAATGTTGAAATCCTTTGTGCTAAGAGGATAATTAGAATAAGAACCCCCGAAGGAAGTGAGCGTTACGTTTATGGTGATAGAAAAACTCAAGATTTAGGTCTCATTTCTGTAATGAAAGCCCAAAAATGCCTAACCAAAGGTTGTTCCGCTTATTTGGCATATTCCATAGATGCTAAAGAAGTTAAAATGATCGTGTCTGAAGTGCCTGTAGTTCAGGAATTCCCTGATGTATTCCCGGATGACATCTCTGGATTGCCACCAGATCGACAAATCGAATTCCATATTGACCTTGTACCGGGTGCAACTCCAATCGCAAAAACTCCTTACCGTTTTGCTCCGAATGAAATGAAGGAAATGATGAGTCAAAGGGTTTATCCGTCCGAGTAATTCTCCTTGGGGTGCTCCGGTTCTATTTGTTAAGAAGAATGATGGTACCTTTCGCATGTGTATCGATTATCGGGAGCTAAATAAAGTAACTATTGAGAACCGATACCCACTGCCTAGAATTGACGACTTGTGTGATCAACTGCAAGGGGCTAGCTATTTCTCGAAGATTGATCTTTGATCTGGATATCATCAGCTCAAGGTATTCGAATCTGACGTTCCGAAAACTGCATTTCGCACTCGTTGTGGCCATTTTGAATTTCTAGTAATGACGTTCGGTCTCACAAATGCCCCGGCCGCATTTATGGACCTCATGAATAGGGTATGTAGACCAATGTTGGACAACTCAGTTATAGTCTTCATTAATGACATTTTGATTTACTCTAAGTTTGAATCTGACCATGCGATGCATTTACGAGAATTGCTATAATTGTTACGTAAAGATTGACCTTACGCAAAATTCTTCAAATGTGAATTGTGGTTACGCCAGGTGCAATTTTTGGGACACGTTGTCTCAGGTGATGGAATTGCCGTGAATCCATCAAAGGTAGATGCGGTTCAGAAATGGGAGGCACCAAATAACGTATCTAAAATTCAAAGTTTCTTGGGATTAGCGTGTCATTACCGAAGATTTATCCGTGATTTCTCCAAGATTGCGGTACCTTTAACTAGCCTGACAAAGAAAGAAGTTAAGTTTGATTGGAATGAATCTCAAGAACGAGCCTTTGAGACTCTGAAGTGTAAGCTAATTGAAGCAACGATTCTGGCCTTACCTGAGGGTAATGACGATTTTGTAGTCTATAGTGATGCTTCAAAGATGGGATTAGGCTGTGTGCTGATGCAACGGGATAAAGTAATTGCCTACGCATCAAGGCAACTAAAGGCGCATGAAAAGAATTTCCGACGCATGATTTGGAGCTTGCAGCCGTAACCTTTTGTGACACCCTTGCCACAACAACCACCAAACACAATACACCCAGGATTAATCACCAACATACAATAACATAATGATCTGATAACCTAAATTAAGTGCGGAAGCATTTAAAACATAAATGCGTAGTGCAATAAGTGTTAAACACCCTACGGTGCTATCAGGTACCAAGTCTAGGTCTACACACCCATACATTTATTACAATCATCCAAAATATATTACAACATTTGTCCCACAATATAATTACCGATTAAATAGCAGATCTCTTCCAAATCTTCCAAATCGACCTAACTAGAAGGTCCAGCAGTAGATTTTCCTTCGCCTGTAAAAATACAACAACTAAAACGTAAGCGAATGCTTAGTGAATACAAAGATTGCGCATATTATAAATATTTATGAAGCCCAAGAGTAACCCCGACGACAAACGTCGTATACTCTCTTCGTACACCAAGTACGGACCAGAGCCGCAGCCCCTTCGAGCCCAAGGCTCGGCATTTACACATACCATCTGAGACAAACGAACGATCGGGGATGACATACTGCCTACCGGACCTGGAGGGATCAGCTCCAGCGTCATATAGCGCAGTAACATCAGAGTAATCGATGCGACCCACCGGTCCATCAGTAGATGCACAACAATCGAACGGACATGCAACAAGTAAGAATGTGCATCTAAATCTACGCAAGTTAGTAGAAATCCAACCAAACAAGTGAAACAACAGGTCTCAGCAGGCAAAGCTTAACATAAATCATATATAATCATGCGAAATCTACTGTACTCACAGTGGGTGCGTAATTATCTTTTAACCAATATTATCTCTCTTCGGGCTTTCAACCGGATTCCACCAAGTACCCCACTGTGGGTTAAACAACACCACAAGGGACCTGTTATATCAATTACAACAAATTCCTCATATCATTATCCGTTTAATTCATAAAAATCAAGTCTCGTAAGTTTTGCAACGTTTTCCCCCATTTCGGGTCTACATTCAAATTTAACCCATAACTAAGTTTGAAACCCATTTCAAGTTCACAACTTGACCTTTGAATAATTCTTGCCATTTTATGTGTTGTGTATAAGTTCCATTCAAATTATACAAGTTTAGAGAGTACATTTCTCAATTTTAGGCATTAAACTCGAATTTTACACATCAGATTCGAACCCTTAGGACAGATTCGAACCCCCCCCCCCATCAGATTCGAATTCATCTTCGAATCTGATGTCAGATTCGAGTTCATCTTCGAATCTGATGTCAGATTCGAGGCCTCCCTTAGAATCTAATAGTACAACTTCGAATCTAGCACCAAACTCGAGTCTGTTCTTACATTTCGACTCTGTTCTTGACATATTCGAGTCTGTTCATCATTTCAACTTAAATCCTTCATTTCTAAGGCCTAAAATCAGTGTTATATCATGTATGATGCATATATTCGATTCTACTATGCATATAGTATCATAATCCAGCAACATTTCAATCAAAAACAAGCTTAAATATGCATAAAATGATAGATTCGAGATTCATGTTCTTCAAAACCGAAACCATAACTTAAAAAGGATCGATTCTTACCTCAATTCGCACGAAATCTGAAATCCGTTTGTAGATTACTGTTGTACTCCTCGATACCTTTCCGATAACTTATAATTCTCGAAAATCCGACGGTCGGTTTGTGATTTATCTTAGAGAGATGTAGAGAGAAAATTTCTAGAGAGATAGAGTAGAGAGAGAGTGTAAACTAGAAAATGAAGCCTATTGCCCTTTATATACTATTTTCGTCATTTTTGCACATTTCACCACTCAAGCTAACCGGTTCCATAAAATACTGATTTAATCTTAGAATTGTTATAAATAACTTTTATAATCTTAATTTTCCACAAAATTGATTCTGAGTTCAATTTTCTCAAAAATAGCAACAAACTTTGCTAAATATCCAATATGCATAATAATCTCCCAAATTCAACTTAAATACATAACTTTCCACCTAATTAATCAAAATACATCAAAAATAAGTCCGAGGATGTTACAGCATGGGCTCCACCACGCTCAACTTCGTCCTCGAAGTTACTCGGACTCAAACAACTTCGGATACTTTCTTAACATTTCCGACTTAACTTCCCACGTATGATTTGCTCCTTTATGATGCTTCCAGCGTATAAGCACCATTTCTATCTCCTTGCTCCTTAATTTCTTCAACTTAGTATCCAGTACACACTCCGGCTCTTCTACATACCGGAGCCTTTCATCAACTTGCAGTTCAGTATGGTCAGCCCAATCCTCGTTTCCAGTGTTAAACGATTTTCGAAGATTCCCAACATGAAATACTGGATGTACGCCCGACATCCCTTCAGGCAATTCTAATCGATATGACTGATTTCCAACTTTTTCAACAATTTTAAAGGGTCCGACAAATCTCGGAGCCAATTTGCCCCTCTTAACAAAACGAGTAACACCCCTCATGGGTGATACTTTCAAATAGACCCAGTCATTCACTTCAAAATTGATCGGCTTGTGCCTCCGATCATAGTAGCTTTTCTGACGATCCTGGGCCGCCTTCATGTTCTGCCTAATCAACTGTATCTTCTCGTTTGTTTCCTGAAGCAAGGCCGGCCCAGCGATTGGTGTTTCACCCGTTTCTCTCCAACATGTAGGAGTCCTACATTTCCTTCCATACAAAGCCTCGAACGGAGCTTTCTTGATCGTAGCGTGGTAACTGTTGTTATACGAAAACTCTATGAGTGGCAGATGATCGTCCCAATTGCCACCGAGATCTAACACACACGATCTCATCATGTCTTCAAGCGTTAAGATGGTCCGCTCACTCTGACCATCAGTTTGCGGGCGGTAAGCTGTACTCATTGCTATCCTTGTCCCTAACCCTTCTTGCAAAGCCGACCAAAAATTTGAAGTAAACCGGCTGTCCCGGTCCGATACTATGGACTTAGGCACTCCATGCCTAGAAACAATCTCGTCCATATATATTTTAGCCAACTTTTCTAAAGAGTAACTTTCTCTTATCGGTATAAATTGTGCGGACTTAGTTAATCTATCGACTATCACCCAAACTGCATCATGTTGACGCCTAGTCTTCGGCAGTTTTGTAACAAAATCCATAGTAATGTGCTCCCACTTCCATTCCGGAATGGGAAGCGGTTGCAGACTGCCATAAGGTTGCTGATGCTCGGCCTTTACCAACCGACAAGTTCGGCATCTTTCTACATATTGTCCTATGTCCCTCTTCAATCCCGGCCACCAAAAGTCTGCCTTTAAGTCGTTGTACATCTTTGTGCTCCCGGGATGTACAGAAAACTTAGATTGATGTGCCTCCTCAACGATCACATTTCTCATACCACCATATTTCGGCACCCAAATTCTTCCATAAATTCCTTTCAATCCCGACTCACTTGTTTCCATGTTCTTAACTTGTACTTTAATATCCTCAGCACCAATATTTTCATCTTTCAAGGCTTCTTCCTGAGCGGCCTTGACATCATCAATTATCGTGGAGGTCAGCATTGTAGACGTCATCATATAACAGAAATCTTTAGCATACGCTTTCCGGCTCAAGGCATCGGCTACTACATTAGCCTTCCCGGGGTGATAAAGGATTTCACAATCATAATCCTTTATTAACTACATTGATCGTCTCTGCCTCATATTGAGCTCCTTCTGACTGAAAATATATTTCAAACTCTTATGGTCCGTGTATAATTGGCACTTAGTCCCGTAAAGATAATGCCTCCATAACTTCAATGCGAATGTTACCGCAGTTAACTCGAGATCATGAGTCGAATAATTCTTCTCATGCTGCTTCAACTGTCTTGAAGCATACGCTATAACCTTTCCACGCTGCATCAATACAGCACCTAATCCCAACCTTGAAGCATCGGTATACACCACGAAGTCCTCATTACCTTCCGGTAAAGCAAGTATCGGTGCTTCACTCAAAGTCTTCTTTAAAACGTCAAACGCCTCTTGCTGCACAGTCTCCCAAACAAAAGGCGCATTCTTCTTCGTTAAAGCAGTCAAAGGAACTGCAACCTTAGAAAAATCTTTGATAAATCTCCGATAGTATCCTGCCAACCCAAGAAAACTCCTGATTTCCGTAGCTGATTGTGGCGGTTCCCAATTTCTTATAGCCTCAACTTTAGCTGGATCAACCGAAATCCCAGCTCCAGATATAACATGTCCTAGAAACTGTATCTGTTGTAGCCCAAACTCGCACTTTGAGAACTTGGCGTACAACCTTTCTCTTCTTAACAACTCCAACAGTTCTCTCAGATGTTCAGCATGTTCTGCTTCAGACTTAGAATATACCAGTATATCATCAATAAACACTATCACCGACTTATCCAACATCGGTCTACAAACCCTATTCATCAAGTCCATAAAGACAGCTGGGGCGTTAGTTAATCCAAAAGGCATTACCAGAAACTCGTAATGTCCATACCGAGTCCTGAATGCTGTCTTTGGCACATCTTCCTCTCGAACCTTCAATTGATGATATCCCGATCTCAGATCAATCTTAGAAAATACACTAGCGCCATGTAACTGATCAAACAAGTCGTCTATCCTCGGAAGAGGATACTTGTTCTTAATCGTCAACTTGTTCAGTTCCCGGTAATCTATGCACATCCTCATCGTGCCATCCTTCTTCTTTACAAACAACACCGGAGCTCCCCATGGCGATGAACTCGGCCGAATGAAGCCCTTATCCAACAATTCCTGAAGTTGTGTCATCATTTCTTTCATCTCGGTTGGGGCAAGACGATAAGGAGAACGAGCTACCGGTGCAGCTCCAGGGATCAAGTCAATCCTAAATTCAACTTGTCTCTCAGGCGGCACGCCAGACAAGTCTTCCGGAAACACATCCGGGAATTGTGAAACAACCGGCACATCGGCCAAAGTTCTCTTCTCAGCCTTAGCATCAATCGCGTATGCTAAGTATGCATCACATCCCTTTGCAACAAGCTTTCGAGCTTTTGCAATAGTCAGCAAACACAGATCCCCGCTTCTCCTATCCCCATATATACATATCTCACGCCCCTCCGGGGTAGTTATCTTTATCATTCGGCTCCTACACACTATGTGGGCTTCATTCTCGATCAACCAGTCCATCCCGACTATGACATCAAACTCACTGAATTCTATCGGTATCAAGTCCAAATTGAAGACTACATCTTCAATTACTAACGTGCAGTTACGGTAGACATGATCTACTTTTACTAGAGTGTTGCTAGCAGTTTCTATATCAAGAACAGCAGATAATCTAGATAGTGGCATGGCAATTCTTTGTGCAAACATAGTAGAAACAAACGACCTATTGGCACCCGAATCAAATAAAACTCGTGCAGGCATAGAATTAACTATGAACGTACCCGTGACGACCTCCGGATTTTCCCTTGCTTGCTCTGCAGTTATCTGAAAAGCACGAGCAGGTGCCCTCTGTGACTGACCCCGGCGGTTAACTGAACCACCACTCGAACCTCCAGACGAGCGTGTTGATGATGGGACAGCAGCCGTTGGAGCATTCTTTCTACAATTCCTGCTATAGTGACCCCACACCCCACACTTATAGCAAGCATCACCCTTCCTTGGGCAGTCATTCTGAAAGTGTCCCAGCTCCCCACAGCAAAAACAAGCACGTCCGTTAGGGCATTTGCCAAAATGCTCCAAGTGACATTTATTGCAGTATTGTGGTTCGGTGTTGATAGAGTATGCACGAGCACGACCGCGATCAGAAGAACCAGATGGTCGGCGAAAAGACTGCTGTGACGAGTATTGTGAAGACCGGGAAGATCCCGAGTATCCTCCCTCCCTTTGGCGCTTCGGCGGTGACGGCTGTGTCGGATTGGTGGAAGCAGCAGCAGACCCAACAGAGTAGCCCGACATAATCAAAATCTGCTCTACATTTCTGGCAGCCTCAAGTAAGCCAGCAAATGTAGGGTAGCGGACGTTGCTCATAACCCTCCTAATCTCAATGTCAAGACCAGCCTCGAACCTGGTCACTTTCCTCTCTTCAGTGTCCACCTGATGAGGTGCGAACAGACTTAACCTCGTGAACTCCACAGCATATTGGGACACCGTCTTAGTCCCCTGTACCAGTGCCATGAACTTTGCTTCCAACCTCCGGCGCTCATCAACCGGACAGTACTGCTGAGTGAACAGATCCTTGAACTCAGCCCAAGTCATAACAGAAATCTTCTCCAATGTCAAAGCGTTCACCATGGCATTCCACCACATAATTGCGTCATTAGTGAACATAGCAGTAGCATAGCGAACCATGTCCTTCTCAGCACAGTCGCTGATTCGGAATGTTCGTTCAGTTGCTGTTATCCATTCCAGCGCGGCAACAGCATCTCCTAGTCCATTAAACTCCACAGCCCCATTTCCTTTAAAGTCCTTAAAACGACAACCTCGGGGTTTGTTAGATGACCCAGTGTTGTCATCTTGTTCCTCATTGTTACCCCCTTCCTTCTCCTTGTTCTTTCTCTTTTCCTCTCTTCTTTTAGCATCGGCCTCATCTCGAGCCCGAAACTGTTCTTGAATCATTCGATTCTGCTCAGCCATCATGGCTATCTGGCTTCCTCAGGTGTCATTCCTCCAGACATGTTCTGAAATACGAAACATATAACTTATTTAGCAACATGTCATAAATTTAAAGACACCATTCATTTGTCCCGTATGATAATCAATTTCTTATAATTACTAGATCATAACCTATCTTAGTTCAGATCATTACTTAGCATCACTACATATCATCACCTAATGTTTGAGATCAAGACCTCACGGACACTTGAATCTCAAACTACTGCTTTGATACCATCTCGTGTGACACCCTTGCCACAACAACCACCAAACACAATACACCCAGGATTAATCACCAACATACAATAACATAATGATCTGATAACCTAAATTAAGTGCGGAAGCATTTAAAACATAAATGCGTAGTGCAATAAGTGTTAAACACCCTACGGTGCTATCAGGTACCAAGTCTAGGTCTACACACCCATACATTTATTACAATCATCCAAAATATATTACAACATTTGTCCCACAATATAATTACCGATTAAATAGCAGATCTCTTCCAAATCTTCCAAATCGACCTAACTAGAAGGTCCAGCAGTAGATTTTCCTTCGCCTGTAAAAATACAACAACTAAAACGTAAGCGAATGCTTAGTGAATACAAAGATTGCGCATATTATAAATATTTATGAAGCCCAAGAGTAACCCCGACGACAAACGTCGTATACTCTCTTCGTACACCAAGTACGGACCAGAGCCGCAGCCCCTTCGAGCCCAAGGCTCGGCATTTACACATACCATCTGAGACAAACGAACGATCGGGGATGACATACTGCCTACCGGACCTGGAGGGATCAGCTCCAGCGTCATATAGCGCAGTAACATCAGAGTAATCGATGCGACCCACCGGTCCATCACTAGATGCACAACAATCGAACGGACATGCAACAAGTAAGAATGTGCATCTAAATCTACGCAAGTTAGTAGAAATCCAACCAAACAAGTGAAACAACAGGTCTCAGCAGGCAAAGCTTAACATAAATCAGATATAATCATGCGAAATCTACTGTACTCACAGTGGGTGCGTAATTATCTTTTAACCAATATTATCTCTCTTCGGGCTTTCAACCGGATTCCACCAAGTACCCCACTGTGGGTAAAACAACACCACAAGGGACCTGTTATATCAATTACAACAAATTCCTCATATCATTATCCGTTTAATTCATAAAAATCAAGTCTCGTAAGTTTTGCAACGTTTTCCCCCATCTCGGGTCTACATTCAAATTTAACCCATAACTAAGTTTGAAACCCATTTCAAGTTCACAACTTGACCTTTGAATAATTCTTGCCATTTTATGTGTTGTGTATAAGTTCCATTCAAATTATACAAGTTTAGAGAGTACATTTCTCAATTTTAGGCATTAAACTCGAATTTAATGGGTTAGATTCGAAATCAAGCATCAGATTCGAACCCTTAGGACAGATTCGAACCCCCCCCCATCAGATTCGAATTCATCTTCGAATCTGATGTCAGATTCGAGTTCATCTTCGAATCTGATGTCAGATTCGAGGCCTCCCTTAGAATCTAATAGTACAACTTCGAATCTAGCACCAAACTCGAGTCTGTTCTTACATTTCGACTTAAATCCTTCATTTCTAAGGCCTAAAATCAGTGTTATATCATGTATGATGCATATATTCGATTCTACTATGCATATAGTATCATAATCCAGCAACATTTCAATCAAAAACAAGCTTAAATATGCATAAAATGATAGATTCGAGATTCATGTTCTTCAAAACCGAAACCATAACTTAAAAAGGATCGATTCTTACCTCAATTCGCACGAAATCTGAAATCCGTTTGTAGATTACTGTTGTACTCCTCGATACCTTTCCGATAACTTATAATTCTCGAAAATCCGACGGTCGGTTTGTGATTTATATTAGAGAGATGTAGAGAGAAAATTTCTAGAGAGATAGAGTAGAGAGAGAGTGTAAACTAGAAAATGAAGCCTATTGCCCTTTATATACTATTTTCGTCATTTTTGCACATTTCACCACTCAAGCTAACCGGTTCCATAAAATACTGATTTAATCTTAGAATTGTTATAAATAACTTTTATAATCTTAATTTTCCACAAAATTGATTCTGAGTTCAATTTTCTCAAAAATAGCAACAAACTTTGCTAAATATCCAATATGCATAATAATCTCCCAAATTCAACTTAAATACATAACTTTCCACCTAATTAATCAAAATACATCAAAAATAAGTCCGAAGATGTTACACCTTTGCATTGAAGATTTGGCGGCATTATTTGTATGGGACTAGATGCAAATTATACACAGATCACAAAAGTCTGAAGTATATATTTGACCAAAAAGAACTGAATATGCGGCAAAGACGATCCATGGAATTGATTAAAGACTATGACTGTGAGATCCTCTATCATCCAGGAAAAGCAAACATAGTAGCAGATGCCTTAAGCCGCAAATCCAGACAAAACCATTATATTCGATGTTATGCCTTGACTTCTGTCGTTTTGGAGTCTGCTCTGCCTGAGTTGATAATTACCGCTCAAACCGAGGCCATTCGGGATGAGAACCTGAAATCCGAACGCATGGTTAATTATGTGACCAAGCTGACTCTTGACAATCGTGGTATTAGACGGTTCATGGATAGAATATGGGTTCCCAGATCAGGAGGTGTTCGTGATCATATTCTGTCGGAGGCTCATATGTCGAAATTTGCGATACATCCTGGTTCTACAAAATTGTATCAAGATTTGAGGACGGAATATTGGTGGCCTGGAATGAAGCAGGATGCAGGTCGATATGTAGAAAATTGCATGACTTGCATACAAGTCAAATCTGAACATCAGAAGCTGTATGGGGAACTACAAGCATTGCCAATCCCGGAATGAAAGTAGGACCACATAACCATGGACTTTGTGACGAAGCTGCCCAGAACTAAACGGAATCATGACTCTATATGGGTAATAGTAGATCGACTCACTAAGTCAGCACATTTCCTTCCCATGCGTGAAGATGAACGCCTTGAAAAGTTAGCTGAATTGTACATGAAAGAAATCGTGACTAGACATGGTGTTCCATTGTCTATTGTATCTGACCGTGACAGCAGATTTACTTCTCGCTTTTGGAAGGCCTTTCAGAATGAATTAGGTACTAAACTCAAGATGAGCACCGCTTATCACCCAGAAACTGATGGGCAAAGTGAGAGAACGATTTTGACTTTGGAAGATGTGCTACGCGCCTGTGTAATTTATCTCGGTAGAAATTAGGATACTCATCTTCCGTTTGTAGAATTTGCTTACAACAATAGTTACCACTCGACTATTGGCATGCCTCCATATCAGCTTTTGTACGGACGACGATGCCGAACTCCAAACTGTTGGAGGGAAACAGGTGAACGTCCGATCTCCGGACCAGCCATTTTGCAAGAAGCCCACGACCAGCTACAGTTGATTCGACAGCGGATACAGACCTCTCAAGACAGACAAAAGAAGTATCATGATCGAAGGCGTAAACCAATTGTGTTTGAGGTTGGTGACAAAGTGTTGTTGAAAGTCTAGCCAAGAAAA
This sequence comes from Centrapalus pauciflorus, assembly GCA_020465985.1. Lineage (NCBI taxonomy): Eukaryota > Viridiplantae > Streptophyta > Magnoliopsida > Asterales > Asteraceae > Centrapalus > Centrapalus pauciflorus. The sequence continues at coordinate 57,774 of JAANYP010008413.1, forward strand.
GGGGTAGTAAGGTTCTGCAAACGGGGGAAGTTGAGCCCTCGATTTGTCGGTCCTTTCGAAATTCTCGAGCGTGTAGGATTGCAAGCCTACAGATTAAGATTGCCTGCAGAAATGTCTGGAATTCATGACGTATTTCACGTTAGTAATCTTCGTAAGTGCTTAATTGACGCTGAAGCTGTGATTTCTTGGAAGGACGTGCAAATTGATGAACAGCTGAGATACGAGGAAGAGCCTGAGTGTATAATCGACCAAAAGATTTCGAAGTTGCGCAACAAGGAAATTCCAATGGTGTTAGTCCAATGGAAATACCATAAAGGATGATGAGAACCTGTCCAAGGATCGAGATGACGAAGATTCGTTAAGGTGGAAGATGGACCTATCACAAGATCAAAATCCAAGGTGTTCCAGGATGCTCTCAATGGAATGATTAAATATTGTCGGAATCAAGCTCCTGTTTGTTCGCAAAACAACCAAGCACGCTTCCTAATGTTGATCCAAGTTGAACAATAATATTAGTCCAAGTTTTGGAGCCCAAGTTCTCACTTTAATCCACAAAAGCCCAAAAATAAATAAAATTCGGCCAAACCCACCCATGTGCATTGTTTTGGCCATAACTTCCTCATTTTAAGCCCAATTTGAGTGAAATAAAAGCCCACTTCAACCTTAGCTTTTTTCCTATATTTTCAAGAATAAAAAAGGCCCAAAATATATCCTTAGCCACGTCCATGAATCTGCCCATAAAGGTGTCCATGTTAATCAACTTGTCAAAGATTAAATTTAAGGCATTTTGAAGGTTTTCTCAACATTATGGCCATTTACTTGGAGGAGATAAAGGGATAGAAGTTACTTGCATGATTAATACCTACTAGAAGCTTCAAGTGGTGAAATATCATTAATGCCCTTTTGATAAGTACTCTTGCTTATTTGATAGCTTATCGTGATAGCTTGTGCAACTAATCTAGATAAGTAGTTGGTCTTATATTTTCTCCTATAAATAGGAACTCAATGTAACCATTTCAATCATCTTTCATATTGAGTAAAATTGTGAGTTTTTAACTCTTATTGTTCCTTACGAACTTTGAGAACTTATCGAGTGTTTTAGCTTGCGGCGTTCGAAACTTATCAATCAACTTGGTGGTGTTGATTGTGGCGTTCTCTATACCAAAGTTCTTGCCTCCTATATAGGCAACAGGTCGCGGTTCCACTTATACCAAGGTTCTTGTCTCGTTTATAGACAACGGGTCGCGGTCCTATCCAATTTACTTGAAACAACCATTAGAACGATCAGGCAGTCGTGATCTATCACACATTCATCGGGTGAGATCGCATCATTTGGTATCAGAGCCAGGTTCTATTGGTTTGTTTTCTACTATATATTTCCTTCGTATCATTGTTTACTTTCTTTCTCTTCGTCCTTTCATTTTTAATTTCTTCTCTTCATCCTTGCACTGTGGTTAATGTTTGTAGTGGATCTTGTCAAAAATTGACTTGGTTGCTACTAATCAATTTTTTCGGGGATCATACGAGTTCTTTTACTTTATTGTTTATTCTTACTTTGAATCATTTGTTCCTAAAAAAAGCAAAAAAAGAAAAGAAAAGAAAAAAAGGGAAGAAAAATAAATCGCAAAAAAAAAGTTAAAAAAAAGTTAAAAAAAGGGTAAAGAAAAGCGTAAAAAAAAAAAGGAATGCAAAGTAAATTATTATTCTTGTTAGTTTTCTTTATTTTCATTTCATTTTCTATTTACCTTTACGTACTACTAGCATTGGTCACCTTGTTTTATTTGGTTTTGTCAAATCTCTTCTTAAATTTGTTTGGTATGTTTTGAATTCCTCAAGGCCACAAGCCCACTTGATTTTGATTTCTTTTAGTTTGTTTTGAACTTTAAGAGTTAAAAAGAGTGGTAAAAGGCGGCGTGGTAAGATCATTAGAGGGTAAAAGCCAAACACAACATACACGAGAATCGAGTGAACATAATTTTGAGTGAAACACGTAAGGGAGTGCGGGAAGGAAATAATATTTTTATTGTTATTACTTTTTGTCTTCTATTTTGTAGCAAAAAAAATGGCGGATGAGCAACCTCCTCCTAATCTTTAAGTTCAAGCCATGATGGAGGAAATGTGACGATTGATGAGAATGGAATTCAACCAAATTCATGAAAGAATGGACCGATTGGAGACTGAAAGACCACAACCTATCCGCACGCCATCACAAGTTTCTTATGAAAATCATGACGATGATGGAGGAAGTGATGGATGGGAATCTAAAAGAAGAGCTCCTCGACGAAGGCCCCGAAGAGACAACAATTTTAATTCAATCAAGATGAAAATTCCATCGTTTCAAGGAAAGTCAGATCCGGAAGCCTACATCGATTGGGAGACTAAAATGGAGTTCATCTTTGATTGCCATGACTACTCCAATCGTAAAAAGGTAAAACTCACCGTTGTCGAATTTTCAAATTATGCACTAACATGGTGGGATCAACATGTGATTAGTAGGCGAAGAAACGAAGAAAGACCCATTGATACATGGGAAGAAATGAAAAGGGTCATGAGACGATGTTTTGTACCAAGTCACTATTATCGTGACCTTCATAATAAGCTCCAAGGCTTGAAGCAAGGAAGTAAGTCTGTTGATGATTATATCAAGGAAATGGAGGTTACCATGATCCAAGCCAACATTCAAGAGGATCGAGAAGCTACCATGGCCAGGTTGTTAAATGGCCTCAATTATGAAATTCGTGATCGTGTTGAGATGCACCATTATGTGGAGATTGAAGACATGGTCCACATGGCGGTTAAAATTGAAAAGCAACTCAAGAGAGGGGGTGGATCAAGAACGACTACCTGGAAGGCGGGTGGCTCCAAAAGGCCTGAAAGTTCATCATCTTTTAATCCCAAATCTGGTCCAAAACCAACAAGCCCTTCCAAGGAGAAAGGTCATTCTGGTTCTCCTAAAACTCGTGACATTAAATGTTTTAAGTGTCTTGGCAGGGGTCACATTGCAAGTCAATGTCCAAATAAGCTTGTAATGGTGCTTAGAGAAAATGGAGAAATTGAAACAGATTCTTCCGAATCATCACAAGAAGACACAGATGGTGAATGAGAGTTGGCTGTAGAAGTAGAATTGTTGGTTGCAAGGCGAGCCTTAAGCACTCTTTCAAAGGAAGAAGATGATGCACAACGGGAAAACCTCTTTCACACTTGGTGTTATGTTCAAGGCAATGTATGTAGTGTTATCATTGATGATGGGAGTTGTACTAATGTGGCTAGTGTTTCCATGGTTGAAAAGCTAGAATTGCCGACGATGAAGCATCAAAAGCCATATAAACTCCAATGGCTTAATGATAGTGGTGAGGTGCGTGTGACGAAACAAGTGTTGGTGTCATTTCGCATTGGTAAGTATGAAGACGAGGTGTTGTGTGATGTGTTACCTATGCATGCGAGTCATTTTCTACTTGGTAGGCCATGGCAATACGATCGGCATGTGAAACATGATGGCTTCACCAACAAGTACACTCTTGTTCATAAAACCAAAGCCATAACTCTTGTGCCGATGTCACCAAGTCAAGTTTATGAAGATCAAGTCCGACTTCAAAGGGATGTGAAAAACAAAGAAGGTGAGCCTAATGAAAATAATAAACACAAAAAAGGTTCAAATGAAAAACAAAAAGATAAGAAAACATTTGTGGGTGAAAAGGAAAGTCAATATTGTGCATTTGCAAGAAGGAGTGAAATAAAAGAAGCCTTGAATTCGAAGATGTCTTTTGTGCTTCTTTTGATCAAAGAAGCTTATCTAATCACAAATGATTTGGCCGGTATTCTCCCGAGCAAAATTACATCTCTTTTGCAGGAATTTGAAGACTTGTTTCCCGAGGAAATTCCAAAAGGATTGCCACCAATCTAGATAAGTAGTCTTGCTTATTTGATAGCTTATCGTGATAGCTTGTGCAACTAATCTAGATAAGTAGTTGGTCTTATATTTTCTCCTATAAATAGGCACTCATTGTAACCATTTCAATCATCCTTCATTTTGAGTAAAATTGTGAGTTTTTAACTCTTATTGTTCCTTACGAACTTTTAGAACTTATCGAGTGTTTTAGCTTGTGGCGTTCGAAACTTATCAATAAACTTGGTGGGGTTCATTGTGGCGTTCTCTATTCCAAAGTTCTTGCCTCGTATATAGGCAACGGGTCGCAATTCCACTTATACCAGGGTTCTTGTCTTGTTTATAGACAACGGGTCGCGGTCCTATCCAATTTATTAGAAACAACCATTAGAACGATCGGGCAGTCATGATCTATCACACATTCATCGGGTGAGATCGCATCAAAGGATCTGAGCAAACATGGGAGCGAGAAGACGAGATTAGGCAAAAATATCCAAAGTTATTCCTGTCTTGGTCGATTCCGAGGACGGACTCAATTTAACAGGGGAACATTGTAACAGCCCGTAATTTATTTAATATAAATTACAACATCAGACCTGGAGTATTTAAATGATTTTGTCTAAAATATTAGTAACTAACTGAAAACATGCATTATAGATGGTTAATTATATTAAGTTATAATTAATTATGAAAACTTGCCCAAATTAGCTGAAATAAATTTAATAATTAAATTTAGCTAATTGACAAATTAAAGACTTGAAAATGACAAAATGGATTAAAATGAATAAAATTAGTTTAAAAAGATAATTCTAGCAAAACTAGAACATCCTTACTATTATTTGCATCTGAAAATGCAAATCAGATTCATTAAGAGTAAAAATGGTCAACTCCTAAAATTTAGCTAGAAAAATCAGATTTTCTCTATTTTCTTATAAATAGAGTATGTAAACTCCTTTAATTTGTTTAGCCAAAAATTCTGATTCTCCCCTTGAGACTCTCGCTCAACGAAATCTCATGATTTATACGTTATCGGATAGATATCGTCGAGCTCTACCATATTCTGCCATTGCATGATCGATTTTGTTCTGATTTGAGGTAAGTTCGAACCCTTCTTCTTTCTTCTTGTTTCGGTATTGGTGATGAAATTCGAATTTCCTCAATTCTTCTTCATTCGAACTTGATTTGTTCTCGATTAGGACTTGATTTTGTTTGGGAAACGTCTACAATAATCCAAACTCGTATGCTATAGCTTGGACAAAGGTTAGTGACGATTTCTCCCTTATTTATGTTCAATTTTAGTTGCTGCTGTATTTTGAACCTAAAGACCCGAAATATTGATGTTTGGATATGTAATAAACTCGAAAATGTGTGAGAAATGAACCTGAAATGAACCTATAAATGTTCCTTGACGTTTTAGGAAAATTGAACAAGAAATGCATGCTTAAATGATGAACAAGAAGAACAAATTCGAGAGAACCATGAACAAACTCGAATTCATCATCAGATTAGGTTCGAAATTGGTTAAATTAATGACTTTTGGTATGTAAAGAGACTAAATTCGAAACTCCCTAAACTAGAACCCTAAATTCGAACCTATTACCTAATTTCGAACCATATATTCGAATTTACCCCCCTTAAATTAGAAACTATTACCTAAATTCGAACCCTAATTCGAATTTACCCCCTAAAATTGAACTCTAAATTCGAATTACCCTAAAATCGAAGCATAAGTTCGAAGAACACCTTAAATTCGAAGCCCAAGTTCGAAACTTGTTTAGTTTAAAGCCAAAGTTAAATTCACAAATCAGATTAAGTTCTTGATCAGCCTTATGTTGTGCATAACTGTAATTGAAAGCATCTTAATTTACGATTATTATAAAACTCACAAGTTTTATAGATTCATGACCATTTTATGCTCAATTAATTAAACAGGTACTATATGAACCCTCGACTTTGGGACTAAACTTAAAACATGAAAACATTTGTTTTAATGTTATGAACCCTTAGAATGTGAACAACATGATTTGCTTTGCTAATACTATGGTTGGCTTTGTATTAAGGCCATCTCTCTGTAAATCAAATGTGACTATAGTAATCTGATAAGAACTGAAGGTTATACCCTGGTATAGACCTAAAGGAGTTCTGGTTGACCTAATTGACCAATGATAAGAATAGGCTCACTCTGGGACATTAGGAACTACCACAGACTCGACAATAAGACATGATAATAACCTAATAATATAATTAGGGTTATATAGATCATGTTATAAACTTGACATTGATATGCCAGACTTGAAACTGAACTGCAGGAACCAGCCAGTTTGACAGAGTAAATTAGACGGCTTAATTCGTTAAGCACTAATTGACTAAGTTACATTGCTTAGGACTACTGTGAGTGACAGATTACATTAAGTACATGCATATGTTTCAATACTTATTGGTGATTGTCACTGAATTGTATGGAAACATCTGCTATTGTTGCATGTTTCTTTAATACTTTATTGTATGATAGAAACTTACTTTTGACATTGTTGAAATTAGATATCTGATATGCCTTGGACTGCATGTTCACTTTTACTTTCGATGCAAATACTTAACATGCATGTTGATTACTTGTTGTTGATACATTTGCATCTGCATACTGCATTTATATTTCTGACCGAATGTGAAATCTCCATTCACAGGAATGAATTCTGCAGATTCCTTTCCTATTTGATCATTTCCATACGTTTCCCGTAGGGCTTCGGCCTTACACACGGGAATACAGATTGGGCTGATCTCCCAAATCTTTTGCCGTCTCTGACGTGTTGACTTAACGACATGAGCTGATAGTATTATATATATGTGTGGAAGCTAATGGAACTCTGTTAACTCACTAAGCAATGTTAGCTTTCTCTGTCATGACAACTCTCTTTACAGGAAAAGCTGATAAGGGCAAGACCATAGCAGGTAGTTCGTCCCAGGCTAAGTGAACTTGGATATTTGATGATTGCAGACTTTTGGACTTATTGCTAATGCCTATTTTTGTAAAGATTATTGCGGTCTCGGGTAGCTTGTTCAATCTTCCGCACTCTGATTGAAGATTTTAGAAGCTGGATTAGACCACCATCATATCTTTATATATTTTGTAATTAAGTATCTTAAAGCAACTCGAATCAGGTAATTGGACCTGTGGTATCAGACAATAGTAATATTTATTACTTAATGAAATGTATTTTCAGAAATTATGACGTGTGATGTTTGTGGTAACTTGGGTGTTACAAGAGCAAAGGAGAGGCAGATAGAGAAATTATTAGGTTTATCAAAAAGATGGAGATGCTGAACTCTGCTCAAGATAAGCAGCTTAGAAGTGATCATGGTACTGAATTCAGAAACAGTACTCTTGAGGACTTCTGTGAAGAAAGAGGGATCTCACAAAACTTTTCAGCTGTAAGAACTCCACAACAAAATGGAGTTGCTGAAAGGAGAAACAAAACTCTCATTGAAGCTTCCAGAACCATGTTGTGTGCATCAGGTTTGCCTTCATCATTTTGGGCTGAAGCTGTTAACACTGCCTGCTTAACCCAAAACAGATCTTTAGTGGTGAAAAGGTTTAGCAAAACTCCCTATGAGTTAATCAAAGGGAGAAGGCCAAATATTAGTTATTTCTATGTGTTTGGATGTCCCTGCTTCATTATGAATCAGAGGGAGCAGCTGGCAAAATTTGAACCCAAAGCTGATGAAGGTGTGTTTGTTGGATACTCTGCTAACTCTAAAGCCTACAGAGTATACAACTACAAAAGAAAGCTGATAGATGAATCTATCAATGTCACCATTGAGTAGTCTAGAAATGCTTCCACCAAAGCTGTTCCTGAATCAGTTTCAGGAGAGTTCAGCTTTGATGATCTCATGCATTCCATCAATGAAGAAAAGGACTCAAAAGCTTCCACTACACCCAGAGTAGAATCTGTTAACCACAATGGACATGATGATAACTATGTTGATACACCCTGCGTGAATAAGTGTACTGACATAATTAATACACCATGTCCTGAACCAATCAATGCTGATTTCCATGGATCTTCTGCTGATGTGTTTAACAATGGAGGGTCATGTTCAACAGATGAACAGGCTCAAGATAACAGTGTGTCTGAAAATCCTGAAAGCTGTTCAACAGGACCTGTTGAAGATGAAAATGATGAAGGAGAATCTTCATTGAGGCATGATCCTAAGTGGATCAGGTGTCACCCCAATGATCAAATAATTGATTACATCAACAAAGGGGTACAAACAAGATGAGACAGCTTAGGAAATTTTTGTATGTTTTCTAGCTTTGTGTCCCTAATGGAGCCTAAGAAAGTGGATGAAGAACTAAAAGATGCCAATTGGATCACTGCCATGCAAGAAGAGCTCAATCAGTTTGAGAGAAACAAAGTATGGAAGTTGGTCCCTGCTCCTAAAGGTAAAACATAATTGGCACTAAATGGGTTTTCAGGAACAAAATGGATGAGCAAGGTCATGTTATTAGAAATAAGGCAAGACGGGTTGCTTAAGGCTACAGACAGGAAGAACGCATTGATTATGATGAAACATTTGCTCCAGTGGCCAGGTTAGAAGCAATTCCTTTGTTTCTAGCCAATGCTGCCCACAAGAGCATGAAGGTATTTCAAATGGATGTGAAGAGTGCATTTTTGAATGGCAAGCTGCAAGAAGAAGTATATGTCAAGCAGCCTCCAGGTTTTGAAAATGAACATCATCCAGGTTTTGTCTATAACTTGGAAAAAGCCCACTATGGTCTAAAACAAGCACCTAGAGCCTGGTATGACACTCTAACTGATTTCCTTATGAGCAATGATTATTCCAGAGGTAAAGTGGATACCACATTGTTCATAAAGAAGGTGAAGTCTGATATTATGCTTGTTCAAATCTATGTGGATGACATAATATTATGCAAGAACTTTTCACTACTCATGAAATCTAAATATGAAATGAGTATGATGGGTTAACTTACTTTCTTTCTAGGATTACAGGTTAAACAAACCTCTAATGGAATTTTTATTAATCAAAGAAAGTACACTTTAGATCTTCTGAAAAAGTTTAAATTTGATCAAAGTTCTCCTATCAAAACCACCAATGGCAACCAATGTAAAATTGAATGCTGATGCCAGTGGCAAAGCTATTTAAGTAACAACTTACAGAGGCATGATTGGGCTGTACTTAACTGCTAGTAGACCAGACATTATGTTTGCTACCTGTTTATGTGCTAGGTTTCAAGCTGATCCTAAGGAATCACATCTAGCTATTGTAAAAAGAATGTTCAGATACCTTAAAGGTACACCAGGTTTGGGTCTTTGGTATCCCAAAGACACAAGTCTTGAACTAACAGGTTATTCAAATTCTGATTTTGCAGGCTGCAGGTTAGACAGGAAAAGCACAACATGTGGATGTCTACTCCTTGGTGGTAAGTTGATAAGTTGGTGTAGCAAGAAGCAGAACTCAGTTTCTACTTCTACTGCTGAAGCTGAGTATATTGCTGCTGGAAGCTACTGTGGGCAGATTCTATGGATGTAGCATCAGCTTGAAGACTATGGGCTTGTATATAGGAAGACTCCTAGTCTGTGTGATAATACAAGTGCCATAGCTATCTCCAACAATGCAGTGTTTCATTCCAGAACAAAGCATATAGAAGTCAGACACCACTTTATCAGAGATCACATCCAGAAAGGTAATGTGGAGGTAAGTTTTATTTACACAGATTAACAGCTTGCAGACATTTTCACCAAGCCTCTTGATGAAAACAGGTTTAATTATCTTGTAAGCAAGCTGGACATGTTAAATAATAGTGACTAAGTGTCATTGATGCTCTAAAAGATCGTATGTCTCAATCTGCGCAAGTTTCTCAGAACAGCTTAGAAAGAACAGGCTCTGCATGTTCTCTACTTAGCCAAATTCTGTAAACTTGGACAGCTTAGACGTTTAACATGTTTGACAAAATTTTAACTTCAAACCTGTTCTTTTGAACAAACCTCCAACCTGCTCACTCTCTCAATCTGTCATACAAGACATTGTCTTGTAACCTGATCAGCTATTGAACAAAACCTGTTCTCATATAGCTGCACAGGTTGAATGAACAGCTTGAGGAACGAACAACTTGTGATGAAATCTGCTCATCACAGGTTTGAACAACAGCTTAGAACATCAGTTTTAATTACCTTTCTTCATAATTAAGTTAATTAATTTCTGTATTTATTTGACTTAATTACCTGCGGATAATGTGTGTTAGTGACCAAAAAGGTTCAAGTGGTCTGACAACTGTTCTGACATGGCAAACCGTTCCGTTTTTCGTTAAAGGACATTTCAAATTAACCGCCCAAACCTTTCTCTCTCATACCCACTCACATTCAAATCCTATAAATACCTATTTCACTGCTTCCATAACTATTTAAAGAACCCTAAATCGACTAAGTGTCCAGTGTTCTTCATTCCACTACTCTCAAAATGGCTCAACAAAACAACTCTTTGCTTCCAGTATTCATCGATAATGATGTTGAAAAACATCCCTCAGTCACCATGATGCTTACTTTGATACCCACTAACTATATTGCCAACCTAACCATTCTCTAAAACTACGTGGGTAAAGATTATGAAAACATGGTGGAGTTTCTGAAAATTCACACCCTGCACTATGCTATGACTGCATCTCCTGGTGTCCTGTACCAGGAGATGGTGTATGAGTTATGATATACCTGTGCCTATGATCCATCGACCAAAACCATCAGGGGAACCATCCTCAATGGGACTCTGACCATTGAGATAACAACTGCTCTTCTCAGAGAAGTTCTTCATCTTCCTGTTGCTGAAACATATGACAAGCAACAACCTGAGAATGATCAGATGGGCAATTTGCTACGCTTCTGTGGTGTAGCAGAACCCAAACTTGGAGCCACTCTGTTCAAAAGAGATTTATCACCTACATACAGCTTCCTATTTGCCTCAATTGTGATGTGCTTTAGCAGCAAGGTTGGTTCCTTTGACCAGCTTAGCAGAGATGAAATCCCCACAGTCCTACAGCTTGTGGATGGGACTACACTGAACATGGCTCGTTGGATTTTTGTGAATCTGAGGAACTTGGTACAGCAGGAAACTCACCCAGCTGCTGTCAGATATCCAAGGCTGAGCCTCATATTCAAAAATGTTTGTGGTGAGCAACTTTACAACTCTCAGCCCCTGCTACTTACTTATGCATTCCCTGTAATTGGGAATAGAGTATTTTACACTCCGATACTTCCAAATGAACCTCCTCTCTCTACACCAATGAGTAGGTTACTTGGTTTGGTGGAAGGACTCTCTGCTGTGAGGGTGGATCCAGTGGCTGCTCCCAAGAAAAAAAATCCAAATCCAGGCCCAAAGTGATCAAAAGGGGCCTGGAATCGACTGAAGCTGAGCCTGTCCTCAAGAAGGGTAAAACAGTTAAGTCCAAGTCTGCCTCATCAGCCTCAGTGCATGAGGGGGAGCAAACTTCTCACCCTGGTTCATTTGTTGAACCTGAAGCCTTTGTGGCTGGTGCCTCTGTGGCACCTGAGACCATGGAACAGGTTAACCCCCCTGTTTCTAACCCAGTCTCACCACCAGTCCAAACACAACTTCCAGCTACTTCTCCTTAATCCCCCACAATGTCACAATATTCAAGGAGAAAATCCTTAGCTAGGAAGAAACCATCTACCGAAACTAGCCCCTCTGACCCCACTTAACAGGAGTCAGTTGAAAAAGAAGCAACCCATGCTGCCTCTCCTATTTTGGGAGAAGGTTCAACACCTTTGGAGCAGGCTTCACTCCAACAAGAGTCCACCCAAAGTCAGCCTAGACCCTCTGGTTCCTCCCAACAGGATGAGGATAATGAAAGACAGGAGTTCACTCCACTCCACACTGAGCCCACATAGTCTCCACTTCATACTTCTCCTACACCATCTGAGTCTGCATGAGGTGCCAAAGCTGCTGGAACAGACCATCCAGCAGATCAGCCTACAACTTCTGCTCCTAGTGATGCACCTGTTGTACATCCAGCAGCTATTGAAGGACCATCATCTCAAGCTGACGAACCAAAGGGAATGGACCATCCCTCTGGTGAGGCTGCCCCTCAAATGCAAATTCTATCAGCAAGTTTCACCACTGCTGATGTTGAAATGCACATCCCCTCTACCCATGAAGAGGTACTTATAAACCAAGGTACTACTGAGGGAACCATCCCAGGTCTTAATGAAGGTGTTGCAACACAAACAGCATCAGAAAGACCACAAACCCCTACCACCTCACCTAATGATGCAGATTTAGCCACTGCCGAAGGATCTCTTGACCCTTCCAAGCTGGGACATCTCACATATGCCCAGGCTACGGAACTTCTCTCCAAAGTCTCCCTGCCTTCCCCCACAAATCCTCAAACACCTGCCTCATCATCATCCCATTCTCATTCTTCACCATCAACCCAATCCAAACAATCCACACATACTCCTCCATCCCCTAAAGATCTTCTTTTGAAAGATCAACTCTCTTTGCTGACCAACAAAGTTGGTTCTTTGGAAAACTCCATGACCTCCCTACCTTCCATAATCTCAGACTCTGTGTCCGCACAGCTTAAAAGATTTTTTGATTCGTTCAAGACTTCCTTTCCAACCCCTCCTCCTCAAGCTGATCAATCCTCACAGCTGCTTGCACTCACTGCACAGCTGCAAACACTATCCACTACCCTCTCCTCCATTCTTTCTACTCAACAGGACTCTGTGTCCTCTCTGGCAGCTGTCTCCCAACAGTTTTCAACTCTCCTAAATACTTTCACAAATACTCTTCCTTCCACATTGACCATCTTGAACACTTTAGTAGTCTCTCTGTCAAATTCTGTGTCATCAAACCTTGATGATATGCAAGATTCTCTTAAATTAAATCTTGCACAGATTCAAAGTTTGTTGTTCACAGCTTCTGACAGGGAAGCCATCTCTCAACTGTCAGCTCTTGCTACTTCTCAATCTTCCTCCCTTCAAACCTGTCTTGCCCAACTTGCAGAGGTGAAGGACAACTTGGCTTTCTTAATGCATATCCTGGTTGGCCCTGAACCTGCTTCTAAAACTGCTGCTCAGCCTACTGAATTCGTTTCTCCAGGCAGACCCAGTGTTGAAGGCTATGTGCCATCTCCTTCAAAGGGGGAGAAGATATCTGGCTTCAAAGACCAAGTCTAAGGTGGAGAAATCTTCATCTTCCTCTAAGTAGAAAGCAACTATAGGTCAAGCAGCAGGTGCTTCACAAACAGGTCCTACTGTGGTTGTCTCCCAATCAGTTGAAGCTGCTCAGCCTACTCAGGCTGGATCTCCAAACCCTGCACCATCTAAGAGGGAGGAATCCATTCATGTGGACAGGCCAAGCAGAAGGATACATCTAATACTGGAGCAAACAGAAGAAGTAGAGGAAGAGGATCCTGAAGCTGTTCCAACTACAACAGCTAAAGGAAAGAGGAAAGCCACAGTGGACCCTGACTACCTCAAAGCTGCTCAACTAAATTTTGACACTGCCAGAGCCAAAGAAATGGGTGTTCCTATGGAGACCTATTATGAATTCAGAGAAGAGCAGCTTCGAGCCTTTGAAAAGCTAAAGAAAGATGAAGCCTCTGCTAAAGCTGCAAAAGCCTTTGCATATTGGAGGCAAGAAAAGTTAAAATGTCTTCCTTGGATGTCCAAATGAAACTGCTAGAGGTTGCCAAAGAGTCAGTGGTTGAGAAGGAAGGAGAGAAAGAACAGGGTGCTCAGGTCTCTGTGACCAAGTCTAAGCCAGCATCCTCCACTGCAAGAGCCCAGATTGACAACTTGGCAAGGAAAAAGTTCTTTGATGTTGCAAACAGAAGGCTTGCCAAGTAGACAATTGTCAAAACTGTTCCCATTTCAAAGAAAGGCAAACAGTGGAAACTACAGATAACCAGAATGGATGATGAAGGTCCTGAACTGGAAGCATATGATGTTGCTTAAATAGGATTCAGAGAATGGGTGGAATTGGCAGTTGCCCTGAGCCAGTCTAAGTCTAAAACTGCTAAGACGATCAGGGCATATGTCAAAACACTAATGGAGAGAGTGAAGAATCTTAGCCTAATTCCAAAAGAACAAATCAAGGGTACCTCAGTGGTTGAACCCAAGATAAAGGCCAGGAGGAGGAGAAAGGATAATGAGCTGGAAGAACTCCAAATAAGGATTGATCAAGGTGATATAGCTGTTGAAATCAAAGGAGTAGATCATAGCCTGCCCAGGGTAGTGGAATATGAGGAAGACAAGCTGATTGAGGAACCTGAGCTTGGGGTATTTTTTTGTAGATCCCCTATAAAAGAAAAAGTGTTTCCAAAGAGCATCATATTTACACAAGGTTGGTCTTAAGCATCTCATTGCTTTTAGACTTGCAAACTCCTTTAAAAAAATATGTATGATGGAGAGCAGCTATCTGGGAATAGCTTAAAGGGTTCCATGAAAGAGGAGAGCTTCAACATCCAAATTTCATGTTCCTCAGAACTGAAATGGAGGAAATTGAAGAGCCCAGGGAGCATTTCGATAAAATGTTCGAAGAAGAAGCTCCACAGCTTGAAGTTCCATCTGCTGCTGAGTAGATGAAGAAGGGAAGTTGTCCATCAGTTGGACAGACTTGTCGTTACTAGCTCCCACCATCAACAGTCCAACATGTTGAATTTCTTTATGTACATAAGTTGTACTCTATTACATTAGTTGTAATTTTTCTCTTACATCAGTTGTAATCTACATTAGTACATTAGTTGTACTCTTGTAAGAACATATGTTGTTTTGTAATCAAAATCAGTATATATAAACTGATCCTTTACTTTACTTAAATGTTGTAATTTTATTTCAGCAAAGTGTATTGTAAAAATATATAGTGATTATTGATAAAATTCAGCTTAGACTGATTATTCCAAATAGGGGGAGATTGTTAGGCACAAAAAGGCCTCAGTCAAACCTGTTCTACATCTTAGGGGAGATTTTTAATCAAACCTGTTTGATGCACTTAAAGGTATAATTTAAGGTCTGTTAATGCCTTATTGAAACCTGAAAGTGATTTGCAATATAAGTCAAAGCTGTTTACCCTGTTGCATTTCTTGCAACTAAGTCAGATTGTCCAAGTTGGTCATTCTGTTGAACAGGGTGGACATAAACTGTCTACGCTGCTCTATCCTGTTGAGTAGCTTGGACAAATACTAAGTGTTCTGTTCTTTGTGAACATAACTTGTTCTCTGTGAACAGGCTAAACACTTTATGGAATATGTTTCCATGTCCTCATGTGATGTTATGGACTACAAGATCAGTTACAAAGTCAAAGACAAAGTGGAAAAACAGAAGCTGCAAAAGCTGCCTACGCTGTTCTGTTACATGAAGATAAAGGGATATCTGAAATGGGTGACAGACCATTTCTTATATCAAAATGACGTTAATAGAAGATGAAAAGTTCAAAGTTGACATTCCTCTTTTAGTTAAAGGCTTCTGCAACAGAGACAAAAAGAAAAAGACAAAGATTCTGCCATGTAAAGACAAGTCTGCTTTACCAGAATGTGCAGAAAAGTTGTTTTGTCTTTTTCGAAAGACATCCCACTATCTCCTTGTCGAATGAGGAAGCTTCATTGAGATTCTCAATGAGAGTATAAAAGGAAGCTTCTAAGGAATGTGAGATAACCAAGAGTGAGAAATTTAGGTCGTGCATAGAAGTGTGTTTTTCATGCATTCAAGTCTGCTTGAATAAAACAGTAACGTGTGTCCAAGCTGTTCTTATTCAAGCTGTCCATCTGTGTCTTGTAAACAATGAGTTCATCTTAGTGAGTGTTTTCATTATACCTAGTCTGAGTGTGTCTTAGATTAGTTAAACATCTGTTGTATATGTCATCTCAGCTTGAACCATTTCGCAGTTCAAGCTTGTTTGTAATTAACACTTGTTGATAATATACACAAACATTGAGAAAAGAGTGTTGAGTTTTAATTTGCTGTATTCACTCACCCCCCCCCCCCCCCCCCCCCCCTCTACAGCTTAGAAACTAGGGAAACTTTTTGCGACCTACAGTTTCTTCAACTAAAAATGCATCCTAGTAACTTTGAACTCGTTCCTGTTTATTAAAAATTAAAATTAAAATAAAATAAAATAAAGTAAAATAAAGTAAAATAAAAATAAAGTAAAATTAAATTAACTCAAAAATAATTTACGGATAAAAATATGCGAACTGAATATTTTTGCGAGATAGTCAAAGAATGTTCAATCAGATAGCGGTGTCAAATGCACTTTCAGTATTGCACTCTCACACTTAGGAATTTTTATTCCTTTGATTGTTTGTCATGACATACATTCCAAGTCGATTGTCGGTATGTTTTTCCATTTAAACATTCAACACTTGGGAATTTCCATTCGCCTTTTGATTTATCAAGAAACTACCTTACGTGTCCCATACTTAGACATACTTCTATGATCGAGGCAGACACACAATGACTATGACTTTTCGGTATTTGCAAATTATCTTTAAAAGGCAAACGTCAGACACAGGTCTGTATTTACATACAACAAAGTGTCTTAATTTGTCTTAGTTATTCTCATGTTAGCAAGACAGCGGTTACAGGTCTGTACTTACGTACAACAAAACGACTTATCTTGATTATTATTAGATTTACGAAAATTCTTCATGTCTTATGCCTACCAACATATCAGACAAAAATATGTATATCACTTAGATTTTATGGTGCATTTTGTGTGAAAGCTTAACACTTAGAGTTTGTTAGACTGTGCTAATTTTCGTCACTTTGAACCTATGACTCTAAGACTTCTCTCATTTTCCAATATTCTCTTTTTTGAAATTTTTATGGTTTTCTCTCTTTTTTCTTTTGTTCTTCATTTTTAAGTAAAATAAACTAATGAACTAAACTAATAACTTACTACAAAAAAAATCTACTAAGGTCAAGTTACTCCGGATTACGCATGCCATTTAGTTGAACTAACAATTCAAAGCGTGACCTATCAGATGCTTTTGTGAAGAGATCCGCATTATTGTCTTCCGTTGGAACTTTTACCTGTTTAATTAAGTTTTTCTCAGCACAATCACTTATAAAATGATGTCTTATGTCTATGTGCTTAGTCATGGAAATGGTTGATTGATTGTCTATCCTAATGGGAGTATGAATATAAGTCAAACCGTAATCCCGCAATTGTTGTTGAATCCAAAGAACCTGTGAAAAGCAACTACCCGCAACTACATACTCGGCCTCACACGTTGATACGACTACCGAAGTTTGTTTCTTGCATTGTCAGGATACTAGCCTCCCTCCAAGGAACTGACAACCTCTAGTCATTGATTTTCGTTTCAAGCTACACCCTCCATAGTCTGAATCCGTGTAGGCCTCCAATTCCAGATTTCCATCAGCATGATACCAAAGTCCCAGCTTCGGTTTCGACTTCAGGTATCTCAGAATCCGCTTCACGACTTTCATATGCATCTCTTTTGGATTAGCTTGAAACCTGGCACAAATACACACAGCAAACATTATATCAGGTCTAGAAGCAGTTAAATACATAAGTGAACCGATCATGGCCCGATATAAAATCTGATCCACATCAGTATCACTATCTGTACCCGGTCCGAGATTATGGTTCACTTGTATCGGAGTACTGAAATGCGCTATAAGCTTTGTTCCTTCCAATCAGAAGCGCTCTAAAATGTCATAGACATACTTCGTCTGATGAATAAACATTTCCTTCCTTTCGTTGTTCAACTTGCAAAACGAGAAAAAAGTTCAGCTCTCCCATCGCACTCATCTTAAACTTCGACTTCATAACCTTTTCAAAATCCTTGCACATTTGCTCGTTTGACGACCGGAAGATGATGTCGTCCACGTACACTTGTACCAGAATAAAGTCTTCACCTTTCCTTTTAACGAATAGGGTACTATCAATTCTCCCACTCTCAAACCCATTGTCTGAGAGGTGAGTTGACAGTGTCTCATACGAAGCCCTCGGTGCCTAATGCAATCCATACAAAGCCTTATCAAGGCGATATATTCTGTCAGGATACTTGGGATCAGTAAACGCTGGCGGTTGTTCGACATACACCAACTCCTTCACCTTGTCGTACAAGAATGCACTCTTGACGTCGAGTTGATATACCTTAAACCCTTTGAAGGACGTGAAAGCCAGAAACAATCGAATCGCCTCAAGCCTCGCCACTGGTGCAAACACATCGTTATAGTCTATCCCCTCTTCCTGGTTGAACCCTTTTACCACGAGTCTTGCCTTGTTACGAGTAACTATGCCCCGATCATCCCGTTTGCACTTAAAGACCCATTTGGTCCCCATAGAAACTTCCCCTAGAGGCAACGACACTAACTCTAATATTTCAAGCTTTCTGAACTATGACAGTTCCTCTTGCATAGCTTCAACCCAAATGAAACACGAGTATAAACACCTGTGAAATGCCTCAGAGTCGTTGATCATTGATAACAGCACTCTGTTATTATTCACGCTACTCCTAGTTCTCACACCGGCATGTAGATTCCCTATGATACCCTCAATTAGATGATCCTTATTTATTCTCGATGTCTCAGTTTCATCAACTTGAAGATTTTCTCCCAAATTCGATACTATTTCACCTACTGGGGGTATGACTTCAGACGGAATACCTTCTTCCTCATGATCACTGTCTTTGGAGGTAGAATTACTGGGGGTATGACTTCAGACGGAATACCTCTATCCTCGTCGTTGAGATTCAATGATGAGAAGTCATTTTCCACAGAACCAGCATTTGCACTAAACGGTATGTTAAATGATTCAAACACGGAGTCATAATCAAATAACCATTCAGGACCAGTTTGGGGTTCATGTGAATAACTTGTTACGTCAATCTAAACACGATTTCAACCGTACCATTCGTTTTGTTAAAAACCCTCTTGTTTTGTGAATTAGGAACATAACCTAGGAAGTATCCTTCATCAGGCTTTTCAACAAACTTAGGTTGATGTTTTGTTTTCAATAAAGTACATGGTACCCCAAACGGATCAAAGCCAGTTAAATTTGGTGGTCTTTTATTCAGAACTTCATAACAGGTTTTGTTCAGTGATTTGATAGTAAGGACCTGAATTAAAACATGACACGCGGTATTCACTGCCTCCCTCCAAAACATGGTCGGAAGCTTTGAATCCGAGAGCATGGTCCTTGCTGCCTCAATCAAAGTCCTGTTCTTATGTTCTGCCACCCCATTTTGTTGTGGCTCATAAGGTGCACCAAATTGATGCACTATGCCTTTAGTTAGGCAATATACACCAATTACGACATTCTTAAATTCTGTTCCGTTATCACTCCTGACACATTTTACCCTTGTCCCGTATGAGTTCTCGACTTGGTCTAAGAACCCAATCAGCGTGGCTGTTGTTTCGTCCTTTGTACCTAGAAAGAAAACCCAAGAGAAACGTGAGTAATCATCAGTAATAACTAAACAAAACCAAATACCACATATGCTCCTTCTGTTGATTGGACCGAAGATATCCATATGCAACAAATCGAAGGTGGATGCGATAGAGTTTTGAGTCTTGGACTTGTGTGACTTCTTATCTTGTTTTCCCTTCTTGCACGGCACCCACTTGTCTTCGAACTGAAAACTCTTTAGTGGAACACCTTGCACAAAGCCATTTTTCGTGATGTAGTTCATCTTCCTTAGGTGCAAGTGTGACATGCGTCTGTGCCACAGTAGAGATTCAGACTCTGAAGCTTTAGATAGTAGACAAATCGTTCCCATCGATGAGTCTGATACATTCATATCCATCATGTACAGATCATTCACCCTTGGGGCTGTCATCATGATCCACTCTTCAGGTATCTTGAATCCCGGCTTTAGCACTAACGCTTCCTTTTCAGTAAAGATAACAGAATTCTTCTTATCACAGATCTGCGAGACACTAATGAGATTGTGATCAAGTTTATCGACATGGTAAACTTGATCAAGTGTGATTGTTCCATTAGTGACTACTCCTGTTCCACTGATATTTCCTCCCTTGTTCCCAACAAATGATACAAAACCCTTGTTGCCTCCCTTGAAGTCTGTCAGTAGACTTCTTTCCCCAGTCATGTGGCGAGAGCAACCACTGTCGACGAAATATTTGTTGTTAAGACCTGTAGTTAGCTCCTGCACATGAAAGAAAACAAGTTAGTGATCATGGGGAACCCAAGCCATGACTGACTTGGTAATACCATTCTCATCCACATACTGGAACTCTTTCAGATACCCATCTCTCCTTTCAGGTGACTTAGGTTTTTTTTATTGAGAACTTGTTGTGATGCTGAGTGATTAACATTCACTCTTGGCCTTTGGGCTGTCATTTGCGGTTGAGCCCTAGAATAATTTCTATTATAGTGCATTTCATTGTTATATCCCTGGGCTCTACCTGGTGTCTGTTGTCTGTTAGGGGTATGTGACCTAACTGGAGTGTAAGACCTCCTAGGTGTTGTACTCCTATAGACTTGTTGTGGTCCCGACCTAGTTTGACTAGGGACCCTATTCGGAGAATTAGTCCCAACACTTCATTCTGTCTGACTGACACCGGTATTTGTTTAGCAGCTACCCTAGGTGTTGCATTTTAGTTTTTCTCAGTATGTTGAGAACTACTTGTACTAGCAATACTAGGTATTGATTTTGAGGCTGGTTGGTCTGGCTTCCCTACAGTAGGTCTAGACTCTGGTTTGGAAGGTGCAGACTCTACTTTCTTATAAGGACAACTAGACGCAACGTGTCCTTTCTCATGACATCTAAAGCACGACATCTTATCAAGTGGCTTCTTATACGTACCCTTTGATTTTGGAGTCTCACTAGTGTCATGTTCTTTCGATTCAACTAGTGTATTTACACCCTCTTGCTAATTATCACTTACAGTTTTGGCTTCTGCTAGTTTAGTGTCACTAGTAGACTGCACAAACTTTACTTCTTAATCTTAGGGGTCATGGTAGACACCTTAGTTGAAATTCCTTTTCAGGTTCAGTTACAGTTGCTACCTCTGATGCAACCGTTTCAATGGTTTTATCCTGAGGTTCAGGCACATAGTTGTTGTTGAACGGTGGAGGACTTTTCTGATAACCTAGGCCCACTGGTTTCTTAGACTGCCAATGAGCTTCTTAGATTTTGCCTAGATATAGGGATGAGTTGCTAAACTTTTCAAGCTTGTTATTGGCCTCTGCAACCTTAACTCTAGATTCAGCTAGCTCTACATCTTTAAGGGTGAGTTCTTTTGTCAAAGATTCGACATGCTCGTACATGAGTTCTAACCTTACACATTGTTCACTTAACTTTTCTTTTAGAACTATCACATCCTGAGCATCTGCTTTCATTTTGGCCCTTAAATCCTCTTTAATCTCTAGAAGACTAGCATTATCAAATTTTAATGACTGGACCTGAGCTGTCCTAGTGTTATGTGTCTCTAGTACTAGATTTAATCAATCATTTAATGTAGCATTTAAAACGCATAAATCATGAAACGTAGAGAAGTTTAGAGTTACCTTTTTGCGGTCCGATTCCACATTAGCTATTTGAGCTGCAAACTCCTGAGTGGTTTGCTCCTTTGACCTTTCCACCAACAAAGGAATTGTTTCTGACTGCTGGGTGTCCTCTGTTTCTTCTTCAGCTCTTTCCCCCCGGTTTCAGTTACCTCAGCCATAAAAGCTCTAGCATTCGACTCCGGATGAGTGCTCCAATCATATGTTCCATCTAGCTGTCTGTTAGATGACACAATTGTTAACAGACCAGCTATGGCTGCTTGATTCCAAGAAAAACTAGAGTGTTGTCTTCCTTGGTCTGATTCTGATAATTTTCAACCTTTGGTCGTTGACACTCTCTGGCAAAATGTCCTAATCCTTGACAATTGTAGCACTTTACCTTTGACTTGTTAAAACCAACGTTGTTGCTTACACTCAGATTCCATCCCGTCCTCATCATAAATCTCTTGACCTTTTGCGTCACCATGGTCAGTTGCCATTGCAGGTCTATCTGTTTCATGTCGTCGGGATCTACCTGATCGTAGTCCTCTTCCCACAGAGCTGAATCATTTATTTTCCCTTGAAAGTAATTGCCGTAAGCTGCAACAAATGAAGCTAGAAGATTTAGATGATCTTAAGCTGATTTGCGCTCATAGGCATGTTGGTATAGCCTTGAGATGTAGACGCTGAGTGTTGTGGTTTTTCTTCCGGTTTAGAAAACCCTAAGAACACCTTATTACTTGATTCTTCTGCCTCAACAGGTATTGGCTCTTCTCCCGAATAGAATGTTGTGGCCCCTGACTTTAGTTCACTAGAAGTTGACGGCTTTGACTTCACGAAGTACATTTCCGGATCTTGTACTTGATCAAATTCCCGTTCTTTCTTCTGGAACTTGAAGTTGTAGGCCCTCAACGTTCCAATAACCCCTTCAAGAGTAACAGTCTCAAATTTCTTTTCATCATGCTTTATTAGCGCCGTGTACATCTCCCACTTAGATGGTAAAGCATCTAGAAACTTTTCTATCTTTACTGTCTCTTGATACTCAACATTGTGATCATCAAGTTCAGTCAGCAGATGATAGAATCAAATGGTTTCATCCAAGGACTCATTCTTCGGTGCCTTGAATATAGCAAACTGCTGCTTCAACATCTCTGTTCTCCCCTTACATACCCTAGGATTTCCCTCACACCTCTTCTCTAGAGCATCCCAAAGCTCTTTAGAAGTCCTGTGATTTCTCAGTGTGTGTAAGATCTCCTGAGATAGCGCCATTCTGATTGACGAAAAAGCTCGGTTCTCGGCCTCATAAATCTTTTAATCGTCGTCTTTCATGTTCTGATACGTCAAAACTCTTAATCGGCCTTCAAGCTCTTGCGTAGGAGGAACGTATCCTTCGTCAATGCATATCCACATACGCATGTCATTAAATCTTGCGAAGTCCGCAAATCTATCCTTCCACCAGTAGTAATCTTCCAATTTCATCAGCTTAGGTGGAGAATTCGCTTTGCCAACCTCATGATCCATTTCCAAGAATTTGTGCAAACTTGACATTCTTTTAAAACCTTTTGTATTCGAACTTAAACTATTTAATTTAAATATGAATTTAAAAAAAATTCTTTCGAACTTATTCAAGTTCGAATGACTTTAAATTTCAATTCGTTTTGTAAATTAAATTCGAAATGTTTTTTAAGTTCGAATTCAACAAGTTCGAGACACCCTATTTTCTGAAAAATTCGAACCTCATTCAAGTTCGGAAAACCCTAATTTCTGACAACTTCGAATTTTGACAAATTCGAAGTCCTTCAAATTCGAATACCAACTAAGTTCGAGATCTAACAACTTCGAAATCCTATTAACTTCGAGAAACCCTAAAAACAAATTCGAGAGGAGTGTATTCTGACAAGTTCGAAGAACCCTCATCACTCCTTAAGTTCGAGAGCCGCAAGTTCGAGAAACGGCCAAAAATTTGATTTTGTTTATGTTTTCAAATTAAACCAATGTTTTTAGGATTAAAAACACTGATTTCAATAAAAAAAAAATTTGAACTAATGTGAATTTTTTCCCGTAACCTTGCTTGTAGAACTCTGAAAAACTCGAAAACGTGTGATTTATCCAGTAAACGCGTCTAGAAACCAAAGAATATTCGTCGAAACGCGAAGAACACTCGTTATGGCTCTGATACCATTTGTAAGGTCACCTCTGTCACGGATCTAATCTTGACGCGACGCCGTCCACCGAGTGTGGAATCCTCATTAGTGGCTTAACGGATCGATCACGCACGGAAACCGGAGACTAACACAATGATAGCCGATACAACGAACGACCCCACCCAGTGTATTTCTCCAAAACTGACTCTCTGAAATGTTCTAGCTCGCACGTGCACTTGCAAAAGCTCTGAAACGTTCTAGCTAGTTGATGCATCATCATGTTGTTCACAAGTGCTGTGGATGAAGAGCCAATTGCAAGACTACGAGTTTACACCTCAGAAGATCCCAATCTACTGTGATTCTCAGAGTGCAATTCCAATAGCGTCTAATCCGGTACAACACTCCAAAACTAAACACATTGACATTTGGTACCAGTTCATAGAAACTCATCGAGAAAATGGTAATGTAGAATTATATTTTGTACCGACTGAATATCAACTAGCTGATTTGTTTACCAAAGCATTTGATGAAAAACGCTTTAACTTTTTGGTTTGGGTATGTTGAATCGGTAGATTTAAACATTCAGTGGTTACACAATATAATTTTAAGCTTACAATTATTTTTTTTGTTTTGTTAAAAATGTTTTGTACTTCATTTTATTTTTGTGTTGTTCAAAAAAAATTTTTTGTTGTGTACTTTTTTTTTTCTTGTGTGAAATTTTTTTGTTGAAAATGGGCTTAAATACAAAAGAGAGATTGGACTTAAATTTTAAAAATGGGCCGGTTTGAAACTTTCAAAAGAACTATAAGTTTGAATTTATAAATTCAAATTCAGAATTTTCAAATCCCGTGCACTTTTCATTATCTTCAAAAATATATCTCGATCCTTCTTCATCAAGAAGCAATCGACGTGTGTTAGAATTCAATATTTTGTTGTTGTTTGCAAGTATTTTTTTCAGTATTATTTGTTAATGTTTAGTAGCTTTTAATTTTCATTTCGAGTTGTATGTTCATTTGTATGTGTGTCACTGTGTGTTTGAGTCGGTATCGATGGATGCAAACCAAAATCATATATTTTGATTTTAGATTTGAAATAGAAAGTATGTAGGTGTGCATATTGTTCATATAAGCTTGTAAATCCAGTTTCAAGACTTACAATTCTACATATGACGTTTATTTTGAATTTAAAGATCAAAAGTTTTGAGTTTTTTAACATACTGTAAATCGGATTTTTGGGGATTAAAATATTCTTTTTGGAACAACATCAGTAAAGGAAAGTTGTTCAAAATCAGTTTTCGCATAGGAAAGTGTCAAGATCTATGCCTTATTGTCCATGGAAATGAATTTTTGAATTTCCAGAAGTGAAATGGGACTTAGAAAATATTTTTGTTCAAACTCGATAATAATGCCATTGGAGTAAAATCTTGTTTATCTCGAGTTTGAACAAACAGCTATCGAGAAAACTTTTGGTTTCAATCGAGTTTAAAAAGTTTTGGCACTTAGCATATTTTAGAATTCTCAAACTCGACTGAAACATTATCCGACAAAACTCAAGTTTCATTCGAGTTGGGTCAAGACTTGTCCGAGAATGACAATGGGTGATTCGAGTTTGTTAAAAGAGGAGTTAGAGTTTTCCAAGTAGTTCCAACTCGATCAAACTGTCATTCGAGAAAACTTCAACTCTTTTCAAGTTTGATGAAAAGTCATCCGAGAAATCATAAGAGTCATTGGAGTTTATCTTAACTTCACCCGACTTCACATATGCTTTATCCGAGTTTGACTTTATGTCACCCGAGTTGGTCCATATGTATTTCGATTTTATCCATAAGTCATCCGAGTTTGTTCAAGACTCATTCGAGTTTTTCCATTCATGTTTCGAGTTTGGAGTCAAATTTTCAAATTTTTTCTAAGTGTGGGAATTTTAAATTTTCAAAGTAATTTCACATTTTTCGAGATAAATTTTTAAAATCTGTGTTTTTTTAATATTGGTCTCTTAACGATGGAATTTGTAGTCCTAACAATAATATTTTATTATTATTGTTTGGAATCCGGATGCTTTAAACAATGAAACACATGTTTTTCTAATTTCTTGTTAAATGTTTTATTTCTCTATCTCTAGGATTAAATTTGTTTACCTGGCATATATAACATGTTTGCTATTTTTACAGGTAACAAATTGCATCCCAATCCCCCACCCATAACTCCAACTCTTCAGATACTCACTTTTCATCAAACCATACTCTTGTATCAAAACCTGTTAAACCCGCATCAGTTACAAGACAATCTGCATCACCATCATCCCCAGTTCCTGAAACCCAACTTATCAAATCATAACACTGTCTAGCCCTGTAAGACAACAGTCACTGGTTTGATCCCAATGCCATAAAAGTTAGCCATCCGGTGATTGTTGAAATCCTCAAAGGTCAACCTCTCGGTTACCTTTTAAACTATAAGCCTTCCGTTCCTGTGATATACCTACATCAATTTTGGCATACGATCAAATTTGTGCCAGCTGAAGGAGATCATCATTTTAAGGACATTATTGACCAGTTCAAAGCCAAAATCACTCAAGCCAGATTACATCATAACCTATTTTTACCATGACGCATTGACACTGTAATTTCCCGGAGCTGGCTGATTTTGAAGACTTGTTTCTGATGAACAACTTTGCCATGACCTGATCAGCCTTGGTTATTCTAAACCATTGACCAAGAGCTCCATGTTCTATAGAAATGGTCTGAATGGAGATTGGTATACAATGTTTGGCATTATCAACAGATGTATGACCTCGAAGCACTCTAGCGTAGACCGAGGAAGCATTCACTATCTACGGTTATTTCATGGCATTGCATTTAACAAACATTATGACTTTGCTTAGTGTATTTAGGAAGATTTGAAAGAGGTGGTGCTTGCAAAGACCACTAATAGAGCAAGGAAGTTTGTGCCGCTGCAAAAATTCATTCAAATTCTGATGAGGCATATTGAGGGCAAACGACAAAATTCCAAAGAGATCAAATATTAAAAATGCCCAGATTACGTCATGATGAGCATGTACAAACTTCAAGACGATCCTAATGCCAAAATCATGCCGATTCTTGAAGCTTTATTGAAATATGCAAATGAGAATGCTGAGAGTGTAAGGCTATATAGAATTGATCATGCTCTGACAGAAACTCAAGAACCGAGTTTTCTTGCCCAAGGAGACATAGGTGAGCAGGTACATCAACACGGGGTTGATGTATAGAGAAACCTAATTGAGACTGAGGGTGTTGCAGAGGAAGTAAGTGGTGGTGAGAGCGGATCTGATTTTGAACATACTTTGTCAAAAATTCTAGAAGGCGGGAATGAAGGTGAAGATGATGAAGATAATAATGATTTGGGAGGTGCTGGAGGAATTGAGATATCTCCAATTGTATGTTTATTTGAAAAAGAGGCTGAGGAGATAGCGAGTGTGAGCGAGATCCAGACCCAAGAAAGCCAGGAAACCACATATGCTGTTAGGTCTCCTGTGAGAGTTAGCATTGAAGAAACCAGTATTTCACTGGTGACTGCACACCCCACCAGCCACTCATCTCCTTCTCAACAAAGAGATGTTTCATTTCTTCACGGGGATTTAGCACACAATCTATCTTGGGATCATTCGGATCATATGGATATTGAAACAAGTATAATTCTGCCCCATTGCACATTTATTCATCCACACGTCATAGAACATATACACGATAGGACAATTGAGTCTACTTCATATGTTGAAGTAAGTATAGGAGGACTTCGTGTCCCTGTCGGAACAACTGCAGTGTTGGAAGCATGTGTTGCTCCTTCACTTGAAATAGTTGGAAGCCCTGTCAGAGCCATGACATTTCCATCTCTGAGCATAGGCCACACAGAGGTTCTTCTTACAAGTTCAACTGTTGTGACAACTGAAAGTCTAAGTGACCCAGTAGTTAGCCAGTTACCCTTTGTTACTAAATCAAAGTTGAATGAAGCAATTAGTGGAGTCATATCTCAGATGACAAGCCAATATACTGAAATGATGAATCAAATGAGTAATATTCAAAGGCTGTTAAAAGGGAAAGGTCCAGTAGAGGCTACAGAAGAAGAAGAGCCACAAATATCAAATAATGAGCTGAGGGACTATTGTTTTGAACAGTTTGATGAGATGAGAGAGAGGATAATTGGATTTGAAAACACCAGTGTAAATTCTCTTGGTTCGTTATCGGAAAGACTATCAGTAATTGAGCAGACTTGTAAATCTCAAGCTTCAGGTCCTAAAAAAAGATGAGGATCATGATGACGACTCCGATTATGCACCTCGTGAGGGGGAGAAGAGGAGGAAGCTTGAATATACTGATCTTCAAATGGTAGTGTATACTAAAAAAGAGACTGGCGGTGAAGGTACAGCTGAAGCAGGAACCTCAACAGAAAAACCAGTTGATGCACATAGTGAAAAGGAATTGATTCTTCATGAAGATATTCTGTTTCCTATGTGTATTTGTCAAGACCGTCCCTTACGGGGCAGTCCTGAATGACTAGGTCCCAATGAGCAATACAGTATCAATCAAAACTAAGATATATTAATAAAGTGCGGAATTAAGTCATTACAGAAATTAGGATTATTATACAATAAGTTCAAATCAAAACTACAAAAGGGCATCAGGACACTAATCTAATACATAATCACAATACATAGCACTGATCTACCCAAACCACCACCATTATTGCCTTCAACAAATACGAGTTACAGATTCAGTAGTGGTCTAATGACTTCGAATTTGAGCGTGCAGATCCTAAAGACTTGGGTCAGCTGGACCTTTTCCTTTGATTAAACCTGTAAAAAGATTCAACAACAACTGTAAGCAGTGCTTAGTGAGATTATAGATTTAACAGTTAACATGCCATGACAATTTTAAGCGGAGACTTGACTTTTGACTTTAAGCTCTGACTTTGACTTTAAGCGCGATTTTGACATGACTGCCGCTATCAGCCAGACATTGTGAGACATAGGACTTAAGATCGGATGATGTTTAATCCCACGCACACGCTTTTAATTGTGGGGGCCAACCACATACTGGGCTAGCTACCAGTAAGACAACGTGGGCAAACATCGGAGTAGACTTAATCACAGACTGACATGAACTTTCTCAGGCTTAAATTATGCGGAAGCATATGAAAGCATTGATATCAAGGCAATTAGCATTCAAAGTAATGAATCAAGATAGCAACAATAATATATCCAAGACTAATTCAGACTGTAAAGACAAGTATTCAATGATGATATATTAAAAGCTATCATGATCCACAGGGAATCACCGTACCAAGGTGTGCATAGGTCACATTCTAGCTGAGCATATAGACTTTCAAATAAAGCTAGAACAACAATATGTCTCACAGGAAGACAAGCATGTATACAGTTATATCTATAACTCACTGTTACTTGTTTTATTGCATGACTGTTGACTTTGACTTTCGCAAGCGGATTGAATCCACCACTTGAGTTATCTCAGGATTTAGCAATTGACTTTACAGACTTCAGCTCTGACTTGCTTTTCTGACTTTGACTTGACTTGACTTTATTGACTGATCTTGGCTTTAATTGCTTCAAGTTGACTTTTCTGGCTTGGTTTTACAGGCTTTGACTTTATAACATAGTTCAGATTTAGCTGAACCTGTTATTTGCATGACAATTCAATTTACATAAGCTTATTGACTTTTACAACACTATTGTGTATTTATATTGCATTCTTTGACTTCCTGAAGCTTATGTATAGACTTATTCATTTATTGAATTTTCATGTCAGCTTAGACTTTGTTGTATTCATAATTAGGCTTATGACTTCGCTTTGACATGATTTTAGTGACTTTATGTGCTTTTTATGCATTTCATGGGCATGTGTGACCTATTAGGTCATTCTTTGGTTTTACTTGTAAATTTAACTTATTCGTATGCATGTAATTGACATATTATTCATATATTGTTATTAAAATCTCCCTTCATGCTTTCCTTTAATTCTCATGGCAATGGATTATATGTACATTTAACATATACTAATTGAAATGCCTTCATTCAAAAGATGATCTACGTGTTTATGAATTTATAAATCTTGTATCCATTGAACATAAACACATGTTATGATGATATATTTATATCGTAATCTCTTTTATCAATTATAATCTATTTGTTTATGACTACAAAATATATATCTATGATTTAATCTTTAAGTGTGTGCTTTGAGGTTTATTTAGATCACTAATCCTACATATGTGTTTATATATATATATATATATATATATATATATATATATATATATATATATATATATATATATATATATATATATATATATATCCATGCAATATATGAGTATGTATATATAAAATAAATCGGTTGCTGTATTTGTTTTTTTATTATTATTATAACTAGACACACACTGCACACGCCTACTATATACATGCAAGGAAAAGACAAAGTTGTCATTTCTGTTTTACTTTTCTCTGCACACACATACACTCAAAGTTTTCTTGGACATATATATATATATATATATATATATATATATATATATATATATATATGTATAAACTCTTTCTATTTCTGTTTATATATAAACACAGAAAGCATATACACAATAAATTACTCTTTTCAGTTTCTGTTTATATATATATATATATATATATATATATATATATATATATATATATATTTTGTTTTTGTATTCTGTTTGGACATGACACATATAGGCTTGGTGTTGCTTCTTTTGAATTTTTTTTTCCAGCTCACAAACTGCACCCAAGGTTTATCAAAACACCCACAAGCCTATGTATGTATTTACGCTGCTGGAATGGGTTTCGGTAGACATGAGATTACCGAAACCATGAGGTTTCGGTATTAGTTTCTTGTGTGTTTCGGTATTCCTCAAGAGTTTAGGTACATCTCAGCAGCTTAAATTGGTCTCGGTACACATGTGGGTCTCGGTAGATAGGGATTAGTTTCAGCATCTACATATGTTTCGGTAATTCTTTTGATTTCAACATATTATCGAAACCATATGGTTTCGGTATTTCTCGGTATTTTTAGGATGGTTTCGGTAGTCTTTGGATGCCTTTCGGTATTGCAATTACTGAAACCATAAGGTTTCGGTAAGTGTATAAGATGGTTTCGGTATACATGCAAGTGGGTTTCGGTACTTCTTGATGGGTCTCGATATTACCTTTTTCATGCAAACACCAACGCATAACACAAGCGTGCACATTCTACGTGTCCTTTTCTCTAATTTCCAGCAGAATATAAGATGGATAAAGGGTGAACTAGATGCATGTTGATTAAGTAATCATCACTAAAAGGCCATAGACAAGGTTGAAGGCCATGTTATGGTCTCAACTAAATCAAGAACAGAAACAAATTTAAGTTATTAAAATGTGAATTAAATCATCAAACTAAACTTCAAATTTCAGAAATCATCAATTACATAATAATTAGGAACATGCACGATCTTGTATTTGTGACTGGAACCCATTTTGATTCTTCAATTTTGGATATTGAAGATCGACACATGCATGAATATCCAGGAACCGTAATATACATGTATATATGAATAATAGCTGAAATAACCTTCAATCTTGATGTTGATGTTGGCTTAGATGCTTCTTTGACTTGATTTTTTGATTTATTTCAAGATTTTTTATGAAGATGGTGATGAGCCGTATGTTTGGTTTTGTAGAAGAAGCTCTCAAGTTTCTTGAGTTTGTGCAAACAAAAACAGATAAATTTGATTTAAGGGTTTTGTTTGGTCCCATTTTTCATTTTACGCTTTTAGTCCCTTAACTTATCTTCCTTTACATAGGCTTTAATCATCTTGAAAAACATATGATTTAATTAATCTACTTTTATTATTTTAAACTAAAATCACATTGCTACTTAAGTAATTAAAATTACTTAATTTGTACAAATTTCATTTAACGTACTAAATTAACGTTAAACTTGTTAATTTCATTGTATCACTTTTATTAACTTAATAAAGAAAATACATAGCTAATAAATGTAATTAAAATTACATTTAACATAATAATTAACTTTAAACTTGTTAATTATTGTTAATCATGTTTATCGTTGCTGATTGACGTTAATTAAAGTTCGGGTTGTTACAGAATGGGCTCCACCACGCATAACTTCGTCCCCGAAGTTGTCTATGTTCAGATAAACGCAACTTAGGAATTACAAAGTAGCTATGAATTCCCATAATCTGACATAAACGATCTGGTGGTTATTGAATGAGCACCATCTGTATTTTATTTGCCTCTTTGGCTTTTATAACTAGTAAATGTACTTGTTTCTCAATATTATCATTTTAACGGTTGATTTATGCAATCATCATACGAATTTTTAGGAATTCTGCTTATCGCTTATATTTTTCTGTATTGTCTTACGCTTCCAGATTCAATATAACTTCCAATTGATTCAGATATCAATTTTGTTATTAAGACATGTTATATCTCTTTTCTTTTGATCTTGAACCAGTTGTGGCTTTTTAAATCTCGCATTTGTTTAATTGAACATTTTCATTCATTGATGAAATTATTATCATCAATCGCTTCGTAGACTTTTGATTTGCGCTGACTATTATCATGACTTGTGATGACTTTTCATTTGTAATCCCTGAGTCTAGGGTTACCTTATTTGCTTCAACCAAGACTTTTATTGACAACACAATGGAATAAGAATTCCATATATATTTGTATATAGACTTTTATTTGACTTTCATTGGTCATTCAGACCAATCGCTCAATTCTTATAAGAATTTCTCTTTATTTCTCGTTTGACTCTAGCTTTGTGCCTCTGACTTCTTTGATTTCACTCAAATTTGTCATTGGGTGCTTGACAATCTGGTACATAGACCATCTTCTCATTTAATTTCATTAGATTAACAACTTCTACCTCTGCCTGCCTCATTACGAGACACACTGTAATCTTTCAGATTACAAGGCTTTACGAAAAAGGTTGTATTTAGGATCCAGTTTTGGGTTTCCTTAAAGCTTTTGAATCACACATGATTCAAACACTGATACCTATATAGCTTATAGGTAGAATTTCTTATTAGAAAAGGCATTTATGTTATAGCTTCATCTGATACAACCTATATGTCATCCGCATATTCACTATCGATGACAAAGCTGTACAGTTGAACTAATGACTTGTTTTGAAATCACAAGTCGATTTAAATCAAAGAATAGAAAATCTTTCTCCTGATCTCCTTAGCGATCCTATTTTTAAAATGTTTCTATGGAATCGGAATGAGGTCGAGATTGATGACAGCTTATTGGTAGTTGTCTCAATATCAAGGATAGTAGGAAACTACGCAAGTGACGGGGTTAATTCACATGAAAATGTTGTAGAGATGAAAGAACATTTTGTAGTTGAATCAAACGATAAAATATTGGTATTTAAATTTTACAAACGTACTCATGGCTGCATTTGGCATTTCCTCTGTTTCTTCGGCTGTGATATGATAGGCACGGGCTTTGGCTGATGGAGTTGCAGCAGTGCTCTTCATTGTTGAACCTCTGGCATATGACTGGGATTGACTGTTGCTTCTCATTGGACATTGATGATTAAAGTGTCCCGGTTTTCCACACGTGGAACAACCAAGACCTTTTGTCACACCCTTGCCACAACAACCACCAATTACAATACACCCAGGATTAATCACCAACATACAATAACATAATGATCTGATAACCTAAATTAAGTGCGGAAGCATTTAAAACATAAATACGTAGTGCAACAAGTGTTAAACACCCTACGGTGCTATCAGGAACCAAGTCTAGTTCTACACACCCATACATTTATTACAATCATCCAGAATATATTACAACATTTGTCCCACAATATAATTACTGATTAAATAGCAGATATCTTCCAAATCTTCCAAATCGACCTAACTAGAAGGTCCAGCAGTAGATTTTCCTTTGCCTGTAAAAAAATACAACAACTAAAACGTAAGCGAATGCTTAGTGAATACATAGATTACGCACATTATAAATCTTTATGAAGCCCAAGAGTAACCCCGACGACAAACGTCGTATACTCTCCTCGTACACCAAGTACGGACCAAAGTCGCAGCCCCTTCGAGCCCAAAGCTCGGCATTTACACAAACCATCTGAGACAAACGTACGATCGGGGATGACATACTGCCTACCGGACCTGGAGGGATCAGCTCCAGCGTCATATAGCACAGTAACATCAGAGTTATCGATGCGACCCACCGGTCCATCACTAGATGCACAACAATCGAACGGACATGCAACAAGAAAGAATGTGCATCTAAATCTACGCAAGTTAGTAGAATTCCAACCAAACAAATGAAACAACAGGTCTCAGCAGGCAAAGCTTAACATAAAACAGATATAATCATGCGAAATCTACTGTACTCACAGTGGGTGCGTAATTATCTTTAACCGATATTATTTCTCTTCGGGCTTTCAACCGGATTCCACCAAGTACCCCACTGTGGGTTAAACAACACCACAAGGGACCTGTTATATCAATTACAACATTACATCGTATCATTAACCGTTTAACTCCATAATAATCAAGTTTCGTAAGTTTGACGATATTTTCCTCATTTCAGGTACATGACCAAATTTATACCATAACTAAGTTTGAACCCATTTCAAGTTCATATATTGACCTTTATATAACTCATGACATTTTATGTGTTGTTTATGAGTTTCATTCAAAATACACAAGCCTAGAAAGTAGTATTCTCAATTTTAGGCATTAAACTCGAATTTTAATGGGTTAGATTCGAAATTAATCATCAGATTCGAACCCTACCATCAGATTCGAACCCTTCTTCGAATCTATCATCAGATTCGAACTGGCCTTCGAGTCTATCATCAGATTCGAACCCCTCCCTTAGAATCTGATGGTACACCTTCGAATCTAGCACCAAACTCGAGTCTGTTCTTACATTTCGACTCTGTTCTTGACATATTCGAGTCTGTTCATCATTTCAACTTAAATCCTTCATTTCTAAGGCCTAAAATCAGTATTATATCATGTATGATGCATATATTCGATTCTACTTTGCATATAGTATCATAATCCAGCAACATTTCAAGCAAAACAAACTTAAATATGCATAAAATGATAGATTCGAGATTCTTGTTCTTCAAAACCGAAACCATAACTTAAAAAGGATCGATTCTTACCTCAATTCGCACGAAATCTGAAATCCGTTTGTAGATTACTGTTGTACTCCTCGATACCTTTCCGATGACGTATAATTCTCGAAAATCCGACGGTCGGTTTGTGATTTATCTTAGAGAGATGTAGAGAGAAAATTTCTAGAGAGATAGAGTAGAGAGAGAGTGTAAACTAGAAAATGAAGCCTATTGCCCTTTATATACTACTTTCGTCATTTTGCACATTTCATCACCCGACTTAACCGGTTCCATAAAATACCGATTTAATCTTAAATTTATCATAAATAACTTTTAAATTCATAATAATCCACAAAATTGATTCTGAGTTCAATTTTCTTAAAAATAACAACAAACTTTGCTAAATATCCAAATACATAATAATCACCCAAATTCAACTTTAAATATAAATTTTCCACTTAATTAGTCAAAATACATCAAATTGAATCCGTGGATGTTACAGCATGGGCTCCACCACGCTCAACTTCGTCCTCGAAGTTACTCGGACTCAAACAGTTTCGGATATTTTCTTAACATTTCTGACTTAGTTTCCCATGTATGATTTGCTCCTTTATGGTGCTTCCAACGTACAAGCACCATTTCTATCTCCTTGCTTCTTAATTTCTTCATCTTAGTATCTAACACACACTCCGGCTCTTCAACATACCGGAGCCTTTCATCAACCTGCAGTTCAGTATGGTCGGCCCAATCCTCGTTTCCAGTGTTAAACGATTTCCGAAGATTCCCAACGTGAAATACCGGATGTATGCCCGACATCTCTTCAGGCAATTCCAAACGGTATGACTGATTCCCCACTTTTTCGATTATCTTAAATGGTCCGACGAATCTCGGAGCCAACTTGCCCCTCTTAACAAAACGAGTAACACCCCTCATGGGTGATACTTTCAAATAAACCCAGTCATTCACTTCAAAATTGATCGGCTTGTGCCTCCGATCATAGTAACTTTTCTGACGATCCTGGGCCGCTTTCATGTTTTGCCTAATCAACTGTATCTTCTCGTTTGTTTCTTGAAGCAAGGCCGGCCCAGCAATTGGTGTTTCACCCGTTTCTCTCCAACATGTAGGAGTCCTACATTTCCTTCCATACAAAGCCTCGAACGGAGCTTTCTTGATCGTAGCGTGGTAACTGTTGTTATACGAAAATTCTATGAGTGGCAGATGATCGTCCCAATTGCCACCGAGATCTAACACACACGATCTCATCATGTCTTCAAGCGTTAAGATGGTCCGCTCACTCTGACCATCAGTTTGCGGGCGGTAAGCTGTACTCATTGCTATCCTTGTCCCTAACCCTTCTTGCAAAGCCGACCAAAAATTTGAAGTAAACCGGCTGTCCCGGTCCGATACTATGGACTTAGGCACTCCATGCCTAGAAACAATCTCGTCCATATAAATTTTAGCCAACTTTTCTAAGGAGTAACTTTCTCTTATCGGTATAAAATGTGCGGACTTAGTTAATCTATCGACTATCACCCAAACTGCATCATGTTGACGCCTAGTCTTCGGCAGTTTTGTAACAAAATCCATAGTAATGTGCTCCCACTTCCATTCCGGAATAGGAAGCGGTTGCAGACTACCGTACGGTTGTTGATGCTCGGCCTTTACCAACCGGCAAGTCCTACATCGTTCAACATACTGCCCTATGTCCTTTTTCAATCCCGGCCACCAAAAGTCTGCCTTTAAGTCGTTGTACATCTTTGTGCTCCCGGGATGTACAGAAAACTTAGATTGATGTGCCTCCTCAACGATCACCTTTCTCATACCACCGTATTTCGGCACCCAAATTCTTCCGTACACACCTTTTAATCCCGATTCACTAGTTTCCATATTTTTAATCTGCGCCCTTATATCCTCAGCACCAACATTCTCGTCTTTCAAGGCTTCCTCTTGAGCGGCCTTGACATCATCTATAATAGTAGACGTTAACATGGTAGAAGTCATCATATAGCAGCAATCCTTAGCATACGCTTTCCGGCTCAAGGCATCGGCTACTACATTAGCCTTTCCGGGGTGATAAAGGATTTCACAATCGTAATCCTTTATTAGCTCCATTGATCGTCTCTGCCTCATATTGAGTTCCTTCTGGCTAAAAATGTACTTTAAACTCTTATGGTCCGTGTATAATTGGCACTTAGCCCCGTAAAGATAATGCCTCCATAACTTTAATGCGAATGTTACTGCAGTCAACTCGAGATCATGAGTCGAATAATTCTTCTCATGCTGCTTCAACTGCCTTGAAGCATATGCAATTACTTTCCCGCGCTGCATCAGTACAGCGCCTAACCCTAACCTCGAAGCATCGGTATACACCACAAAGTCATCATTGCCCTCGGGTAAGGCAAGTATCGGCGCTTCACTCAAAGTTTTCTTCAAAACATCAAACGCCTCTTGCTGCACGGTCTCCCAAACAAAAGGCGCATTCTTCTTCGTTAATGCCGTCAGCGGAACTGCAATCTTTGAAAAGTCCTTTATAAACCTCCTATAATATCCCGCCAACCCAAGAAAACTCCTGATTTCCGTAGCTGATTGTGGCGGTTCCCAATTTCTTATAGCCTCAACTTTAGCTGGATCAACCGAAATCCCAGCTCCAGATATAACATGTCCTAGAAACTGTATCTGTTGTAGCCAAAACTCGCACTTTGAAAACTTGGCGTACAACCTTTCTTTTCTTAACAACTCCAACAGTTCTCTCAGATGTTCAGCATGTTCTGCTTCAGACTTAGAATATACCAAAATATCATCGATAAACACAATTACCGATTTATCCAACATCGGTCTACAAACCCTATTCATCAAGTCCATAAAGACAGCTGGGGCGTTGGTTAATCCAAAAGGCATTACCAGAAACTCGTAATGGCCATACCGAGTCCTGAATGCTGTCTTTGGCACATCTTCTTCTCGTACCTTCAACTGATGGTACCCCGACCTTAAGTCAATCTTAGAAAAGACACAGGCCCCGTGTAACTGGTCAAACAAGTCATCTATCCGTGGCAACGGATATTTGTTCTTAATAGTCAACTTATTCAGCTCCCGGTAATCTATGCACATCCTCATCGTGCCATCCTTCTTCTTTACAAACAGTACCGGAGCTCCCCACGGCGATGAACTCGGCCGAATGAAGCCCTTGTCCAACAATTCTTGCAGTTGTGTCATCATTTCCTTCATCTCGGTTGGGGCAAGACGATAAGGAGAACGAGCTACCGGTGCAGCTCCGGGGATCAGATCTATTCGAAACTCAACTTGTCTCTCAGGCGGCACGCCAGACAAGTCTTCCGGAAACACATCCGGGAATTGTGAAACAACAGGCACATCGGCCAAAGTCCTCTTATCAGCCTTAGCGTCAATCGCATATGCTAAGTAAGCGTCACACCCCTTTGCAACAAGCTTTCGAGCTTTTGCAATGGTCAGCAAACACAGATCCCCGCTTCTCCTATCCCCATATATACATATCTCACGCCCCTCCGGGGTAGTTATCTTTATCATTCGACTCTTACACACTATATGGGCTTCATTCTCGATCAACCAGTCCATTCCGACTATCACATCAAACTCGCTGAACTCTATCGGTATCAAGTCCAAATTGAAGACTACATCTTCAATTACTAACGTGCAGTTACGGTAGACATGATCTACTTTTACTAAAGTGTTGCTAGCAGTTTCTATATCAAGAACAGCAGATAATCTAGATAGTGGCATGGCAAGTCTTCGTGCAAACACAGTAGAAACAAACGACCTATTGGCACCTGAATCAAATAAAACTCGTGCAGGCATAGAATTAACTATGAACGTACCCGTGACGACCTCCGGATTTTCCCTTGCCTCCTCTGCAGTTATCTGAAAAGCACGAGCAGGTGCCCTCTGTGACTGACCCCGGCGGTTAACTGAACCACCACTCGAACCTCCAGACGATCGTGTTGATGATGGGACAGCAGCCGTTGGAGCATTCTTTCTACAGTTCCTGCTATAGTGACCCCACACCCCACACTTATAGCAAGCATCACCCTTCCTTGGGCAATCATTCTGAAAATGTCCCAGCTCCCCACAGCAAAAACAAGCACGTCCGTTAGGGCATTTGCCAAAATGCTCCAGGTGACATTTGTTGCAGTATTGTGGTTCGGTGTTGATAGAGTATGCACGAGCACGACCGCGATCAGAAGAACCAGATGGTCGGCGAAAAGACTGCTGTGACGAATATTGTGAAGACCGGGAAGATACCGAGTATCCTCCCTCCCTTTGGCGCTTCGGCGGTGACGGCTGTGTCGGATTGGTGGAAGCAGCAGCAG